>OY757924.1:74052890-74112890 GCA_963585895.1 Sepioteuthis lessoniana | reverse complement strand
CTTATATATATATATATATATATATATATATATATATATATATATATATATATATATATATATATATGAGAGAGAGAGAGACAGAGAAAATTCTAATTATGTTTGGATATATGTACGTGACTGAGACCCAACAAAAATGTGTTTTTTATTAGACCAATGAACTTAAAATGCTCTAAAGTAATAGACTAATTTCCTGTCCAATTTGCAAATGCCTGATGTTTTCTTGTGGTCCGTATTCATATTTTCTAATCCTCTCTTTAGTTAATATAATGAACAGATACATGAGACTGAATCATTCCCTCCTTCTTAAATAGAAGCATCAACATTATCATAGAATGCGGTTGAAACAGTCACCAATGGATTCCTGGATCGTCTAGTATACTATTATGAGCAACAGAATAGATTATGTGGTCTCTATTAAGCAACAAATTAAAAGATTCTCCATTGCACACATTTTCGTGGATTTAAAATGCTTTCGGAAGTCATGGTTTATTTGCATAGTGGATCTCAACGTGTTCGTTAAATGGCCAACGGCAAGTCTGGATAATAAAGCAGAATGCAGACCGAATATAGGAATTTTATTCCTATGTTCAGACCGCAGGGAACAGAGGAATGGCGAAGTTGCAGACGAAAATAGAAAAAGGTGAGTTGGATTGAAAGAAGAAAGAATTGTTTGAAAGAAAAACAGAAACCTGAAGTAGGAGACATAAAGAAAAACTGGGGAAAAAAAGACATGAAAGAAAAAAGGATAAAAGTCAAGGTAGAGAACGAAAAAGAAAGAAAGCTATAACAAATAAACAGGGAGAGGAAAAAGGAGAAAGAATAAAATGAATTTAAAAAGTGAAGGAAAAAAAACCTTTGAGGTAAAGGATAACATGAAATAAAAAATTAAATAAGTTAAAAAGGAAGGAAGGAAAGAAGGAAGGAAGGAAGGAAGGAAGGAAGGAAGGAAGGAAGGAAGGAAGGAAATAGAATAAAATGAAGAATAAAAAGAATACAAAAATGTATGGGCTATATGAAAAACTAGTCAGTGATTAGAAAGAAAGAAAGAAAGAAAGAAAGAAAGAAAGAAAGAAAGAAAGAAAGAAAGAAAGGGTAATGTGTTCAAGAAATTAGATAGATAGATAGATAGATAGATAGATAGATAGATCTGCTCTTTTCTTGTACAGGAAAATATAACGAAAGAAAGAAAGAAAGAAAGAAAGAAAGAAAGAAAGAAAGAAAGAAAATGTTTCTTTGAAGAAAAAAACATAAAAATTTGCTTTGCAAAAAAGAAAGAACATTTGCTTTGAAAGAAAGAAAGAAAGAAAGAAAGAAAGAAAGAACTCGTAACTCTAGGAAAATGAGCGTTGCACCTGTTCGTTTTATTTTGAAGCTCTGTGGCTCCATGTGACAGATGAATGAGGGGAGGCGCGTTCTGGTGAGTCCGTGGTAAGGGGCGGGGTTTTGAAAGAGAGGGCGCCAGTTGCGATTGCGTATCGATCTGTTCGCCGGCGATGACCTACTTATGAGATGACCTCGTGGCCTTCGATCCACACACCCCACCACTACCACACACACACACACACACACACACACACACACGCATGCATACAGACACCGAAAGCCTGGCATATACATGCATATACTGACGTGCAGAATGCAAGCAAATGCTAAACGAACACACGGACACAGTCGTCGTCCTGATCGACATTAATTACTCCAATAGTCAACAATATTTATCGAACTTTAACATACGCATCTTTGGGCGTTCGTGTGTGTGTATGTGTGTGTCTGTGTGTGTGTGTGTGTGTGTGTGTGTGTGTGTGTGTGTGTGTGTGTCTATCTATCTGTCTGTCGGTTTGTTATATATCAGATTAAGATATATTGTATGCCTGAGTGAAATCTGCATTGATACGTAAGTATTAGTTTTCTGTCTTTACTGCCGAGTTGGTGAAGCTCATTGCCATGCAATAAATAGCACTACGTCGTATCGGCCACTTGTTACTTTTCGCATAGAAATTTATGCTACTTGCGTACCATCGATCTTACGTGTGGGCAATAATAATGATGGCCATTATTGGTAAGGTAGGAATATTGTTCAGTCTTAAGATTTTGATATTAGCCAGCGTGGAAGCAACACACACACACACACACACACACAAACACACACTTACACACATATCATTTCCCATATATGCCATTTAGTTGAAAATTTACGATCTTAACTATCATGTGAATTCTAGTACTGACCATTTCTACTTGTGGGGAGTGCCGTGGTGCAGTGGCTAAGGTGCTACACTTCGACATCAGAGCAAGCGAGTTCGAACTCTAGTAACGATAATAAGTTCACTTTCGAACTTATGTCATTGGTAAAGGCATGAACCTCTTATCCCCACAGCTAAAGGTTAAATACTATCACTACTGTTCTTCTACAAGAATGGTTTCGGTATTAAATAATCCACGAAGGTTGATATACCATTAAACAAAAAAAAACATTTCTCGTGGAGATAGATATATAGATAGATAGAATCACATTAAGATACAGTACCACCCATAAATAACAACATACTAACCATTTTTTTATATTAAAAAAACGTTAATCTTCTTCTAATCAAAAGTTGCCCAGTCAGCTGGGGCTGTAGAATACACCGACAGCACCTCTGCAGAGGAGTAAGACCCACCCCAATGAGTGTCCTGGATATGACACTAAACAGTCTGAGGGTGAGGTCTCAGTAATGCTGAGACCTTGGGGAATTCGGAGCACCCCTTCATTGCCATTGCTCCCAGGTACACTCTGTCCCGGCGTCGTAGCACTTGATAGGGCCCTATTTATGGGTTAAATAGAACTAACGGCATACTTATGCTAAACTGAATTGTTGGAAATTGAACTGTTTTTAACATTGAAACTGTACTTACACTAAACTGAATTGTTATATACAACTGCTTGAATAAACTGATTAGTTTGAAATAGAAATGTTTTTGACACTTAAACTGTGTACTCATGCTAAACTGAATTGTTTGAAATAGAACTGATTATTTACATAAAAATGGATTTGGCGTTAAATAACCAACAAAGGTTGATATGCCATAAAACCAAACCAAACCAAATCTAATCAAAAGACGCCGGAATTTCATTATTTTAAGTGGAAGATTATAGAATCAAAACAGATATTATTAGGTATTATTCATTATCAGCTGCTTTTTTGTGGGCTGTACGACCACATACCTCCCATCTCTAAAAGCATCCAAATAAGACGGACAAGACATGAGGGACACTGCTGAAGAAAGTAAGGACGAACTCATCAGCGACGTTCTCTAAGGGAGCTCTTTACACGGACGTGTAAGTGTTGGACGACCAATTAGAACTTATCTAAAACAGTTCTGTACGGACACAGGATGTAGTCTAGAAGACCTGCCGGATGATATAGACGAATGGCGAGAGAGAGAGAGAGAGTCAGAGAAATCCATGCTAGCAGCACAACATGATGATGATGATGATGATGATTCATTATCAAACTCTATCACATTGAAACCCTGTAACTACTAATGAAATTACGTAATTATACATAAGGGATATTCTTATTTTTGGATGCAGGGTTTCAATGCGGTAGAGTTTGGTTGTTAATAATATCAAATAATATCTGTTTTGATCCTATAATCTTCCACTTGAAATTATAAAATTCAAGTATCTTTGGTTTAGAAGAAAAATAACGTTTTATATATATATATATATATATATAAGATACTTGTTCTTCTTATTTATCTTTTAAAAAATGGATAGATGTTAAAAGGCATATGTACGAACCGTGTGGAAGCAACATGTACACGCTCACGCGCGTGAGCATATTTTTTTCCCAAATATAAGTACATCCGGAAAAAAATTTCGATAAAAATTGATTTTCTTCAAAACCTAAAAAGAGCTTTTGAAAACATGGAATACCTCTTCATTGCCATTACTCCTAGGCTCACTCTGCCCCAGAATGGTAGTATCCATTTATGGGCCAAATAGAACTATTCAATCATCTACTATACTTAAAACCATGTGAATATGTGCAAACCAATGATTAACGCTAAATTGAATTATTAGTATTACATATTATAAGTATTACATTGTATTAGTATTACATAGTATAACATACTATTAATATTATATATTATAAGTTTTACATAGTATTACATATTAGTATTACATATTACATAGTATTACATATTATTAGTATTATTTAGTATTACATACCATTAGTATTACATATTATTAGTATTACATAGTATTATATTATTAGTATTACATATTATTAGCATTACATAGTATTACATACTATTAGTATTACATATCATTAGTATTACATAGTATTACGTATTAGTATTACATATTACATAGTATTACATATTATTAGTATTATATAGTATTACATATTATTAGTATTACATATATTTAGTATTACATATTGTTAGTATTGCATAGTATTACATATTGTTAGTATTGCATAGTATTACATATTATTAGTATTACCTATTACCTAGTATTACATATTATTAGTATTTCATAGTATTACATGTTATTAGTGTTACATATTATTAGTATTACATATTGTTAGTATTATATAGTATTACATATTATTAGTATTGTACATTATTAGTATTACATATTATTAGTATTACATAGCAATACTTGAAACCATTTAACTAAGGGCAAATGAATGAATGATAATAAATAGAATTATTGGTGTTAAATAACAATACATGAAGCCATTTAGTATTATCGGTATTAAACCGCATTTGATGATGCGGCACCACTAATGAAGATTTAGGGGACGTGGAGTATCCCTTCATTATCAATACTCTCAGGTCTACTCTGACCCGGAGTGGTCGTACCTGTTAGGGTTCCATCCATGGGTCAAATAGAACTGTTTGATATTTTACTAGGAGTTTTATTGATATCAAACAGAATTATTAGTGTTAGATAGCAATACTTGAAACCATTTATCTGTGTGCAAACAAATGAGCTCTAGTTTGTTTAAAAATAAACTTTTCTACAAACTTTTCGCCTAGAAATACATACAAATATATATGCATGCGTATGTGTGTGTGTGTGTGTGTGTGTGTGTGTGTGTGTGTGTGTGTGTGTGTGTGTGTGTGAACAGGATTTGGCATTAAATAACCCACAGAGTTTGATATGCCAAAAAAAAACATAATCAAAATAAAATTAAACCTGAAAATACCCGAATTTTATTTTTTCCAGTGGAACATTGTACATTAGAACGGATATTATTAGGTGGTATTTATTTTCAAATTTCCCTGCATTGAAACTCAGCAGTAATAGAAATATGAAACAACATAAATAAGCACACATGGCATGTATATATCTATGTAGATTTATTTGAATGTTCTAAAATTTACTAATAAGTGTCACCTAATAATATCCGTTCTCAAAATTATGAAATCCTGGTAACTTTTGTGGTGAAGAAGATGAAACTTTTATTGATAAAGAATGGTAGACAATACAGCTGACAGATTTGGAAATGTCTGGAAGCACACACAGACATATATATATATATATATATATATATATATATATATATATATATATATATGTGTGTGTGTGTGTGTGTGTGTGTGTGTGTGTGTGTGTGTGAATGAATGAATGAGTGAGTGTGTGCTTCTGTGTGCATATATATATGTATAGTATGTATTTAACCAATCCTCCGTCAGGAGCAGGATGTAAAACAACTTCAATTTTTAAGTGGAATACAGCTGGTTTTCCTTCTCCCAACCGGGTTGCCAAATCAAGTTTAAAGTCTGCCCTACTATTTACTTTTAGCTGTATGTATATTATACTTTGTAAATAAGTACATCCAATGAATTTTTAAATAAAAAGCTAATTTTCTTCTAAAGCAAATTTACCAGGATTTTTTTTATTTCATATCAAGTATTATGTTGTCGAAACGGATATTATTAGATATTATTTGTTACCATTCTATGAAGCATTGAAACCTTTTTACCAAAAACATGAATGTGTAGCAGGTCAAAAATAAGTAAACCTCTAATATGTATTTATACAAATTTATTATTGGCCGCATAACTTCAGAGTACTCCTTTAAGCAATATATATATATATATATATATATATATATATATAGTCTTGGTTAGGCAACCAGTCTAGGAAAAGGAAAACACTGAATTTGAACCTACTAAACTTCCCTTAAAAATTGACCTGCTCTTATATACATATATATATATGTGTGTGTGTGTGTGTGTGTGTGGATAGATAGATAGATAGATAGATTCAGACTGAGAAAGAAAGAAAGAAATATATATATATATAATTGATTGAGTGAGTGAGTTTAACGGCATATCAACATGTCCAGGGTTATTTTATGTCAATAAATTATCGAATCGAATTCCTTGTGCGTTCTTATTTTTTGGTTGCTTCTTAAGGGTTCTTTTTTTTTTTGACATACGGTCCAATCGAATACGAATAAAAAAACTGATCTGTTTAAACAATAAGTTGGCGACGGTAATCAAGGACGACCAGAAAGCTCCCTTTTCAATAGCCACTACACCGAGGCGTAAGGGAGGGTGCTACTCCTTTCCCTGGATTGCTCTACTTTACCCTTGATACGTACCTTATATCGCTGAGTGTTAAGAAAGGAGGTATTAAGTACCATTTTTTGAGTCTTTGGTATGACGCGACCTGGGATTGAACCCAGGTCTTCCGGACCATTGGCGAACACTCTCCCCACTTGGCAATGAGCCGGTTTGATTGTTTTTATACCTCGAAATTTATCAAAAATATATTACCATTATTTCACTGAGTTACTTTAATATGTTTCTCTTATATTCTTGTTATTCATGCATTTTTTATAAGCTGTGTTTTTCTTTAACAAATATTAATGTTTTATAAGCTGTGTTTTTTATAAGCTGTGTTTTTTATAAGCTGTTTTTTTTATAAGCTGTGTTTTTCTTTAACAAATATTAATGTTTTGTCTTGTTTTTTCTTTCTTTTAATTTTCTATTAAAGCGTTAAATAGATCCAAATGTCCTATTCTTATTTTGAAATTAATGAAAAATCCACTTAATGTTTTCATGTAAATTTCATTCCTTATAATAAGTAAGTAATTCGAGGGTGACCAGAAGGCTCCCTTTTCAATAGCTACTAGACCGAGGTGTAGGGGAGGGCGCTACTCCATTCCTTGGATTGCTCTACTTTACCCTTGATCCTTACCTTATAGTGCTAAGTATTAAGCAAGGCGACATTAAGTACCATTTTTTTAAGTTTTTGGTATGACTCGACCTAGGATTGAACCCCGGTCTCCCAGACCATTGGCGAACAAACTTGGTATATTTAATTTAAACGAAATGCTGCTCAGTCATTTTTCCAGTTTCTACTTAAGTATTGATTTATTGACTCAAGTTGAGCACAAAACTTTGACACAAAAAGGATGATATTAAAGTGTACTGTGGTGGGTTGTTCCACCACGAAGCATTGTCTTTAAAAAAAACTCTCCTTGGCATTCCCCACGAGGAACATCTCCGGTACCAGGCAAAAACCTCAGTCGACTCTCATAATTCGACAGGAAGGAGTTGCTTATCGGAGCAACACCCTAGAAGAGAGTCAGACAATAACAGATCTTATGGGGAAAAGTGTCCGGTATTTTAGACCCTTAATTAACTCGATAATCAATTAAAAGATTATAAAATATTTTACAAATCTTTCTTAAAAATGTACCCCAAAATCAATATGCGAAAAAAAAACAATCTAAAAAATGGATTCAAAGGTTTAAGGCCACTCTCTAAAATTTCTGGAAGAGGTAAAAGTTAGGATTAAGAGTATAATTAATTTGGCTTGATAAGTTACCCCTAAATTGAATTGCCCAGTCGGCTGGTGCTGTAGAATACACCGATTGCTTCTCTGTAGAGGGACAAAACCCCCTCCCCCAATGAGTGTCCTGGATATAACACTAAACAATGATGGTGAGTCTCCAGTAATCCTGGAACTTTGGGGAATACGGAGTACCCCTTTATTGCCATCGCTCCCAGGTCCACTCTGGCCTGGAGTGATAGTACCTGATAAGGGTCCTATCTATGGGTTAAATAGGACTAAACTGTGGTTTCTTGACTGTTTTTTTGGGGGTTTTTTCGCATCTAAACTGTGTACTTATGCTAAACTGAATTGCTCGAAATAGATCTATTTTGACATCTAAACTGTGTACTTATGCAAAATTATCTGAAATAAAACTGTTTTGACATTAATTCCGTGTATTGCCCAGTCGGCTGGGGCTGTAGAATACACCGACTGCACCTCTGCTGAGGGGTAAGACCCCCCAATGAGTGTCCTGGATATGACATTAAACAATCTGATGGTGAGGCTCATGTAATGCTGGAACTTTGGGGAATGCGGAGTACCCTTTTATTGCTATTGCTCCCAGGTCCACTCTGGCCCGGAATGGTAGCACCTGATAGGGCCCTATGGGTTAAATAGAACTAACTGCATACTTACGCTAAACTGAATTGTTTGAATTAGAACTGTTTGACTAAACTAAATAGCTTGAAATAGAAATGTTTTTGACAATTAAACTGTGTACTTACATTTAAACTGCGTGCTTATGCTAAACTGAATTGTTTGAAATGGAACTGTTTTTGACCTTGAAACTGTTCTTGTACTGAGCTGATTTGTTTAATATAGAACTGTTTTTACATTCAACTGTGTGTAAACAAAACCTATACTTATACTAAACTGAATTAGCTGAATTAGAACTGTGTGAATAAACTGAATAGCTTGAAATAGAAATGTTTTTTCACAATTAAACTGTGTACTCATGCTAAATTGAATTGTTTGAAAGAGAATTGACTATTTGCATAAAAATGGATTTGGCGTAAAATAACCTACAAAGGTTGATATGCCATAAAACCCAACCAACCAACCTAAATCGAATCAGTCAAAGAAATAATTATGCTTAAGAAACTTAATCTATCATTTCAGATATTACCAAGTTTCCAGCAATTCCCCGAAAGTGTTGTGTCTTTGCTTGCAAAACAAATTACCGAAGGCAGTATGACAAAACTGTGTGTGAGATGAATAAAATATCAGTTTATCGTTTTCCAAAAGACAAAGACAAGAGAGAGAGATGGAGAAAATCAGTTATAAATAATACAGTTATTCGTCAACTACATTGGCCTTTGAATTTTACTACCATAAAAGTTCATTGAAAAATGCCCCAAAAAATTAACCACATGTGTCAAAGAGTCAAATACCAACATCCTCCGTTGTTCAAAGAGTTATCAAAAAAGCCTCCAGCACAGCTCGAAATCAAATTGATAATAAAAGGAATGCTTTTTTAGAATTAGATTTGATTAATTTTACAGATTTGAAAGAAAGTCAAATCAACAACAAAAAAAGACTGTGATTTTTAGATGAAAATATCTTAACTATTCAGTTAACAAAAGTTATTAATGACATCCCTTTATGAGGATAATTTTTTAAAATTTGCCATTTCAAACCTTTCATTATAGAGTTAAGTGTTATATTAGCAGCCTGTCCAAAAACCATATAAATACAGTTGATACTGGATCAAAATTGGAAGAAATTATCCAATATTCAAATTTGTTGGGTTTTTTTTTTTAATCACAAGAAGGATATCTTGAGTTAGCACTTTTCAACAATGAACCCCAAAATGGTTGGAATGAAATACAGTTCAGACATAGTAATACATACTTTTTTTGATTTACTAAGCTTTTTGCTTAGATGTAGCACAAGGCCGCATGAATGGGGCACCCAATGAGAATCGAACTCACTCGTGTTGGTTTGCTAGTCTAACATGCTAACCATTACAACACCCGAGGTGCCCATAGTAATACATGCTATTGATTACTCTACGACATCACGGTCATTGTACAATAGATGAAGATAGAATTTTCAATTACCATCATTAGCAACATTAAGAAGGATAACATCAAAAATTTCAATATAAAACGAAAAATCTTTTTGCTATTTGTATTTAATACTTTTAAGGCCTATCAAAAATGACACATAATTCTCCATGATGAAGTATATATGAAGAAAATATTATATCATAGTAAATAACTATTTGGTAAGTCAGTTAACAAGCCATCTCTTCTTACTCAAACAGTACTTGAATTAATGTTGATATACCTTAATGGGGGTCGAAAATTTCTTGCAAGATTGATTCCGATTTACAAAAATAACATCAACCTCTTTATATGAACAAATTGAGCCGATGCAAAGACTATTATTACATGTGACGGCAACCGAATAAATCAAACTTTTTAAAATCATCCCATACTTTCTGAGAAACCTTGGTTAACAGAAGATAATAAACATTAACATTTTGATTATGTTTATCTATTGAAAAATATTCACAATTTGTGGCAAACAGAAAAAAAAA
This sequence comes from Sepioteuthis lessoniana, assembly GCA_963585895.1. Classification (NCBI taxonomy): domain Eukaryota; kingdom Metazoa; phylum Mollusca; class Cephalopoda; order Myopsida; family Loliginidae; genus Sepioteuthis; species Sepioteuthis lessoniana. The sequence continues at coordinate 74,102,502 of OY757924.1, read as the reverse complement.
CAGGAGAATTAATCTTTGAGGATAATGGTGTAAAATGAGCATCTTAAACAGTTATATCATTCTGAATCTGAAAGACTTGTTAAACTTTCAGATTTAAATGTAATTTTCATTACTCCAAAGTCCACAGAAAGATAACGGGTTTCTACTCGCCTCAAAGTGTTTTTAGAAAAAACATATATAATGCACTTTTCACTTAGTCTGGAATACGTACAGATAAGAATGATAATGCCATCTTCATATACAAGATTTTCACATGGTAGAAATTTTTAAATGTTAAGACCCTTGAAGTCAATGTACTACACCATGGCCCTTTACAAGCTGAAATCAGATCTCTGAATGACAGCCGAGTAGATTTTATCATTGATTTTAATCAAATGACTCTTAATATGGTTGACAGTCGAGGTAATTGTATAAAACAATTATCCAAACACATTGCTACTACCATACTTGCAATGGAATTATTAATCATGTCGACATCTTTTAGCTACAAGCCATAAATATGTACTACTTGGGCAATTTTCAGCTGATCCATTAAAAAAATAAAATAAAATTTTGTAAACTTGGTCAAGGATCAGGAGGCATCTATTTTATAAATGTCCAACAGTGTAATGAAAAGCTGCATATTAAGCAGACATCTTTACTTTTAAATCAAAATGTAAATATTGATGTTTTTGATGTTAAGCCAGGTCATCAATGTACATCAAGGGATTATGAACTTTTTGGAGAAGGTTCAGAAATATTTGACAATCTGGAAAATTTAAAGTCATCTCCTTCTGATAAAAAGTGGCTCTTGTGTATATAGCTGGTATATTATAAGAAATGATAATCAAACCAGTGAAAATGAAACCCATTTTTATTATGAAAAGTATGGAAAATATACCAATTGGCCGTGGAAAACTAAAGGTTCCTTCTGATCACAGTTGCCAATGGTTATTTTTCTGTTTCATCATTTTCCATCCAATAAAGGAAGAGTTGTGTTACAAATCATTAAGTAATATTCTATGCTTATTTCTAAATTTCATTTTTTTTAACACGGAGAGAAAGCATATTCATATTTTTGCAAATATAGTTTTGAAAAACTTTTGCAAACATTACATAGATAAGACAAAGAACCAGCTTTAAAGGTTTTGAAACTTTCCAAGAATGATTTTTTTTATCTGTCTATTTCTGAGATGATAGTCAAATAAATATTTCAGCTGATGACCTTTAGCCTTCTTCAGGTATTGATTGTTGAACCGAGTAACTTTAATGACAATTTGAACCCTATTCTTTATTTAATCTCCTACCCCAGGGATTGAATAAAGGGTTTGATGAGACTTGTAAATAATGTGAAGGTTTCTGTTTTAACATTATTTGAATAGTATCTTTTACAAGAAATCTTAACTGCCTCTTTAGGGGTGTCCTCGTGGTGTAATTGTAAAAGCGATAGACAGCAGATTCGTAGTAAGCGAGTTCGTACTCCAGTCGCACTATTACGTTCACCTACTGGCAAATACCCAGGAGAAAGGTGTGAACCCCCTTATCCTCCCAGCTATGGGTTAAATAGTACCACTACTGTTCTTCTTGGGGAATTCCTTTGGTATTAAATAACCTACACAGGTTGATATGCCAAGAAATTAAACTACCTATTTGTTTTGTTTAATACTTATCAGTGTTCACCACAAAAATACTTATTTTCGTTTATTTAACTTTCTATTGTCCTCAAGTGTGGGTCAAAATGTTTTTCTAAGTATTTTCAAAAATAGATTAGATAAAAAGATTTATAAATGCAAACTCGTAAATTCCCTCCTTGTGGGTCTCTATACTTTTATCCACCCAGCAAAATCTATTCAAAGGAGGTGTCCTCGTGGTGTAATGGTTAAAGCGTTGAGTTCGTACTCCAGTCGCGCTATTACGTTCACTTTCGGGCAAATACCCTTGGGAAAGCTATGAACCCCCTTATCCTCCTAGCTATGGGTTAAATAGTACCACTACTCTTCTTCTAGGAGAATGGCTTTGACATTAAATAACCTACAAAGATTGATATGCCATTAAACAAAGAAACCAAACCAATGATTTTCGTTCTCTTCTTAGAAGAGGATTTATTATGCAAACTTGTAAACTCACCCCACCCGTAAATCCCTAAACTTTTTATCCCCCTGCTAAAATTTCTTTCACTCCTACAGGTTTATATACACTTCTCTGAGTAGCACTGATTTAGAAAGAAATAAAACAGAGAAAGTAGTCTCCATTCATTCGTTCGTTTCAAAAAGTAGTCTATAAAAAGCGTTATGTGAACTCGCTAATTGCCCGTAATTACATGGGGTAATTAAGTAGGGTTGATTTTTTTCCCAAATGAAGTCTCGTCGAATTATAAATGGTGTAATGGTTATCGTCATAGGAAATTAACACGGCGACACGAGTTCAAATCCTGGGCGAGACTGATGGCATTTCACATAGCACTAATACCCTTGGGAAAGGTATGAATCCAATAATTTTTCCTCCAGCTAAGGGTAAATAGTAGAGCAGACTAGGTTCTTCAGCCTTGGTGAGGCAACTTGTCTAGGAGAAGGAAAACTCTTAATTCAAACCTGTTAAACTCTGCTAAAAAATTGACCTTGTGTCATATCCTGCCCGAGCGAAGGGGTTGGTAAATATGAATAAATTATGAAATTATGAAATTTAAAAAAATGAAACAATCAAATAAGATACAAAATTCAATAATACTATCCGATACACCCGCACCAAACTCCAAGACTTTTCATCCCAGAAATCAAGAGTAGAACAATTTTCGACATATTTCATAATGTTTCCCATCCAGAACATACCAAAATGACAAAATTGATAAAATGGTGCTGCTTCTGGTCTGACATAGACGAGAATATCCGTTCTTGGGCTAAAATTTGCCAAAGTTGTGAACAGAACAAAATTTCACGACATAGGGAAACAAACACATAAAAATCCACTAACATTAAATACGTACATGCATATATACTACACAGGTAGCAAGAATATTTGGGCGGAAGTATGAAGAGGGAATTAACAAAGCGATAATGCCAAGGGTATTAGTGCAATGTGAAATGCAATCAGTCTCGTCCAGGATTTGAACTCGTGTCGCCAGGTCCATTTCCTACGACTATAACCATCACACCACGGGCATCTTTTTACCGTTATCATGATCGAATGCCACATCCTCGTGATTGATCACTAGGTCTTTTTTCTTTCATATCAATCTTTCGATGCTCTAAATACTAACTATAGGAATATTTTGTAGGTATTTACATAACTCTTCCGCTGGTTTAATTCCAAGAGACTGCTTAAAAGAAAATTATGGTTTCATTAATTGTTCACTTCTGTCTCGGTAAATGTAGCTTTTATTCCGTATATCTAACATATCAGATTTGTACATTTATGCATTTTAGAATAGTAAATAAATCATTCGGTCTATCGCGATCAGATTTCGAAGATTAATTTTGGATGAGGTTATATTTTAGAAATCTTAGAATTGTCTGTGAAATAAGATTAATCTGGCCCTGTAGGAACATAGTGAACGTAGTTTATCTTTTTGTCACCTCTTCTTTTCAACTTCTTTCTCATTCATTTATTTCTTGTTTTCTCTTGATTTCCTTTTTATAATACTCATCTCTCTCTCTCTCTCTCTCTCTCTCTCTCTCTCTCTCTCTCTCTCTCTCTCTTGTCTCATCTTTCCTTATTCTTTTTCTTTTCTCCTCTTTTTCTTTTGTTTTGTTGCTGGAGCCTCTTTCTCGCTTTAAAGCAGGAAATATCGGCTATAAAAAGAGAAGATTGAATTCAACTGATATAAATTAACAAATAATTTCTGTGTCATTGCAGTAAAAATGATTTTCGTTGTAACAGTTGGTTACAAGAATTTTTTTAAAAATCGATTTTTTTGCTATTTTTGGTATGTGTCCAAAATATTGTCTAGCGGTACAAAATTATTGTTTGTCGTATTTTTCAGTTCATCATGTGTTGAACCACTCAGATTATTTTTTCTAAACCCTTTCATTAATCATAGATGTACGTGTAATTCAAGGACAAAGAGATATAGGTTTATAGAACCTGGCTGATATATATATATATATATATATATATATATGTGTGTGTGTGTGTGTGTGGATATATATATATATATATATGTACATAATGTAACTAGAAGAAAACTCGAACCTGGTTAAATTGTCATTATAAATTTATTTCGGCGAAGAATATCATTATACCCTTCGTCTCTTCAGATGACTTTTCACGTCTAATTTGAGGTTGAAAAACAGCATATATGGATTACAGTATACACATATATGTATGAAAAAAACAACATATATAAATTAAAATTTTCAGACGAAAAGGAAAGGGGGTTAAAACAAATAAGTATTAGAAAAATTAAGAAAACAGAAAAAGGGTGTTCTTGTAAATTGACCTTTCCTGATTTGGAAATATGTGCTAGATTCTTCGTAGCAAGAGGAATGTGATCAGCCAGGTTATATATATATATATATATATATATATATATATATCGGCGTATAAGACGACAGAGTATGTTAGACGACCCTCATATTTTTTAATTAAAACGTAGGTTTGGGGTTATACTCGTCGTATTTATTACCATTTAAAAACAATTCAAGAATTTGTTTTCGTAATTTTTTTTTCTTTTTTTTTGCTTTTTTGATTCTAACTAAAATGCTTTTTATAAGCGATGCTTTAGCTGATGCGTGTTTTTGAACATGCCTAGTGTAAACGAGCTCACGCGGCTTATTATCTTGCCAGGCGTTGATTCTCGGCGCATATATTTATAGGATGACATAACTCTCCTGAACATATATCATACTAATTGCAACCATAATACATACACTTACGTTACACGTCCTAGTCAATTCACACGTCGAGCTTCACTGTATTACATCAAGTGGTAATATTATAAGTGGTATATAGCATTTAGGCTATATCTGCCCCAAACAACATGACCGTTTAGAATTGGTATAGAAAAAATGAATTTATTTTAGTTGTGCAATCATACCACATGTTATATAGCATAAGAGTACTTTTATTACGCTGAAATTTTATTTTTTTAAATAATGTGAGTTACGGCAAGTGATTTCAATAGAAAGAATTTATGTTGTTACCAAAGCAGAAATAACCCTACAGTCATGGCTAACAGCGTCGCGTATACCACAAGATTTAAGGTTCTCATTTTAAGCTGGGTATATAACATGACCTTCAATTTTGAGGTTATTTCTCAATGTTAAAATGCCGTCTTATATGTTGATATATATATATATATATATGTGCGTGTGTGTGCATTCACTCAACCACTCTGAATGAGCAAGGTGTGACACATGGTTATTTTAAACGGAGTTCTCCTTCATCTAGACCAGTTGCTGTAACTAGGCTAAAGAGCCCAATCTATCTTACCCAACAGTATTGTCAGAGAAGAGATAAAGCCATGACTTTCTCAACCATGAAATGAAAACATCAAACAGCCATATTCAGAATTTGAACTTGGATGTGACACAAGGATGTGACACAAGGACAATTTTCAAGGTGGAGTGTAACAGTTTTGAATCCAGAGATTACCTTCTCCTCGACTGGTTGCCATAGAAAAGTTAAAGAGCCAAGTCTACCCTACTATTTACTCATTACTGGAAGGCGAATAGTTGAATTCATACTTTTACCAAGGGTATTAGCGCTATGTGAAATGCAAACAGCTTTGTCCAGGGTTTGAACACGGGTTGATGTATCTATTTCCTACGGCGGTAACCATTACACTACGAATGCCTCCATACGTAGTGGGTAGACTGTTTGCCAATGGTCTGTAAGACAGAAATTCAATCCCAAGTCGAGTCATACCAAAGACTAAAAAATGGTACTTGATGCCTCCTTACTTAACACTCAAAATTATAAGATACGGATCAAGAGTAAGTGGAGCGATCCAGGGAGAGGAGTAGCGCCTTCCCCTACTCCTCGGTGTTGTAGTTATTGAAAAAGGTGCCTTCGGGTCACTCTAGACTACGGTTACTATCTTACTTATATATATATATATATATATATACTTTCTTTTACTCTTATAATCCATAAACACGAAAAATCTACACGCAAAGTTTTCACGAGCCATATATATATATAACAGGATTACCCTGAACGTAACGTGTGACGCTGTGTTGCAGGGATAATAGACCTCTCAATGACATTTAAAATTAAGATGGTGGCATCTGTAAAATGAGTGAATTGAGAATGAAGGAGCACTTGTCGACTGAAATCATTTCAAATATACTTGAGTAAACAAAGGAAAAACAGGAAGTATAGGAAGGAGAAAGCATTGAGAGATTACACTGACAGAAAAAAGACATTGAGAAAAGAGAAAAAAAATCACAAAGTGACTCAGAAATTATTGAAATTAAATACGAAAAATCATATTGAAGAAGTAAAAAAAGAGGAGAAAGTAAAACAGCAAAAGAGAGATTGAGTAAAGTTTACATAGTGTCTCCCTCTCTATCTATCAATATATATATATATATATATCGATCCTTTATTTCTATCGCTCTATCTGACTTTCTCTCTATCGCTCTCTGTTTATCTATAATTCTCTATCTCTATCTATCTTTCTCTATATATTTAACTTTCTGTGTTTATCTATCTATCCATCTCTTTTTTACTCTCTCTCTCACTCTCTCTCTCTCTCTCTCTCTCTATCTATCTATCTATTTATCTAATTCTCTCTCTCTCTATATATATATATATATATATATTGGTTTCATAACGTTTTTACAAACAACAATCTTCAGGCAAATAACGAAATGAAATGAATAAATCTCAAGTCAAAAAATACAGTCAAAAACCGTTGGGATTGTGTAGAAATCTTTACGTGTGCTTTTGCGTGGGGGTTATAGTTGCGTATTATTGTGTGTGTATGTGTAAGTGGTGTATAGTGTATGTGTATGTGACGGTACATGCGCAGCACGTTCTTTAACTGGATGGGAGACGTCACTGTATCAAATGTTGCTACAATATGGACGAGAAAAATTATTTATTTCTATATGTGTTGGTGATTATAACTAAGGAACAAAACATTTATCATTGCACATCGAGGGAAATAAAAAAAAGATTTGATTTGAAAGTGTATTTAACCGAGTGTTGTATGGTAGGCCAGAATCACAGTAAATATCATGGGGTAGGGATATGTTGTATTGCAATATCGTATTTACCCAAACCCTCCGCTCGGGCAGGATATGACACAAGGTCAATTTTTTAGCAGAGTTTAACAGGTTTGAATTCAGATTTTTCCTTCTCCAAGGCTGAAGAACCTAGACTGCCCTGCTATTTACCCATAGCTGGAGGGAGAATAATTGGATTCATACCTTTCCCAAGAGTATTCGTGCTATGTGAAATGCAATCAGTGAAGTCCAGGATTTGAACTCGTGTCGCCGTGTCCATATCCTGCGACGATAACCATTACACCACGGGCACCTCCATGTTGTATTGCAATATACTATGGAATATTGTACCGGACATTAGCATAATGGTTAGAGTGTTCGCCAACGTGGTAGATAAGATGAATGTACTGTATTGAGGCCTATTACTAACACTTATGAAAACATAAGGTCAACAGATAGTGGAGGCGTATGAAGAAGAGTAAAGGGATTAACGGAGACAGATTGTACATACATTGTGGCACGTATGATGAGTGGTGAAGGAAAATGGTTCTTACAGTGCTTCAGGTGTGGTGTGGTGCCATTGGATTTTTATAGGAGAAGAGGTGTTAGCTGGGTTATGTGTATGGATCGAAGTGTGAGAGAAGATGTTTGTTTTCGTGCCTACATTTTGAAAGAATTTCAGATCTTTTGTTTAGCAGGGTGTATATATGTATATATATCACAATATCTATCTATCTCTATCTATCTATCTATCTACATATCAATCGATCCTTTTATCTATCTAGATCTCTCTTTCTCTATCTTTATCTAACTATCTTTATCTATCGATCGATCTATATCGATCTTAATATCTATCTATCGATCGATCCTTTTATCTATATCCCTCTATCTCTATCTATGCGAACCTCTCTCTCTCTCTCTCTCTCTCTCTCTCTCTCTCTCCTTCTACATATTTCTATCTCTATCTTCCTCTTTCTATCTCTCTATCGTTTTTTATCTATCTCTATCTTACTCGATCTCTCTATCTATCAATCTATCTTTATCTATCTAACAATCTACCAATCAATCGATTCCTCTATCTATCTATCTATCTCTCTCTCTCTCTCTCTCTCTCTCTCTCTCTCTCTCTCTCTTGCTATCTATCAATAGCTCTCTTTCTATCTATCAATCTATCTATCTATCTAACGATCTCTAACTATCTGTCTACCTCTCAATCGGTCCCTCTATCTATCTATCTTACTCTCTCTCTCTCTCTCTCTCTCTCTTTCTCTCTCTCTCTTACTATCTATCAATAGCTCTCTTTCGATCTATCTATCTATCTATCTAACGATCTCTAACTATCTGTCTACCTCTCAATCGGTCCCTCTATCTATCTATCTTACTCTCTCTCTCTCTCTCTCTTTCTCTCTCTCTCTCTCTCTCTCTTACTATCTATCAATAGTTCTCTTTCTATCTATCAATCTATCTATCTATCTAACGATCTCTAACTATCTGTCTACCTCTCAATCGGTCCCTCTATCTATCTATCTTACTCTCTCTCTCTCTCTTTCTCTCTCTCTCTTACTATCTATCAATAGCTCTCTTTCTATCTATCTATCTATCTATCTATCGATCTCTAACTATCTGTCTACCTCTCAATCGGTCCCTCTATCTATAACTCTATCTCTCTTACTCTCTCCCTCTATCTCTCTCTCTCTCTCTCTCTCTCTCTCACTCTCTTTCTTTCTTTCTTTCTTTCTTTCTTTCTTTCTTTTTTCTATCCCTCTATCTTCGTGACTTTGGTATAAAGGGTACATTGCTACAATTTATTGATAGCTTCCTTTCTAAAAGAAAATTCAGAGTTCACATTGACTTCACACTTTCAGATGTGAAAAATCAAAAAGAGAGTATCCCACAGAGCAGTATATTGTCTGTAACCCTCTTCAACATAAAAATAAACAATGTAATCAAGGAATTACCATCTGGAATTGATAGGTCTCTACACGTGGATGACCTCATGATATGTTTCAAATCAAAATATATCCACACAATTGAGAGAAAACTGCAACAGAGACTAAAGAAAATCAGCTGATTGGGAACAGTAAATGGATTCAGGTTCTCTGAAACAAAAACAAAATATGTCCATTTTTATCTAAAAAAAACTACATAATGACCCCAGCCTGAAACTTGAAAGTTCAGAGAACTCATTGTAGACGAATACAAATTCCCGGGGATAATATTTGACAAAAAACTAACATTCATTCCCCACTTGAAAAATCTAGAAAATTAAATGTAAAAAAACATTACAACTGCATGTGGTGGTCCACAAAGAATGGGGAGCTGATCGAAACATTCTATTACTACTGTATCACTAATTAGATCAAAACTACGGTAATTTTATATACCGATCAGCTAGAAAGGGTTATTTAAAAACACTTCCGCCAATCTACCATGGAGGCTTAAGGTTAGTACTTGGAGTCTTTAGAATATCTCCAGTCGAGAGCCTATATGCTGAGACTAACGAATCACCAGCAAATATTGGAAGCCACAAACTGGCCCTCCAGTGCTACGCCAAATTGTAGTCATGCCCAGCAAAACCTGCACTCAAGAATACTTTTTATCCAAAATACAAGGAACTATTCCAAAAGGACGAAAAAGTCATAAAACCTTTTGTCCTCCGGAGAGAAACAATCATTGGAGAAGTAGACATGGGTTTGACTTAAATGCATAAGACAATCATACCAGATACTCCACCATGGACTATAAGGACCCCAAACATAAACTTAACACTCCGTAAATTCCACAAAAACAAAACTCACCCACCAATTTTCCAAGAGGAATTAGAAAAGGTTAAGGAGAAATATCCTAAACACTCGTACATCTTCACGGACGGATTTAAACTGGAAAAAATATCAGGATGTGCTACAATACATAAAGGGAAAATATTTAAAAACATCTCCTCTATATTCAGTGCGGAAGCTTGCGCAGTTAACCTGGCTCTTAGCCTCATCTCAAAATCAAGAAATAACAAATTCATTATCTATTCTAATTCGCTGTCATTAAAAAACAGGAAATTTGATCATCCATTAATTATAAAAATTCTATGCAAATAAGAAAATTTATCAAATTATAATGTTGTACCGATATGTTGGGTCCCAAGTCATACTGGAATCAGTGGAAACGACCAAGCAGATAAAGCAGCCAAGTCTACCCTAAACATAATCACTGAAAAAAAAGTTTAAAATATCATATACAGACTTTAAAAATGAAGATAGATAAATTCATACTACAACAAAGACAACAACGCTATATCAGCAATAAGCATAATAAATTATCAGAAATTAAACCCACATTTGGGGGAACGAAAACAAAACTACAGAAATAGGAGCCTTCTATCATGTCTGAAAGTGACACAATGTTCAACGAGCGAGATCGGAGATGTACCACTGTACAACTCATGCTTTCTACCGATCCAAGTTATGACAACAGGACCATTGCCACGAATAACAGGGACGTGCACAGGGTGATGAAAACAAAGTGTACCCGGATGTGCTGAAGAGTGTAGCGATCCCCTGGTGCAATCAGGTGGCCGGTGGCAGACCCTGGGTTTGGCAAATACCCTTGGGAATGGTATGAACCCCCTTATCCTCCCAGCTATGGGTTAAATAGTACCACTACTGTTCTTCTTGGAGAATAGCTTTGGCATTAAATAACCTACAAAGGTTGATATGCCATTAAACAACGAAACGAAACATTAGTTAAATAAATAAAGTTAGATAAATTTTGTTAACATTTTCAATTCACTGTGATTATTTTATGATAAATATTGACTCCTTATCTTATTGTCTATTTACTATCAAGGTGACTATTTTCAAGTAAATGATAGTTTCATTCATTGTTAATTTCCGTCGACGTAAATAGACGTTCTGTCATAATACTATATGGACACACCCGAAAATTATCAGTTAATTCTTGTCTGAAAATTATACGAGAAAATAATACGAGAATAATAATCTGTATTAGTTATTAGGAAAACTTTGCTCGTCAAAGGCGAAACGGTTTCTCATAGAGCTTCCAGATTGGATTAACATATTGTTTAGGATTAAGCAAATGCTTCAATAAAAAATTTTGTTTTCATTTGTTCATTATATATATATATATATATAATGTACATTTCATATATATATATATATATATACATATATATAACGTACATTTCATATATATATATATATATATATATGTCATGATGTCTTGCTGTTAGAACGGATCTCTCTGACCCTCTCTCGCCACCCGTCTCTATCGTCCATCGCTCCCGGGAGGTCTTCCAGGCTACATCCTGTAGCAGCACAGAGATGTTATATATAGGTTCTAGCTGGTCGTCCTACCTTTACTCGTCCGTGTCAAGGGGTCTACAAGATTATATTGCTTATGAGTTCGTTCTTACTTCTCCAGCTGTGTCCCGCATGTCTGGTTCGTCTAACTTTGATAGTGATGGGTGGTAGGTGGCCGTACAGCAGCTATTTTGTGGTATGTTGCCTCCAGGACTTTTCCAATACAACTCGCAGTATTCTTGTGCAATTGCCGTCAAGCTTTTTCTTCGCACGTTTAGTTAGCATTCACGTGGTGCATCCATATAGCAGTATCGACACGACCGCTGCTTGGAAAAAACTGCGTTTTACTTTATCGGTCAGAGCTGACTTCCATATGACCGGTCGCCTATCGTTAGCTGTCCCTGCCTTTGCTAGTCGCGTGTTGATGTCATTATCGGTTGATGAGACGCAGCTTCCGATGTAGGTAAATTTGTCCACTAGTTTCAAAGGACCGCCCTTTAGTGTGAAGATGTCGCCTCTTTGATTTTGTCTGTGTTAACAAGGAGGCCTATGCCACTAGCTGCTCGTTCTGAACCATGTATTAGGGATTCGTCTTGGGTGGGTGAATTTGCTAGAAGCGCAATGTCATCGGCATAGTTCGCGTCTGTAATAGTTTGTGCGGGGTATCTTCTGCTTCTTTCCTTTACCAACTTGAAATAAAGACGAAATATCATTTTTGAATCCATTGTCAGTGTTTCGGTTGATCCACTTTTCTACTTATTTATATATATATGTGTGTGTGTGTGTGTGTAATAGAAGCGTTTGTAGTGTTTTGGTTATCGTCAGAGGTAATGGACCCGGCAACCCGAATCCAAATCCTGGATGATGTTTGAATTTCACTTAACACTAATACAGTTGGTCATGAATCCAACTATCCTCGGTCCCGTTATGGATAAATAACTGGACAGACTCAGCTCTTTAACTTTAGTATGGCAACCGATTTAGGAGAAGGAATATGCAGCGTGTATGTATGTATGTATGTATGTATGTATGTATGTATATGCATGGATGTGCGTGTATTGTAGTATCAAGTTAAAGAGGTCGGCAAATTTTATTAGAATAGAAAGGATTTCTTGATGGGGCTGAAAGAGTTGACTTTTAATGTACATTACAGACATAAGTCTTTGACTCTAGTACGGTCAAAGATAAGCAGAGAACTGTATATTCGAGGTCTGTCTGAAAAGTAACAGGACTGAGTGATTTGTGTGAGCTATGAGCGAAAAAGGTGTAACATAGCCATAATCTACGAATATGTGAAATGTACATAATAATAATGTGAAATGTACATAATTATAATGTGAAATGTACATAATCTACGAATATGGGAAATGTACATAATAATAATGTGAAATGTACATAATAATAATGTGAAATGTACATAATCTACGAATATGTGAAATGTACATAATGCGTACATTCACATGCATAGGAATCCCGCGAAACACTGACGACTCTCGGTAGTTCAGGTACGAAACTTTTATTACCTTCTTGACTTTTAGGTTTTTCGACACGAGGAGAGAGAGAAACAATTTCTACTATGCTGACTGTTCCATCTGACCCAACAACGCGCGGACATCCCGTAGTCCATAACTGGACTGGCCTCGCCCAGGTCCAAAAATCAACTCGCTTCGTCCAGCTTCAAATCTCAACTAACTGTTTTTTTCAAAATACCCAAGAATCCCTGCCCATCGCTTCCGGGCATGACGTCATTCACATCCCCAGTCTTATTTCCTATCCAGGGTTTTTATTATGACATCTGTAATTGTCACATCCTCCCTGCGCGAGCGTGAATACCTGTGCTCAATGTGTGCCCCTAGCCGAAAAGTTCTAAGCCTAACTAAACCGAAAGATAAGATATAACCAACGAAAAATTATAATATAAAAAAATCCTTCCGCAATTATATAACAAAGGGATAAGCGGATTATATTATCTAACATACCTTGGGAGGATATTGCTTTAATCTTAGTTTTCTACATTTTTCTCACTGTTTTTTTTTTTTTTTTTTTCGGTTGTCCAGCAATGAGCGCTGAGGAACAAAAGACATGCACCGAGCAACGAAAAACTTTTTTGTTCCGGCTGAGGAAAAATCTGTCTCAAGCACTTTAAATGCTTCAGTAAGTACATAGAAGTAACAATTTGTCAAGCACACCTGCTTTTGAGCGGCGCAAAGGGTTAAAAAAAAAGACCTGAAGGGTGGAAAAATGACTCCAGGAGCGAGAGGTCTTCAATGAGCGAGACTGAAGTCAACGTTAAGTAGGTAAGCCAGGTGGTGTGTGGTGATCGTCGGTTGACTGTTCAAATGATCGCAAGTCAGCTGGACATGAAAAATGACCGTATAAGGAAGATTATCACCGAAGATTTTGGCATGTCTGAAAAGTAACAGGTGTGCTGAGCATCTGGTAGTTTCTGCCCAAGAGGAACATCACTGTACTAGAACAATCTCCCTATTCAACTGATTTTTTACCGCTCAATGGGATCATCAAGAGGGTCCGTTTTGGAGGCGTGGAGGTCATCAAGAGGGTTACAACGACGTGGCTGAGAGGTATCCCAAAAGAATACTCCCAACAGTACATAGAAGCATAACAGAGAAGGATGGGGTGGTGTATTAGACTCGAGTGGGGTTGGGCCCAGTCGGCTGGAGCTGTAGAATACACCGACTGCTTTTCTGCAAAGGAGTAAGACTTCCCCAACGAGTGTCCTAGATATGATACTAAACAGTTTGATGGTGAGGTTCCAGTAATGCTGGGGCTTTGGGAAATGCGGAGAACCTCTTTATTGCTATGCTCCCTGGTCCAGTCTGGCCCAGAGTTGTAGCACCTGATAGGGTCCTATCTATGGGTCAAATAGAACTAAACTGTGTACTTATGCTAAACTGAATAGTTTAAAATAGAACTATTTTGACATTTAAATAGTATTCATCTTAAATTGAATTGGTTGAAATAAAATTGTTTATATGTATAAAAATGGATCTGGCATCAAATAACCTACAATAGTTGACATGCCATAAAACCAAACCAAACCAAATCAATCGGGTGGGGTTCCTTTGAAGAGGATACCATGTTCATTGTTGCTTGGAATTGAAATAAATTGTTTGCGTCACCAATCCCGTTGTTTTTCAGACACACCTTGTATTCAAGAAAGCAATCTGAAGATAGATAAACCAATTGCATGAGAGACGAGCTGCAGCTCAGAGTAGTTCTGGTTGTTCTATTGACTGCCCTCTCACTTCTCCCTCCGCTGGGGTTGGTCACAGAGAGACCATAAACTGGAGAGTTAGGAGCTGACCGTTGAAAAGAATGGAATGATCACGAATAGTGAAAGAACAGCACCCAGATCTCTATTGTGAGGTATCACATCACTCCTCACCTGTCACCAGTAAAGATGGCTATATGTGGGTATTATCAATTCAATTTGGTTTGGTATTTTTTGTTCGATGTCATATCAACCTTCATGGGTTATTTAATACCAAACCGATTATTGTAGAACAGTAATGATACTATTTATCCCGTAGATGGGGGATAAAGGAGTTCATGCCTTTCTCAAGAGTATTAGTCTGAAAGTGAACGTACTGAAGCAGCTGGTTTTCGAACCTGCTTACGATGATGTCGCAGTCCATCACGTTAACTACAACTTTACGGGGACTCCCATTTACTCGTAATTCCTTTTTATTTCTTTTTGTTTAGTTGTGGCACTGATTCGGTGCTTGTGCGTTTTCGTCCAAGGCTTGTGACCGAGTGGTCATGTCTACGAAGAATCTATACAACGTTGCTTTGAACTACTTAGAAAAAAAAACTATATATGCTACGATAAAAGATTCCTACACTGTAAGTAATTTTGAAAATGTAATGAATGTAAAGCGGGAAATGAACTTGCTTACTTTGGTTTTATGGTATATTAACCATTGTAGATTATTTAATGCCAAATACGGTTTAATCATATATATTAGATATATATGAATTTAAACAAGTCAACAAAGTTAAATAGTTCCAAGTATAGCTATGTAACACTAACATCCGTAATTTGTTTATACACAGTTCAATGATAAAACAGTTCTATTTCAAACAATTCCGCTAAGCAAAAGTAAAAGTTAAATGGCTCCAAGTATTGCTATGTACCACTAACATCAGTCATTTGTTTATTCACAGTTCAATGATAAAACAGTTCTATTTCAAACAATTCCGTTTAGCATAAGTCAAAGTTGAATGGCTCCAAGTATTGCTTTGTATCTCTAACAACACAATTACACATCAAGCAAATAATTACTTTAAGCATAAGTCATTCGGTTGTATTTAGTTTAAATGCAGGGTAATGGTTAAAGCGCTAGACTGCGGAATTGTAGCTAGTAAGTTCGGACTCCAGTCGCGCTATTATGTTCATTTTCGGACAAATACCCTTGGGAAAGGTATGAATCCTCTTATCCTCCCAGCTATGGGTTAAATAATATTACTACTGTTCTTCTAGAAGGATGGCCTTGGCATTAAATAACCTACAAAGGTTGATATGTCATTAGACATAGAAACCAAAACCAGTTTAAATGTCAAACAGTTCTATTTGACCCTTTATAAGACCCTATCATGTGGGAGATGAACTAGTGAGTAAATTGTTTGTAAATGTTGTAGAGTTATATTTAATTTGCTAGAGAAAATCAGTTATGATCTTTATTTAATTCAATCAGATGTCATTTTATCGTTTCATAATTTAAAAAAAAATGGAATCCTATTTCTTCGCTAAATATGGATTCTGTGAGGTAATAATCGATTGCCTCACAGAATCTTATATTTAGCAAATATAACAAAACTGAGGAAATTGAATGATATTAGTTCAGTCAGTGCAGAAAAATGAAATGTTCTCTCCAAAAATAATTTTACATAGATTTGAAAATCGCTCAGTCAAAGGGGCTTAGAATATATGAGCTGTATCCCCTGCAAATGGATAAGACTTCCCCCCACACACCGCACACACAAAGGGGGTTCTTGATATGGCACTAAACTGAATCTGATAGTGAGGACATAGTTTTGGAAATCTGGCGAGTGTGGATTACCCTTTCTTTACCATTACTCCCAGGTTCACTCTGATCTGAAGTGGAAGTACCTGTTAGGGTCCCATCTATGGGTCAATTAGATGTGTTTGAAAATTATTCGTATTCGAAACGACCGTGTGCAAAAAGAAGCTACACAAAAATTATGAATATAAACATACAGTGAATGCGATTCTCTAACCTCTTGGCATTAAATAATCCCTGGCAGGTTAATATGACGTTAAACTCAATTGACCAATCAATCATTGATATCATACTATGAGCAAAAAATAAACCACAACAAAAAATTTAAATAGAAACGTACAACGTATGTTATTCCCTAACCCCTTAGCATAAAATAAACCAAGACAGGTTGACGTTAAAATCATTCAATCAGTCAAAATTTTATTTATTTTACTTCAATGGATGTTCAATATCCTACCTTTCCACTTAACGTTAGGAACAAAGTTTGTTTGTTTGTTTGTTTGTTTATTTGTTTGTTTGTTTGTTGTTATGTTTTATTTATTTATTGCTTTTTTTCTGGTCAGATGATTCTGATTTTATGTAGGTGATTCTGATTGAGTGATAGATTTTAACGGCATTTCAAACCGTCAAGGGTTATTTGCATGCCTTGCATTCATATTTAACATTTTTGTGAAGTAGCTTACATTTTTGTTTCTTGAGGGGTTTTTTTGTTTGTTTATTGGGGGGGGGGGATTTTTGAAGGGTTTCTTTTGCAGGTTTTGTTTTGCTCATGTTTTTTATTTTGCTCGTGGTGCAATCAAATAAGAATTATTTTAAACGGGTCAATTTGACTCACAGACAGAACCCTAACAGACCTATTTGACCTATAGGCGGGACCCTAACAGATCTATTTGATCCCTAGATGGACTCTAACAGATCTATTTCACCCATAGATGGGATCCTAACAGATCTATTAAAATCCCATATGGAACCTTAGTAGATCTATTTGATCCCTTGACGGGACCATAACAGATCTATTTCACTCATAGATGGGATCCTAGCACATCTATTTGACCCCTAGATGGAAACCCTTGCAGATCTATTTGACCCATAGACGAGACACTAACAGATCTATTTCATTCCTAGATGGGACCATAACAGATTTATTCGGTCAATAGATGGGACCCTAACAGATCTATTTAACCCCCAGATGCGACAAATATATTTCACACATTGATGAGATCCTAAAAGACCAATTCGACACCTAGACTGGACCCTAGAAGATCTATTTGACCCATAGATTGGACCTTAACAGATCTATTTGACTCTTAAATAGGACCATATCAGATCTATTTCCCTCATAGATGGCATCCTAACAGATCTATTCGACTCCTAGATGGGATTCTATTAGATCTATTTGACCCATAGATGAGACCTTAACAGATCTATTTGACCCATAGACGGGATCCTCACAGCTCTATTTGATTCCTGGACGAGACCCTTAACAGATCTATTTGTTCCCTAGATGAGAACTTAACAGATATATTTGTTGGGGTTGAATGTGATCGGTTTCAAACCATCTGCTCATCTCTCCTACTATCCCCCTTTTTTTTCTCGCCTCTCCTCCACTTTTTCTCCATTTTATTCCCCGCTTTTAATTTTACTGGTAGTAACAACTTGAGAAGTGTCAGACGAAACCGGTCGTTTCCCCCCTTTTTAACAATAAACATGCCCACAGTTTCCCTGAACCTTGATGTTTTCTTGGCTATGTTTTTAACCATCAATAATTTGTTCAAATATTCTTTTTCTGGAAAGGTGATTCTGATTTTGGTTAGGTGATTCTGATTGATTAATTTTAACGGCATGTCAAACCGTCTAGGGTTATTGTATGCCTAGAGGTTTGGGAATTGCGTTCATAATTTAACATTTTTGTGTAGTATCTTACGTCATTTTTATTTGTTTGTTTTGTTTTATTTATTTTTTTTTTTTAGTAGTTTAGTTTGCTTTTTTTTTGTTTTTTGTTTTATGTTTGTTTGTTTGTTTGTTTGTTGTTGTTTATTTTATTTTTTTGTTTTTGTTATTTTTGTTTTACCATTCTAGATCAGAGACGAGAAAGTAATGGTAATGAAGGCGTACTCCACACTTTCCAAAGCTTCAGAACTGGAAACTCGCCGCTAGATACAGTTTAATACCATACCCAGGACACCCCTTTTTGTGAAGGGATCTTACCACCTCTGCTGGGGTTACAGTCAGGGTATTCTAAGCCCCACCCACTGAGCAATTTTAATGTGTATAATCAAATACAAATTTAGTGCATGCCTGTTAGAAACTGCTACGCATCTGCTCTCTCTCTCTCTCTCTCTCTCTCTCTCTCTCTCTCTCTCTCTCTCTCTCTCTCTCTCTCTCTCAAACTTTGCCTTCTACTGAATTATTCTACGAAAGAACCAACAGCATATATTTTATTCAAAAGGAACATTTACTACAATATCAAGTCTTTTGTCTGCTCCATGACAGATATACATTTTATATCCGGTGGTTATTAAATTTTGATTAATATTTATACATATATATATATATATATATATATACAGAGAGAGAGGGGGGGATACGGGCGTCATTCAATAAATAAGGTGATTTTTTTCCGAAAAAGTTTGCAAAAGGAAGCACTGCTTAGAGTTGTACAATTTTTAAGTTAATCAATACTGATGGGTCCTAGGAAAAAGAACTCTGAAAAAATGTATTTTGCTTTTTTCAAAAAAATGTTCTCTTATTTATTAAATGACCACGTATGTTTCTTATATAATATGCAATACAAATCATATGCATACATTTTAGGATCTTTTCATGTCCCAGAAGACTGTCAGCATCACCTTCTTTACTGACCGCTGCGCCTAGAACATTTTCTTTACCGGAGAGTCAGTATGTTTCAACTTCATCGACTGTCTTTTCGACCAAGGTTCGTAGCTGCAAACTCATTTATAAGCATTTTTGAGTAAAATATGCTGCTCCGTACTGATTCTTCAATAAATTTTACATGGTTTGCATTTTTCAGCCACCAAAAATTTGATGATAGACCTCTGTTTAAGCTTAGATGACCATGTTTGATTTGACGCCATTTTAAATAGCTTCAAAACAAATATTTTTGCGAGACTAAAATAATGATTGTTTAAAAACAATTACAAACAGTTCAGAGTTTACAATTTTGGAAAAAGAACCCCGAAAAAATATATTTGGCTTTTTCAAGAAAATGCCCCCTTATCTATTGAATGACCACGCACGTTTATTATATAATAGGCTATACCAATTACATGCATATATAAATATATATAAGTAGGCTGACCGTAGTCGAGGACGAACCGAAGGCTCCCTTTTCAATAGCTACTACACCGAGGTGTAGAGGGGTGCTACTCTTTCCCTAGATTTCTCCACTTTACCCTTGATATGTACCTTATGATGCTGAGTGTTAAGCAAAGAGGCACCAAGTATCATATTTTAAGTCCTAGGTAAGATTCGACCAGGGATTGAACCCAATGGCCCAGTATCATAATTATTTTTGTATAACACGCACCCCAAACTTTGGACAATAAAATTCTTGAAAAAGTTCTTGTATATAAGACGCACTGACATTTTAAAATTTGTAGCTGCTAAATTTAGTTTAAATTTAGCATTTGTTCAAGATTTCATCGGTATTTATATAGTTGACATTATGTCTTAAAATAAAAAATTTACACAGTATCTAGAGCTAATAGGAGGTGCCCGTGGTGTAGTCGTTATCGTCGTAGGAAATGGACACGGCGATACGAGTTCAAATCCTGGACGAGACTGATAGCATTTCACATAGAACTAATACCCTTGGGGAAGGTATGAATCCAATTATTCTCCCTCCAGCTATGGTAAATAGTAGGACAGACTAGGTTCTTCAACCTTGGTTAGGCAACTAGTCTAGGAGAAGGAAAACTCTGAATTCAAACCTGTTAAACTCCGCTTAAAAATTGACCTTGTGTCATATCCTGCCCGAGCGGAGGGGGTTGGGTAAATAGTATCTAGAGCTAATACACGGACATGTTCACACAAAAATGCAACAAGCTTACGGCATAAATGTGTTCATATAAGCAAACCATTTACAAACAAACACACATTCCAGTGGATGTTTCTCTGTAACGGAGTCAAAAAAAAAACATTTGGTTGGATTAGATATATAACTTACTTTCGATCATCACGTTCCAAATATGATAACTGCCCAGTCTGCTGGGGCTATAGAATACACCGACTGCTTCTCTGCAGAGAGTAAGACACCCCCCCCCCAATGAGTGTCCGGGATATGACACTAAACAATCTAATGGTGAGGTTCCAGTAATGCTGGAGCTTTGGGGAACGCGGAGTACCCCTTCATTGCCATCGCTCCCAGGTTCACTCTGGCTCGGCGTGGTAGCACCTGATAGCGTCCAATCTATGGGTCAAATAGAACTAACGGCATACTTATGCTAAACTGAATTGTTTGACTAAACTGATAAGGGTCCTATCTGTGGGTTAAATAGAACTAAACCGAGCTTCCTTCACTATACTGATTTTGCATTTAAACAGCGTATTTATGCTTAACTGAATTGTTTAAAATAGAACTGTTTTGACATCTAAATTGTGTACTTATGCTAAACTGAATCATCTGAAATAAAACTGTTTTGACTTTTAACTCTGTGTATTGCCCAGTCGGCTGGTGCTGTAGAATACATCGAGGTAAGACTCCCACCACCACCAATGAGTGTCCAAAATATGACACTAAACAATCTGATGATGAGGTTCCAGTGATACTAGGACTTTGTGTAATACAGAGCACCCCTTCATTGCCATTGCTCCCAGGTCCACTCTGGTCCGGCGTGGTAGCACCTGATAGCGCCCTATCTATGGGTCAAATAGAACTAACGGCATACTTATGCTAAACTGAATTGTTTGACTAAACTGAATAGCTTGAAATAGAAATGTTCTTGACAATTAGACCATACTTAAATTTAAACTGCGTACTTATGCTAAACTGAATTATTTGAAATGGAACTGTTTTTTGACATTGAAACTATATTTACACTAAACTGATTTGTTTAATATAGGACAGTTTTGACATTTAACTGTGTGTAAACAAAACCTGTATTAAGCTGAATTAGCTGAATTAGAACTGCTTGACTAAACTGAATAGCTTGAAATAGAAATGTTTTTCACAATTAAACTGTTCTTACATTTAAACTACGTGCTTATGCTAAGCTGAATTGTTTGAAATTGAACTATTTTTTTACATTGAAACTCTACTTACACTAAACTGAATTGTTTAATATAGAACTCTTTTGACATTTAACTGTGTAAACAAAATATGTACTTATACTAAACTTAATTAGCTGAATTAGAACTGTTTGACAAAACTGAACAACTTGAAATTAAAATGTTTTTGACAAGGAAACTGTGTACTAATACTGAACTGAAGTGTTTGAAATAGAACTATTTGCATAAAAATGGATTTGACATTAAATAACCTGCAAAGGTTGATATGCCATAAAACCCAAACAAACAACCAACCAACAAATATGGTAAAATATGTGGCCGGGGAAAAAGTTAGTAATATAGTTCTCGTGTATAATACGCACCTCTAAGATCTGAGCAGAAAAATCTAGAAAAATAGTGCACCTTACACCTAAATAAATACCGGAGCTTATCTATTAAGTATACACATTTCATAGTATATCTACATGTATACATGATAGAGTATATCAATTATATATATCCATATCAAAGTATATATAAAGGATGATCGAAAACTAACTCCCTATTATATAGAAGTTGCTTTTTCAATCACCCTGTATATGTATTTACCAACCCCTCCACATGACCAGGATGTGACACAGGGTCAATTTTAAGCGGGGTTTAACAGGCTTGAATTCAGAATTTTCCTTCTCGTAGACTGGTTGACTAAGTCATACTAGTTACCCATAGGAGGAGAGAGAATAATTGGTTTCATACCTTTCCCAAGAATATTAATGCTATGTGAAATGTTATCAGCTTTGTCCAGGATTTGAACTCGTCTCGCCGTGTCTATTTCTTAGCCATTACACCACGCGCACGTCAATCACTATATATATATATATATATATATACATATATATATATATATATATATATATACTAAAGTCATTCCCTATTATATGGGAGATTTGAATCACCCAATATATATATATATATGATAAAGTATATCTATAATATATATTCCTTTTATAGTATATCTATAACATATATATATATGTGTGTGTGTGTGTGTGTGTGTGTGTGTGTGTGTGTGTGTGTGTGTGTGTGTGTGTGTGTGTGTGTGTGATTTTTTTTCTTTTTTTATTGTTCCAAAGGGAGAAAAAAAGTAGATCTTTCAAAATGCATAGATCCATAAAGAGATTTATATTCTTTAAAGATTTATTCATTTCGTTTTTACACGTGTTTCCAACTCTTGTTTTCTTCAGAAAACTTTTAATGAACAAAGCAAGAATTGGAAACACGTGAAAAAACTAAAATGATTTTTAAAATACAAATCTCTATATGGACCTATAAATTTTAAAACATATATATATAGCATATCTATCATATTTACTTTTTTGAATATCTGTTAGGTATATATGTATGACACATGAGTATATATATATATATATATATATATGATACAGTATATATATATATATATATATATATATATATATATATATATATATATATATATATATCTTAATGTAATCTTAATGAAATTATTGCTCTGTAATGTCTGTTACATTGAGCTCTTTACCAGGAAAATTTAAATGTTTTCTTGTCTTCATGGAATTACTCCCAACTCCGGTTTAACTGGACCAAATAATATATATATATATATATATATATATATATATATATATATATATATATATATATATATATGATACAGTATATTCCTTATATATACATTTTACAGCATACCCATTTTATAGTATGTTTATGATCTATATATATATATATATATATATATGTGTGTGTGTGTGTGTGTGTGTGTGTGTGTGTGTGTGTGTGTGTGTGTGTGTGTGTTGTAAGTACATATGCATATTTATATAGTATATGTATATATATTATATATACACACTTTGTTGTATATATTTATGTTACTAATATTCCCTCAAATTCTATATAGATTTATCCAACCTCCCAACAGGTCGGATTTGACACAAGGTTGTTTTATTGCTTAGGGCCGCATACGAATCGAGACTCATGTGCAGCAGTCACAAAAAAGCTTGATTCCATTGGGGTCGATCTTAGGCTCTGAGCGATAAACTCAACTCTGCAAGCCTAGGATTAGGCGGATTCTGGTAAAACCAAGGTTGAACACACTCAATGTTTATATATATACAAACATGTAACCGACACTATTAATTAATTTTCAAACCAGTGCTAATGTACTTAAATGTCTTTAGCTACTGACACTATTTATAGAAACCCATTTAAGAGCAAACGCTATACTCTTCAACGGTAAAGACGCTCTTACATAGTAGTAATACACAAAAAACAAAAGTTACATCACTTTTGTAATAGATCCTCCCCTGATGATGGCCCAAAGTCGGGCAGAAAGTACTAGGGATATATATAACTATGGACAATACATAAATCAATTCCTGCCGAATACGATAAAAGCAATACGAACGGATCCAGAAGAAAATATGTAGACAGACAATGTCAATTATGTTCAATGAAATTTGTATTAACTAATATATATGTATGCAACCCAACAAAAACGATATTATATTGCCATATTTTTAGAAGTATACTCTCAAAATACTTCCAAAATGTTATGGTTAAAGAGTTCGGCTAGGTGACTATCGTTAGTGACTTCGATTTGAAATGGGAATCTTCTGGTATTGTGCGAAATCAAGCCAGTCTTGACAAATGATAATGTAAGGAATAAACCAAATTCCAGTCCAAGTACAAATGAATGATAATTTTTTGGGTTTGTGTTCGTGCTGAACGTCATTTTTTTATCGTTCAGATCGTCGTTACAACGATGATAACAAAGAATAGCTAATTATAATCCTTCACTCCTTCTTAAATAGAAGCATAAGTATTATCATGAACCGGTGTTACAACAGGAACCCAACAAATACACGAGTCGTCTAGTTCTATTCTTCTAAGGGTACGCTAACATTGCTGAACAGGACGAAATAGTTAAATAATTACTTATCTTGAACCATTTACAAATGTAGCGAGTTCGATCTTCCCCTGAAACTCCTTTCTTATGACCTTGTACCAGACTAAGCTAAGCTCATCTAATATCTATTTGCATTCAGTTTGAATCAGTAGCATTTTTTTCTTTTCATTCTTCTAAAGCCGCCATTATATCGTGTAAGTGTTTTTGTCTATTGCGAGTGTCCATAGTTGTTCAACGCTGAACAAAAAAAGACGACGTAAAGTTTGAAAATTTGTCAAAGAATAAATTAAAAAAAAAAAAAATAAATAACCATCACGTGATACAGGTCAACCAATCAGAAAGAAGTAAACAACTTTCTCCAGTTCATGGCACCTTTCTCTATTTCTTCTTCCCCCATTCTTTTCTTCTTCTCCCTCACTTCTTTTCCCGTAACTCATTATTTTTTTTTTCTGTTACTTTTCTGACTAACCCTTTTTTTTAATTCTTTTCTTCCATTTTTCTCCTCACCCTTTTTCTTTCTGTCTTTCTTTTTTTTTTTCTTTTACCACATCCTTTTTTTTTTTTTTTTTCAAATATGGCCTCTTCTTTTTCTTCACTTCTGAGGTCTGTATCCACCCTTTCTTAGTCTCTCTCTCTCTTTCCCTTCTTCTTCTTCTTCTTCTTCTTCTTCTTCTTCTTCTTCTCAATATTTCTCTCATACTTTCGATTCTCTTCTATTTTCTGATGTCCCCTATCAACCCAAATAACCACAGTCACGCCATTATCACGTGGGCCCCTGTCGACACCACGTGGACACACAATACGAAATCAGCAAGTTACATAATCTGAGAATGAATGAAAAACCAACATTTTACAAACTATATTTTTCCGCATTTGAGGGCATTTAACACTTTTTTCCACAAAAATATCTAAAAAAAAAAAAATATCCCCAGGTCTTAAATGCGAAATTGAGGTTTTGGTAGGGTAAGGATTGTTTATACAGTTGACTACCAGTACTTCTAAATAGCCTAAGTCATGATACACCAACATTTACTCAAACATCAACGTTATATTATTGATTGACACAGTACCCGTCAAAAATGACGAGATTATAATTGCATGAATCGACCCTATAGGCTAAGACTAGAGTATCTGAGAACGCTACCTGATATCAAAATGTTGTTTCCCAGTTTTCTATTAATAAGAATCTAAGCACTGTCAAATTTCCAAATTAGTTTTACCGTATTTCTTAAATAACAGGGCGATAGTATAGTGGTTATGCTACTTACACTTGGCGTACATTTGAATTACACTTTAATCTTTCACACCTGTTTGCTTTAGTGATAAAGAAAAAGAGAAAACATAGAAAGGTTACTTAGTTCATTTTTATGAAAGATTTGTTCGGTATTCAATATTGGTTCAAAATATTCTATCATATTTACCCAACCCCTCCACTCGGGCAGGATATGACACAAGGTCAATTTTTAAGCGGAGTTTAAAAGGTTTGAATTCAGAGTTTTCCTTCTCCTAGACTAGTTGCCTCACCAAGGCTGAGGAAACTAGTCTGCCCTACTATTTTACCCATAGTTGGAGGGGGAATAATTGGATTCATACCTTTTCCAAGGGTATTAGTGCTATGTGAAATGCAATCAGTCTCGTCCAGGATTTGAACTCGTGTCACCCTGTCCATTTCCTAGGACGATACCCATTACACCACGGGCGCCTATTTTATAAAAAAATATATTATTTAGCAATCTCCAAACCAAGAAAGCACCAAATGTTTTTTTTTTAATTTGGATTCATCCGACATATTAAAATAATACAGTTTTTATATAACGACGGATATCATCTCTACCATTATATTCATGTTATATGCCCAACTCAGTTATTTCGATTTCGTAGCTTAGATTGTAAAGTTGCTGATAGAGAATGAAGAACAGAGAGAGAAGAGGGGACCAAAGAATAAACAAGATATACACTGAAGAGAAAACAAAAGAATAAAGAACAAAAACAGCGAAGAATGGAACAAAGAATTAAGGGCAGAAACAGAAAAAAAGGAGCAAAGTATACAAAAAAGAGACAGAGAAGAGGGGATCAAAGAATTAAAAAAAAACAGAGACAGAGAAGAGGGGAGCAAAAAATAAAGAATATTGACACAGAAGAAGAAACAAAAGAATAAAGAACAGAAACAGAAAAGAGGGGAGCAAAGAATAAAGAACAGAGACAGAAAAGAGGGGAGCAAAGAATAAAGAACAGAGACAGAAAAGAGGGGAACAAAGAATAAAGAACAGAGACAGAAAAGAGGGGAGTAAAGAATAAAGAACAGAGACAGAAAAGAGGGGAGTAAAGAATAGATAACAGAGACAGGAAAGACGGGACCAATGAATGGAGACAGAGAAAAGGAGACCAAATAATAAGGAAAAAATAAATACATGAGGGGATAAAAGAAACAGAGAAGAGGGGACAAAATAATACAGAAGAGAGACAGAAAAGAGAGGAGCAAAGAATAAAGAACAGAGACAGAAAAGAGGGGATCAAATAATAAAAAACAAAGACGGAGAAGAAGGGATCAAAGAATAAAGAACGGAGACAGAGAAGAGAGGAGCAAATTATAAAGAAGAGATACGGAAAAAAAGGACCAACAAAATAAATAATAAAAAATAACAATGATAAAAATGAAATACAAAGACAGGACCAAAAAATAAAGAACGGATACAGAGAAAAGGGGATGAAAAAATAATGAACAGAGACAGAAAAGAGAGGAGCAAAAAATAAAGAGACAGAGAAAAAAGGACCAAAGAATAAAGAACTGAAAGAGAGAGAAGAAGGGGAGCAAAAAATAAAAAGACAGAGACCAAGAAGTTAAGACCAAAGAATAAAAAATGGAGACAGAGAAGTGGGGAGCAAAGAATAAAGAACCCTGACTGAGAAGAAGGGAGTAAAGAATAAAGATCGAATACAGAGAAGAGGAGATGAAAGAATTAAGAACAGAGATAGAGAAGAGTGGAGCATATAGTAAACAACAGAAACAGAGAAGAGGTGACCAAAGAATAAAGAACACTGACTGAGAAGAGGGATGCAAAGAATAAAGAACAGAGACAGAGAAGAAGTGAGTAAATAGTAAACAACAGAGACAGAGAAGAAGGGAGCAAATAGTAAACAACAGAGACAGAGAAGAGGTGACCAAAGAATAAAGAACAGAGACAGAGAAGAGGGGAGCAAATAGTAAACAACAGAGACAGAGAAGAGGTGACCAAAGAATAAAAAACAGAGACAGAGAAGAGGGGAGCAAATAGTAAAAACAGAGACAGAGAAAAGAGGGCCAAAGAATAAAGAACTGAGAGAGAGAAGCTGAGAGCAAAGAATAAAGATCGGATACAGAGAAGAGGAGATGAAAGAATAAAGAACAGCGACAGAGAAGAGGGGAGCAAATAGTAAACAACAGAGACAGAGAAGAGGTGACCAAAGAATAAAGAACACTGACTGAGAAGAGGGATGCAAAGAATAAAGAACAGAGACAGAGAAGAAGTGAGTAAATAGTAAAGAACAGAGACAGAGAAGAAGGGAGCAAATAGTAAACAACAGAGACAGAGAAGAGGTGACCAAAGAATAAAGAACAGAGACAGAGAAGAGGGGAGCAAATAGTAAACAACAGAGACTGAGAAGAGGTGACCAAAGAATAAAAAACAGAGACAGAGAAGAGGGGAGCAAATAGTAAACAACAGAGACAGAGAAAAGGTAACCAAAGAATAAAGAACACTGACTGAGAAGAGGGGAGCAAAGAATAAAGAACAGTGACAGAGAAGAAGGGACCATATATTTATTCCCGAAGAAAAGGAGTATGGCAGATCATAGTCGAGTTATTTGTGATAAAAAAAACAACCAAAATTAAGATGAAGAAAAATACTTATTAATAATGCTAATGATTGACAATCTTTTCTTAGAAATAAATTGAAAACAACTGAAATGTGTTCCAAAAATTCACAATTCGTAAAAGTTTTACCATATTTACCCAACCCCTTCGCTCGAGCAGGATATGACACAAGGTCAATTTTTAAGCGGAGTTTAACAGGTTTAAATTCAGAGATTTCCTTCTCCTAGACTAGTTGCCTCACCAAGGCCGAAGAACCTAATCTGTCCTATTATTTACCCATAGCTGGAGGGAGAATAATTGGATTCATACCTTTCCCAAGGGTATTAGTGCTATGTGAAATGCAATCAGTCTCGTCCAGGATTTGAACTCGTATCGTCGTGTTCAATTCCTACGACGATAACCATTACACCACCAGTCTTACCATCTGCTGAAATATTGGATTTCCTATATACCAGTAGGCATCAACCACTATCATATACTGCATTACTGATAAATTAATTCTAACTGTATGTCAACGCCTCAGGGTTAACTTATTCCTAGAGGTTAGGGAATTGTGTTTATCGTATGTTCATATTTATATTTTTGCGTTCTTGTTTTTTAAAAGGTTGGTTGGTTGGTTGGTGTTTTATGGAATATCAACCCTTGTTGGTTATTTAATGCCAAATCCTGTTTTTATTTATACACGTGATTCATAAGCGAATTGGTAACTTTATTTTTAAGGTAACTTTATTTTTAAGCGATTTGTTTGGGCTCATTTGTTTGCTCACTGTTAAATGGTTTCAAGTCTTGCTAGTTAACATTAGTAATTCTATTTATCTAGTATTCCTATGTAATATATAAGGTATTCTTATGTAATTTATCAAGTATTCCGATGCAATATAAATAATTTGCACACAGCTGTATGGTTTCAAATAACTAATAATAATCCGTAGGATAGTATTCAAAAATTCTCATTGATGGAGCCCTTTCAGATTCTACCAATCCGGCTCAAAGTGGAACTGG
Organism: Sepioteuthis lessoniana; assembly: GCA_963585895.1. Taxonomy (NCBI): domain Eukaryota; kingdom Metazoa; phylum Mollusca; class Cephalopoda; order Myopsida; family Loliginidae; genus Sepioteuthis; species Sepioteuthis lessoniana. The sequence goes on along the minus strand of OY757924.1, from coordinate 74,072,977 downwards.
GAGTAATGTTAATAAAGGAGTACTCCACATCCCCCAAAACTCCAGGACTGGAACCTCACCATTAAACGTCTTACTCCTCTGCGAATGCATTCTATGTATTCTATATTTATTCTATATTCTATATTCTGTATTCTATATGTATTCTATGTATTCTATATTTATTCTATATTCTGTATTCTATACGTATTCTATGTATTCTATATTCAGTATTCTATCTGTATTCTATGCTTTCTATGTATTGGTTTGGTTTAGTTTCTTTGTTTAATGGCATATCAACTCTTTTTAGGTTATTTAATGCCAAAGCCATTCTCCTAGAAGAACAGTAGTGGTACTATTTAACGAACTCGCGTACTACGATTCCGCAGTCCATCGCTTTAACCAATACACCACGAGGACACCCCTTTCTATGTATTCTGTAGTCCCAGTCGACGAGGTGGTGTTTCTTAAGACGTTTTTTATTTTATTTTCTTTGATCTTTTTTTTTGCACATTATAAGACGTATCAAATAATTTTCAAACAGATTTATTTGACATAGAGATGGAATCCTAACATGTACCACTATTCCAGATCTGATAGAACTTAGGAATAATGGCTATGAAGAGATATTCCATACTCCCCAGACCCTAAAGAACAGGAGCCTTACCATCATACGCAGTTTAGTGCCATATACAGAACACACACCCTTTATGAGGGTGGGAGTCCTTACTACATTGTCGAGGATGCAGTCAACGTATTCTGTAGCCTCGCCGACAATGAATGGGTACTCCATACTCCCCAGTCCACAGAGAACAGGAGCCTCAACATCAGATGCAGTTTGGTGTCATACTCGGGACACCCCTCTTTTGGAGGCGGGGGTTTCTTACCACTCTTTAGGGGATGCGGTCGGTGTACTTTACAGCCCCGCCGATAATAAAGGAGTACTCTACCCTCTCCAAATCCCAGACAACTGGAGCCTCACCATTAGATGTAGTTTAGTGTCATACTCAAAACACCACAATTTTTTTGGTGGGCGGGGTTTCTTACCACTCTGTTGAGGATACAGTCGACACATTCTACAGCCCCGCCGACAGGGTGGACAGTATATCAAATTATCAAATCTTTATTTAATGAATTGATAAACAAGTTAAGAGGAAGTCTTCTTCTCATTCCATGTTCTGTCACTTCGGAAAAGGGGTAGGGGTTGCATGGAGTTGGGTGTTGTCATTTACTTAGCTATGTTTAGTTTAGCTCACAGCCGCTTATAATACCTGGTGTTATCGGATAATAACTAATTTGTCACCCATTTTAGAACCGAACAGGCACATCGCTGCCTAGTATTGAGCTGGGTGTCGACCACAAATAAATAACTGAACAATATGCGTGTAATATATAGTAGCCTGTGTGTATATAGGGCGTCCTAAAATGAAATCTAACATTTCAGAGTAAATCTGTGTGTGAAAATGGCTCTGTCGGTCTGACTGTATACCCTGCAAACAAGTAAGATCCAACTCCTAGAAAATAGGTGCTCATAGTATGATATTAAACTGTATCTGATGATAGGCCTCTAATTTTGAATATCTAAGGAGTGTGAAGTACTCCATAATTGCCATTACTCCCAGGTCCACTGTAAACAGGAGTGGTAGTACCTGTTAGGGTCTGCTCATTCGCATTTGATATGAATACATGATGCCATACAGCTGTGAAAATTCGTTGTATTAGATATGAATACTTGATGCCATACAGCTGTAAATTATTTGTATTAAGAATAGTTACTTGAAGCTATAACAGTTTACTAAGGATTATTATTTTTAATTACTTGAAACCATATAACTGTGTGAAAATTATTATTATTATTATTATTATTATTAAATAGAAATAATTACTTGAAACCATATAATTATTAGTATTAGATAGGAATACTTGGAACTACACAACTGTGTGAAACTTGTCTGAGATAAGAATACTTGATGTCATATAGTAAAAAGTAAAGTTGGCGAACTTAGTCGAGGGTGACTCGTAGGCTCCCTTTTCAATAGCCACTACACCAAGGTGTAGGGGAGGGCGATACTCCTTTCCCTGGATTGCTCCACTTTACTCTTGACCCTTACCTTACAATGCTGAGTGTTAAGCAAGGCAGCATCAATTACCATTTTTTGACTCTTTGGTATAACTCGACCTGGGATTGAACCACGGTCTCCCGGGCCATTAGCGAACACTCTACTCAATAGGCCAATTGCCCAATGGATGTCATATAACTGTGCAAAAATCTCTAATGAAACTACACAAAATGAAAATATAAAATCAAAATGAATATAATTCTGTAACCTCAAGGCATAAAATGACCCTAGACGTTGAGATGCCGTCAAAATCAATCAATCAATCATGAATGTGAAAATAAATAAGTATTAACTAATTTCAGTTTCGTTTGTCAAAATAACGTTCAACAGCTTATGAGATCACGTAGTTACCAAAGAAAATCTAAATAAACAACTTGTTTTTTTTTTATAACTGTTATATTCAATTAACTGATAACCCAAACAAAAATATATAGTATAAATATCTACTGACCACGTTGATAATTCACTGATTTTTTTTTTCAGAAGATATTACTCGATGAGTAATATCTTGATGTTCGTGAAAAGCTTATCAGAAATCCAGAGTTAGCAATTATGATCTTATTATTCGATGAGTAATATCTTGATGTCATTGATATATCTGCTTTCTGAGCCTGTAATCTGGTTTGAAATGGGGTAGGTAGAAAAAACGTTACTAAAACGTTGTGTGCTTTGGGTACAAATTGCCCGGCAAAGCCCATCCCTCTTTAGGTCTTCAACTAGTTTTGAATTTAGAGTTTTCCTTCAATCATCATCATGTCGTGCCGTTAGCACGGATATCCCTGACCCTCTCTCGCCACTTCTCCCTATCGTTCATCGCCTCTGGCAGGTATTCAGGGCTACATCCCGTATCCTCACATAGCTGCTGAATGTATGTTCGTGCTGGTCGTCCTGCTTTTGCTCGGCCATATGTGGGGGTCCACAGGAGTACATCACTTATGAGCTCGTCCCTGCTTCTCCAGCAGTGTCCTGCATGTCTGGTTCGTCTAACTTGGATAGTTTTCGTGATAGGAAGCAGGTGGCTGTATAGTTGGTGTCTTGTGGGGTGTTGCCGCCAGGACTTGTTCAAGATTGCTCGCAGCATTCTTAAGTTGACCTTATGTCTCATCCTGCTGGTGATGGAGAGGTTGGGTAAATACATACACCAGCTTTGGAACAAAGCAGCAGCTGTTCGGCCACTTACCACCCATCACGAAAACTATCCAAGTTAGACAAACCAGACATGCGGGACTCTGCTGGAGAAGTAGGGATGAACCCATAAGTGACGTACTCCTGTGGACCTCTTCACAAGGACGAGCAAAGGCAGGACGACCAGCTAGAACCTACATACAACAGCTCTGTGCCGATACAGGATGTGGGGGGTGTCCTCGTGGTGTAATGGTTAAACCGATGGACTGCGGAATCGTAGTACGCAAGTTCGTACTCCAGTCGCGCTATTACGTTCACTTTCGGGCAAATACCCTTGGGAAAGGTATGAATACCCTTATCCTCCCAGCTATGGGTTAAATAGTACCACTACTGTTATTCTAGGAAGGGCACCTCTGGTGGTGTAATGGTTAGCAAGTTAGACTAGCAAACCTACACGAGTGAGTTCGAGACTCATTGGGTGCCCCATTTATTTGGCCTTGTGCTAAATCGAAGTAAAGACCTTCGTAAATTACTACTGTTATTCTAGGAGAATAGCATTGGCATTAAATAACCTACAAAGGTTGATATGCCATTAAACAAAAAAGATACAGGATGTAGCCTTGAAGACCTACTGGAAGCGATGGATGATAGAGAAGGGTGGCGGGAAAGGGTCAGGGATATCCATATTGAAGGCGCGACATGATAATGATGATGATGAGTGGAGTGTTAACAGTGACTGGTCCTGAAAAATCTGCTAAAGTAAAATAACATTCTGATGATTTTTCTGGTGATCTTACGGATAATTTACAGAAACGGCCACTTACTTCCCATCTCAAAAACCATCTAAATAAGACGAGCGAAACATACCGCAGGAGAAATTATTACGAACTTATAAGTGCCGTTCTTCTATGGACTACTACACATCGACATACCAGTATTGGCCGACTGGCAAAAACTTATATTTATCAGCTCCGTGAAGATAATGGATGCCGTCATGAGCGATGACCGACAAGGACGAATGGCGAAAGAAAGCCAAAGGAATCAGTGCTGTCAGCACGCTTTGTTGTTGTTGTTGATGATGATGATGATGATGATGATGATAGATTAAATTAAATATATCTCATTACCTCCGAAATATCAACGGAAATTTTTCAAGTGTTTGTGCTTAACTTCCTGTAGGAATTTACATTTCCTTTACTAAAAAACTAAAGCTGACTGCAAGATTTTCGGATCTTTGTATCTCTGTTATATTCTCTACCTGTGAACATTATTGGGTATGTACCATCCCTCATAAATACATTGGACACTATTGTGAGAGGGATGATTTAAGCTGACTAAGTAGTCATCCCTACCAGTGGGTATCAACCTCACGCTGTTGGCGAGTGTTGTATTTTCTTAATGTTATGAAGTTTTCCATTCATTCTTAACCTCCGTTTTGATTATTTTTCATTCAGTAAACTTTTATTAGGTTACAACATCTCTCTTTGATCCTATATTCTATCTTCTCGGCCAATCTGCATGTCTCTCTGACTCAATTCTTTATTCTTTGGTCCCCTCTTCTCTGTTTCTGTTCGTTATACTTTGCTCCCCTTCTTCTTCTTCTTCTTCTTCTTCTTCTTCTTCTTCTTCTTCTTCTTCTCTCTCTCTCTCTCTCTCTCTCTCTCTTCTTTGGTCGCCTCGACCTATCAGACTGATTTTACTAGTATATATGCAGGAGTGAACATTCCTATTTCCGAATTATCGGCCACTCATTGACTGAACATAAAAATATTGCCAGACTATAAGTCTCCAGGATATTGTTTTTGTTTTGTAAAAACTCCATGAAACCCAAGGGTCGCAGACTAAATTCCATGCCATTAAATATATAAATCTAATATATGTTCATTTATTATAATTATATTATATGATAGCTCTATCCTAGATATTGAGTACTCTACATATTATATTGCACTTGGTTCGCCACAAACCCACAAAGTGATTTAGTGGCAACCAACACTCTTAATATATATATATATATATATATATATATATATATATATATAGGTATAAAGTAAGTAGTTTTAAAACCGGCTATAACTGGATGTAAAACGAATGGTTAAGTTATTGGTTCCATCAATGCCAAGGATAGACGTTGCCGAAATAGAAGGAAGAATTGAAAATTTAACTTTCATTCATTTAACCAAATTTAATAAATTTGAAAAATTCTATTCCATTGAATTATATTAATTTCTATCTGTATTATTAGATAATTTATTTTAATCTCATCATTCAAGAATTGTAATAAAAATTGAAGGAATGCTTGGTAATAGGGAAGTATTTTAGTCAAGTCCCCATTCTCCAAGTGTCCAATATAAGCATTAGCATATCCGTGATATACTAACACTGAACACAACTGAAGGAAAAAAACAAAATAAACTCATTTGCACGTACAAGTACATTTAGCCTTTTATATATAAAATATACCTACAAGTGTACTGAAAAGAAAAAAAATATACAGACGTATCCTAACGGCTAGAACTATACACATACCGTTCCATGAACAAGCAGTATATGGAAGGGGTGCAAAATAGCAAACGTCTTACTTGATAAGAGTAGGTAAAACATACCAATGTGATTTTACCGTGGTCGTGTAAAACTTAGAGTCAACGTTTCCACAGATCAAAGACCAGTGACAAAAAGAGGTCGAGAATGGGTTTCTGAAATTTTCAGGTGACCTCCACTACTTGGCATGCAGATTATCAAAGGGAGATAATTAGTGATTGTATCCGTCCATAAGTTATAACTTCAATTGAAACAGAATAAAACTATCTTTACTGTGGGGAAAAAAACATCGAAAGACGCTTAGCATCTAGCCGTCAGTTGCTATTTACCTTCTTTTCCCTGTCGTTACTGATTCTAAACACTCTGCGTATTTCTATGTTTCACTTCATATTTTCTCATGAAATCTTATGTCATTTTATTGTGCAGAGAGTTTACAACAAACCGAATTTTGTGTATCTTAGATACATATTTTCAAAGATGAATGTTTGCTTATATCTTTCTAGTGTTCATAACAAAAGGAATACATTCACTGACTCTCTTTGAATTACTGTATGATACAATTGAAATTAATAATACATAGCATTCAATAAATAAAGATATTGATAATTTTGAACGGAACAATAAGCAATGAGTGTATTTCTACTTATAAATAGATGCCACTGTGTGTTAGATTAGAATTTTCCCAATTACACACCTGTAGTTGCTCCAAGTGATATCTAAAACTCTCGCGAGACCATAGATCTGCGTCTCGAAATAGTCTTCAACCTGGGCAAGGTTGATTGGAAGATCGGCAGTTGGCTATGCTATTGGCCCCTTCTATATATATATATATATATATATATACTACTGATGTTGTCTGTGAGAAGGGCTCGATATAGCTTGATACCAGTGTTGATTCAAAAGTTGCCGGAATAAGGTAGAAGACATTATCGGACCGCTTTTGACTCTCTCTCTCTCTCTCTCTCTCTCTCTCTCTCTCTCTCTCACCATCCGTCTCTATCGGCCATCTCTCATGGTAAGTCCACTGTGCAGCACGTAGTGGTGTGTCCATGTGGAGGAGTCCACCGAAGAACTTCGCTTATGAGTTCGTTATTAATTCACCAGCGATACCCTCCATACCTTGCTCGCTTTACTTGAATGGTTTGTGAGATGGGAAGTTAGTAGCCGTACAGCTGTTGTTTTGCTGGATGTTACTTCCAGGATTTGTTCAGAACAACACACAGTGTCATTGTGTAGTTCCCATCTAGCTTTTTTATCTAGTGTTTCGTTAAAATATTCTTGGTGCAGCCATACAGTCTTACTGACACGCCTTCAGCTGGGAAAAGTCACGTTTTACAATTTTATCAGAGATCAGAGATGAGATATTGCTACCGAGGTATTTGAACAGTAGTATTGGCCTAGAGGGTAGAGAGTTCGCCAATAGTCCGGGAGACCTCGGTTCAATCGTAGGTCGCGTCATACCAAAGACTTTAAAAATGGTACTTGATACCTCCTTGCTTAACACTCAGCAGTATAAGGTACGTATCAAGGGTAAAGTAGAGCAATCATGGAAAAGAAGTAGCGCCCTCCCCTACACCTCGGTGTAGTAGCTATTGAAAAGGGAGACTTCTGGTCACCCTCGACTAAAGGGAGACAACTTTACTTTTACTTACTAATTTCAGAGCTTTGCCATTTAATGAGATGATGACATCGTCTTGTCTAAAACACACATACTCTGTTTTATTTGAGTTCAGTTGCGCCCAATGTTTCTTGATGCTTGCTCCAGGCCATACATCAGAGATACAACTTGGGCAGATCTATTTCCAAGCGCTAGATCATCTACGAAGTCGGCATCAGTTTTAATTTCCGTGGGATATCGTGTGCTTTTTAACTTTTTAGTGCGAGACCGTTTTCTTTTCATTAGATCTATTGTAAGTAATCTAGGTCATTTGTGAATAAAAATAGTGCCAGTGTATCTCCTTTCCAGACTTCAATGACTATGTCAAAGTAGTTAGCGTCAGTATAAGGTGAATGGACCATGGCCTTCGTGTCCTTGTAGAGCATTATTATAGCTGTAACAGTTCCTTTTTGAAAACTCTAAGTTAGAAGTATTTGCACCATCTTTCCTCTGTGTATGGAATCGAAGACCTTGGAGAACTAAAAAAAACAAGTGTTGATTCGAGATTTTTGCACGTACACTTTCGATGATTGGACGAATTGTTAGAATCAGTGAATATATAGGTTGATTTCTCTGAAAACCGTTCTGATTTTTGTTAAAATTTTTCTTAACTTCAAGTCGGATACAACAGAGATGCAGGGCATTATAACCTTTGCAGCTATAGCAGTAAGAGTTATTTTTCTGTTGTTCTTACTGATCCGACGTCACCTTTCTTCGAAAAGGAGAAGATACAGCCCTTTTTTCATCTGCCAATTGTGTTTTGTTTGTGTCATCAAATTCCCTTGTCTTACATATTTCAAGAGATATTTCGTCGAGGGCTGCAGCGTTTCTGATTTTCGAACTATGTCGGGTTCATCCCTTATGAAGTGTCCTAGTTTAATGTCTAGTTGGTCATCGATAATATCTTCAGCGAGTTTGTCTGTGACTTCATAAAGGTTTCTAAAAAGATTTTTGAAGTTCTTTCCATTTCTGAAGCCGTTCTTCTTGACAGGCAGCTTTTGGTTTGGGTTTAAGTTTCTTTATTTAATGGCATATCAACTTTCGTGGGTTATTTAATGCCTAAGCCATTCTTCTAGAAAAACGGCAGTGATGCTATTTAACGCATAGCTGGAAGATAAGGGGGCTCATACCTTTCTCAAGGGTATTTGTCTGAAAGTAATAGCGCGACTGGAATTCGAACTTGCTTACCACGATTCCGTAGTCCAGCGCTTTAACCATTACACCACGAGGACACCGGCAGCTTTTGATTTTGATCTCGGGTTGTTTTTCCTTCCACTCATTTTCTGTCTACCATGTTAATCGAAATTTATTGATTTCACTTTGAATTTATTCAAGTTGTTCTTTTTGGTATGTGCCAGTTCATTCTGAACTTTCTTAAGTTTTTGTTTGGTTTCTTTTAAGATGCTTTTCTTTTCAAGTTATCCTATTTTTCTCAGACACTGCACCTAACTGCAATATTTTGGTTTGGTTTGGTTTATTTCTTTAACGGCATATCAACTCCTTATGGAATATTTAATATGAAAATTCAATTTATTTGCGAATGTTTGATTCTAATTATAACCATATTTTCAATATTCCAATTTAAACTTAATTCTTTTTTTCTTTTTTTTTACTAATGATAATTTGTTTACGCTCGGTTATATGATATCAAGTATTCCTATCTAATATAAATAATTTACATACATTTATATAATTTCAAGAATTCCGATCCAATACTAATATTTTTTTAGACAATTATAAAGTTTCAAGTTACTATTCCTATTTAACGATAACTTCTTGTTTGAACACAATTATATTGCAAGTATTCATAACACCTATAGGTTTTAAGAAACTAATAACAATAATCCTTAATAAATAATTATAGCTTCAAGTAACTATTCTTAATAGAAATAGATATTTGGTTTCAAGTATTTCCATCTAATACCAAGAATTAGCAAGCAATTTAGTGTTCGCCAATGGTCCAGGAGACCTCGGTTCAACCCCAGGTCGCGTCATACCTAAGACTTTAAAATGGTACTTGATACCTCCTTTCTTATCACTCAGCAATATAAGGTACGTATCAAGGGTAAAGTGGAGCAATCCAAGGAAAGGAGTAACGCCCTCCCCTATACCTCGGTGTAGTAGCTATTGAAAAGGGAGCTTTCTGGTCACCCTTGACTACGGTTGCCAACTTTACTTATATGTTTCAAGTACAGCATTGGTCCTAGAGAATGACACACATAAACTCCTATGGGACTTTGACATACAAACGGATCACCTAATCTCGGCCAGAAGACCAGATCTTATAATAATCAATAAAAAAAAAGAGAAAATGCAAAATTGTGGACTTTGCTGTCCCGGCTGACCACAGAATAAAACTGAAAGAAAGTGAAAAGAAAGATAAGTACCTCGACCTTGCTAGGTAATTGAAAAAAAAAATTATAACAATTGTAATTGGTGCGTTTGGAACAGTAACTAAAGGATTACTAAAGGGACTGGAGGACTTGGAAGTTCGCGGACGAGTAGAGACCACTCAAACTACAGCATTAATGATAACAAGCCAGAATACTGAGAAGAGTCCTGGAGACTTGAGGAGACTTGCTGTCACTCAAACTCCAGTGAAAAACCACCTGCTAAAACAGATGTGAAAAACTCTCAAGGAGTAGATAATAATAATGATAAAACTGAAAGAAAGCGAAAAGAGAGATAAGTGCTAAGACCTTGCTAGAGAACTGAAAAATTTATGGAACATAAAAGTGATGGTAATACCAGTTGTAATTGGCGCACTCGGTACAGTCACCGAAGGATTGGTACAGGGACTAAAGGACTTGGAAATAAGAGGATGAGTGGAGGTCATCCAAACTACAGCATTGTTGAGATTGGCCAAATTCTAAGAAGAGTGCTGGAAACTTGAGGAGACTTGCTGTCACTCAAACTCTAGTAGAAAACCATCAGCTAACGCTGGTGTGAAAAACTCTCAAATTAGTAAAATAATAATAAAATAACTTTTACCAAAGAGTAAAAATAAAAGAAAGAGAAAAGAAACACAAATACTTGGATCTTACGAGAGAACTAAAAAGCTGAGGAACATGAAAGTGACGGTGATACCAATTATATTTTGTGCATTTGGAACGGCCCAAAACATTTAGAAAAGAGACAGGAGGAACAGGAAAACAGAGAATGAATCAAGACTCAGACTCCAGTGAAAGACCATCAGCTAACGCTAACATAGCAAGCCTGAGCATGGCAACGCAAGGGAAACCTCAAGAAACTGAATCTCTTCTTATAGTTGCACAAAATAATGCTATAAGGGCTAATTATAGTAAATCGAAAATTGATAGTACTCAACAGAATAGCAAGTGTAGATTACGAGAAGAAAGCGATGAAACGGTTAATCACATAATAACCAGATGCAGCAAACTAGTATAAAAGGAATATAAGAGTAGGCATGACTGGGTGGGAAAGGTGATCCACTGGGAATTGTTCAAGAGATTGAAATTTGACTGACGGTCAAAACCGAATGGTATATGCACAAAAAAGAACCCGTTCTAGAGAACGAGACCCAAAAAAACCTCTTTGGAATTTTGAGATCCAGACGGATCACCAATCCCAACCAGAAGGCCAGACCTAATATTTATTGACAAAAAAAAAGAAAATTTTCCATCTTGTGAATTTTACCGTTCCGGATGACTAAAGAGTGAAAATAAAATAATAAACAAATAAACAAATACTTGCACTTTGCCAGAGAACTGAAAAAGCTGTGGAACATGAAGATCAAGATAAAACCAATGATGGTTAGTGTGCTTGGAACGGACCCCAGAAACCTGGAGAAGGATATGGAAATTAGCTGGCGAATCAAAACTGTCCTGACCACAGCATTGCTGAGATCGGCTATAATACTCAGAAGAGTTCTGGAGACTTGACAAGATTTGCTTTCACTTAAACTCCAGTGAAAAACAACCAGCTAACACTGGTGGGAAACCCTTGCAAGGAATAAAATAATTGCCCCGGCTGACTATAGGGAAAATTGAAAGAAAATGAAAAGAAAGATATGTACCTGGAATTTGCTAGGGAATTGACAAAAACTGAGGAACATGAAAGTGACGTTTATAACAATTGTAAATGGTCTTCTTGGAACAGTCACTGAAGGATAATTAAAGGGACTGAGACCATCCAAGCTACTACATTATTGAGAACGACCAGAATACTGAGAAGAGTCCTGGAGGAGATTTCCTATCACTCAAACTGAAGTGAAAGACCATCAGCTAACGCTGATGTGAAAAACTCTCAAGGAGTAAAAATAATAATGATAATATGACGTTGACTGTGATACCAAATGTAATTAGTGCACCTAGAACGATACTCACAGGCTTGGAAAGGGAGCTGAAAGCGTTGGAAATCGGAGGACGAACCAGGACAATCCAAACTACAGCATTGTTGATGTCACCCAGAATACTGAGTAGGGTTCTGGAGACTTGAAGAGACCTGCTATCACTCTGACTCCAGTGAAAGACCGTCAGTTAATGCCAGTTGGAAAAATTCGCGAGGAGTAATAAAATAACACTTTGTACACTATTATAGTTTCAAGTAACAGTGATATGGTCTCAAGTATTCCTATCTAATATAAATAATTTTCAAACAGATCTATTAATGCGACCCCACCAGGCACAACACTCCAATTCAGAGTTGACATGAGAGTAATAAAAATGAAGGAGTACTCCACGCTCCTCAGAGCCTCAGGACTTGAGCTTCCCCGCAAGAAGCTGTTTAGTGTCCTACCCAAGTCACCTTTTTAAGGAGGAGTCTTACTCTTCTGTTGCAGGGAGCACAGTCGGTTTATTCAAAGCCTCATCGATAGGACTAGCAGTATTTTGAGACTGGTCAAGTTCTAAGAAAGTGGCAGTTTCAAGGAGGACCTGCGAAAACCCCAAACAAAGATTTGCAAGAATTGCTTACTAAACACCAGCAACAACCCACAACAGGGCTCCTGCGGCGAAGTTTGGTTTAGTTTAGTTTTATGGCATATCAACCTATGAAGGTTATTTAATGCCAAATCCTCTATATACATATATATCAAATATATACGATAAGGTTTGGTTGGATTTTATGCCATATCAACCATTGTTGGTAATATAATGCCAAATCCTCTTTATTCATATATATTAGATATGTATGATTTGGTTGGGTTGAGTTTTATGGCATATCAACCATTGTAGATTATTTATTGTCAAACCATTTATACATATATATCAAATATATATGATTTGTAAACAGGTTTTGTTGATAGCGTTTTTAGATGAGTCTAAACTCATTTTTAGCATACAGTTAAATGATTCCAAGCATTGCTATGTATCGCTAACAATTCAATCAAATATCAGTCATTTGTTGACACTCACTGAAAGGATCAAACTGTTCTATTTCAAACAAGTTAATCTAGCATAAGTCATTTGTTTGCACATAGTTTAAATGTCAAACAGTTCTATTCGATCCATAAATAGGACTCTATCAGGCGCTACCCCTCTGCGCTAGAGTGAACCGGGGAGCAATGGCAATGAAGAGGTACTCCGCATTCCCCAAAGCTCCAGCATTATTCATCATCAAATTGTTTGACGTCATATCAGGACATTCGTTGGAGGAGTCTTATCCCTCTGCGGAGATGCAGCCGGTGTGTTCTACAGCCCTAACCGACAGGGAAATTTCCAGAAGATAGTTGAGGTAAAGATGCGGCTATCAACAAATTAAGTTTCACCAATTATTCAATATCGTGTTGGATTGAAATATTTCTACGATAAATATAAGTAGTAAGTAAGTTGGCCGACTGTTGCACAATTCCCAGTGGATCACCTTTCCCACCCAGTCATGCCTACTCTTATATTCCTTTTATACTAGTTTGCTACATCCGCTTATTATGTGATTAACTGTTTCATCATTTTCTTCTCGTAATCTACACTTGCTATTCTGTTGTGTAATATTAATTTTCGATTTACAATAATTGGCCCTTACACCAAAGTGTAAGGAAGAGCCCTACTCCTTTCCCTGGATTGCGCCACTGACCTTTGATTCATTACTTATTATGCTGAGTTTTAAGTAAGGAGGTATCAAGTACCATTTTTTGAGCCTTTGGTATGAATCGAGGGGGGATTCAACCCCGGTCTCCCGGACAATTGGCGCCCTAAGCATTATGCCAATGGGCCCGTGTTATAATAAATATATTAATGTTAAAATACCTTAAAAAAGATAAAAGACTTTATTATGAAAAGTATCCCAAATAAATACAACGATATACTTTGGTTAATTTAGTGTTTGTTTTTTGGGAACGAGGGGGTTTCTTGTTTTTGTTTCATGGGGTGGGGCTCTGGTTTTTTGCTTTTGATTTGTTTTTGTTTTTTATTTGTTTTGTTTTTGTTTTGTTTTTTGTTTTGTTTTTTTGTATGGTTTGGTTTGGTTTGATTTTATAAAACATCAACCATTGAAGGTTATTTAATGCCAAATCCATTTTTATACATATAAACAGTTCTATTTCAAACATTTCAGTTTAGCATAAGTACACAGTTTAAATGTCATAACAGATCTATTTCAAACAATTCAGTTTAGCATAAGTACACAGTTTGTTCTATTGACCCATATATAGGACCCTATCAGGTGCTACCACTCCAGAATAGACCAGGGAGCAATGACAATAAAGGGGTACTCTGCATTTCCCAAAGCTCCAGCATTACTAGAGCCTCATCATCAGAATTTTTAAGGTCATATCTAGGACACTCGTTGGGGTAGAGTCTTGGGTAAGAGATACAGTCGGTGTATTCCGCAGCCCCAGTCGACCGGGCCATTTTTGTTTTGTTTTTTTGTTTAATGACCTTCGGGTTGGTTGGTTGGTTGGATTTTTATGGCATATCAACCTTTGTAGGTTATTTAATGCGAAATTTATTTTTATACAAATAATCAGTTTTATTTCAAACAATTCATTCAGTTTAACATGAGTACACAGTTTGTCAAAAACATTTCTATTTCAAACCATTCAGTTTAGTCAAACAGTTCTGATTTCAGTTTAGTATAATTATAGTTTTTGTCCACACACAGTTACATTCCTAACAGTTCTATTTCAAACAATTCAGTTTAGCATAAGTGCACAGTTTAGTTCTATTTGACCCATAGATAGGACCCTCTCAGGTGCTACGAATCCGGACCAGAGTGAACCTGGGAGCGATGGCAATGAAGGGATACTCCGCATTCCCCAAAGCTCTAGTGTTACTGGAACCTCTCCATCAGATTGTTTAGTGTCATATCAAGGACATTCGTATCACCCCTATGCAGAATAGCAGTCGATGTATTCTACAGCCCCAGCCGACTGAGCAATCAACTTTCAGGTTTATTTAATGCCAAAACCATCCTTGTAGACGAACAGCATTGATACTATTTAACCCATAGCTGGGTGGATAAGGGGGTTCATAGCTTTCCCAAGGGTATTAGTGAACGTAATAGTACGAGGACACAGTCCAGTACTTCAGCCAATACGCGATGGGGACTGTTCTGCTGCTATATACTTTGGTTAATATATCATGTGTATGAAAATAAACACTTCCACATGCAGGATTATGTTGGCGCACTAAGTATAACAGTTATCATCCTTGGAAAAAGATTTGGCGACCTGACTTCAAATCTTGGAGGAGGTTGCTTTTTACTTTTCGCTAGTGCTCTTGGGGAAAGCGTGAATCCATCTCTTCTTCTGCACCTACGGATAAAATAGTAAGAAAGACTGTACTCTTTAGTCTTGGTATGACAACCAGTCTAGAAGAAGGAAAACACTGAATTCAAACACTCTGTACTCCGCTTTAAGAAGTAGAGGGGTTGGGTAAATGCATTCTTATACAGCATGATTTGTCACGTACCTCTGAAGATAATCCCCTAATGGTGTTTTACAAGTGCCGAAAAGTAGCTACCAGATGAGCAACACTGTATGTTTTTACCCAAGCCCTCTGAAAACAGCAGGATGGGAATCAATTTCAAACGGAGTAAAGCTGGTTTTAATTCAGTTTTCCTTTTCCTAGATGGGTTGCCTAAACAAGGCTAAAGGACCCAGCATTTTCAACAATTTTCACACAGCCGAAGGGTTAGCAAAAAGATATTGATTTATACCTTTATAAAAGGCATTAATGCGAAATGAAACGCTGCCCCTTCTGGATTCGATCTCGAGTCACCGAATCCATTTGCTTGGATGATAACCGTTACATCACACACGTCTACATCATCCTATATGTGTATGTATATTTATGCACATATTATTTATATGTGTATGTATTTATGTGTATGTATACATTGGCGACCGTTGCCAAGGGCGACCAGAAGGCTCCCTTTTC
The DNA here is from genome assembly GCA_963585895.1 of Sepioteuthis lessoniana. Taxonomy (NCBI): domain Eukaryota; kingdom Metazoa; phylum Mollusca; class Cephalopoda; order Myopsida; family Loliginidae; genus Sepioteuthis; species Sepioteuthis lessoniana. The sequence continues at coordinate 74,057,222 of OY757924.1, read as the reverse complement.
AATAACTACTACACTAAGGTGTAGGGGAGGGCACTACTCCTTCCCCTGGATTGATCCACTTTACCCTTGATACGTACCTAATATTTCTGAGCATTAAGCAAGAAGGTATCAAGTACCATTTTTAAAGTTTTTGGCATGACGCGACCTGGGATTGAAACCAGGTCTCCCGGACCATTGGCGAACACTCTACCCACTTGGGAAATGATGTACATTTATATACATATTATCTATATGTGTATGTATTTATATATGTATGATTATTTACGTACCTATCTATATGTGTATGTATTTATGTGTATATATATTTATATATACGTATTATCTATATATGTATATATTCTATATATGTATGTATATCTATATACATATACTCTACATGTGTATTTATTTATATGTCTGTATTTATATGTGTATGTATTTACCTAACACCTCCGCAACGGACAGGATGTGGCACAAGATCAGTTTTAAAGCGGAGTATTGATGGTTTGAATTCAGTGTTTTCCTTCTCCTAGACTGGTTTCCATACCAAAAAGTACAGTCTTCCCAACCACTGTACCCTATGTTGGAGGAAGAAGGGATGGATTCATGCCTTTCCCCAAGGGTATAAGCATGAAGTGAAACACAAACAGCCTCCTTCAGGAATTGAACTCGGGCCACCAATTCCATTTCCAACGAGGATAACCCCAAAGCTAACTAACGACACAACTATTTTGCTGATACTATATTTTCAGAGGGAAATTACTAGATCATGAAAGAATTGTAAGCAAACATGAATAAATTCTCAAATTCACCCACATGCATATACGCCCACGGGCATAAGGACAGGATCCCCGCAATAAACTTGACATTATGCCGCATCCTACTCTCGAGTGGGAAGGTGGGATCGGCCTAATAAATAAAAACTCCCAAATACGCGCAAAATTCTTACAGAATTCCGTGTCTAACCACGGGTTAATTTTTTTTTTTCTAACCCGTCACGAGGGTTTGTATCACTGTCGAAAAATAAAGAAAAAAAAAGATCTATCAACGTGGTATCTCCATTTATGGTATATTATAATCACCCGGTAGAGCTCTGTTTCGTTTACTGCTCAATCGGTTGGGGGCTGTAGAATACGCTGATAGCCCCCACCCCCACCCACTGTAGTGGGGTAACACTCTATACACACACACATACTCGCACCAACGAGTGTCCTAGGTACGATACGAAACTGCATCTGATGATGAGACTCCAGTCCAGGAGCTTTGAGTACCCCTTCATTTCCATTACTCCCAGGTCCACTTGGAGCCTGAGTGTTTATACTGTGTTATGTTCCCATCAATGGGTAAAATGGAACTGTTCACTCATTTACAAAGGATTATTTCTATTAGTTATTTGAAACCATACAGCTGTATGCAAATTATTTATATTACATAGGAATACTTGATAAATAGAATTACTAATGTTAAATAGCAATGTTAGAAATTATTTAACTATGTGCAAACAAAAAATAATCAATTCTAAATAGAATCATTCGAGTTGGATAGCAATACTTGAAACTATTTGACTATTTGATTAATATTAAATAGAGTTATTATTGTTAGATCAGAAATTCCCAACGTGTGGCGCATGCCCCACCGGTGGCGCATGGTAATATTTTGGTGAAGCATGCAATGTTTTCGTGAGGCTTGTTTAGAGGTCAAGTTAATGGCTTATTAAACTTGTTTCTTGTGAACTGCAGTAAAATATTGAATATGTAAGAATTAAATATTACAATGGGAGGGTATGAGAATTTTAGAAATACCAAAGAGGGGCATGGCCTCAAATCGGTTGGGAACCACTGAGTTAGATAGCAATTCTTTAATTGTGTTCAAATAACCGTAATCTAACAACTCCTTTAAAGATGAAATTACCTACAGACTAGTCCCAGATAGATGGATAGACTGAGGTGTCTGTCTGACTGACTGTAATAGATAGATAGATAGATAGATAGATAGATAGATAGATAGATAGATAGATAGATAGAAACAGGATCTGGGATTAAATAATCCACAAGGATTGATATGCCATTAAACACCAACCAACTAACAAACCATTTTACTTTAGGGCCACATCTTCTATAGGAACGTATATAGAGTGCTTAATGAGATATTAGTGTAGTTAGACCTCACTGTACGTCCGCTTTAGTTTAGGGCCACATCTTTTATAGAAATGTGTATAGAGTGCTTAATGAGATATTAGTGTAGTTAGACCTCACTGTACGTCCGCTTTAGTTTAGGGCCACATCTTTTATAGAAATGTGTATAGAGTGCTTAATGAGATATTAGTGTAGTTAGACCTCACTGTACGTCCGCTTTAGTTTAGGGCCACATCTTTTATAGAAATGTGTATAGAGTGCTTAATGAGATATTAGTGTAGTTAGACCTCACTGTACGTCCGCTTTGTCGGTGTGAATTAAAATACGCTCACTAAATCCGCTGCGGAGGGTTAAGATACCCACAAAAAAAAAAGAGTATCCTCAGTATGATACCTGATTGCATATGATGGAAAGGATTCAGTTCTGGACCACTCACAGGAGTGTCAAGTACTTCTTCATTGCCGTTACTCCCAGGTCCACTTTGTCTTGCAGTGGGTTCTATATATGGCTCAAAAAGATTTTTTTAATTAATGGCATTCATCAGTACATATTATATATATTGCATGTTTATCATGCTTACTAACGATCTTATATATATATATATATATATATATATATATATATATATATATACGTGTTACCATAACCCTCCAAAATTGACATACAATGTCAAAATTCTTATCAAGAGCAATATATATATATATATATATATAGCGTATCAACTATACACACCCAGAGTCACACAGAGATACAAACACACACAATGACCTTGAGTAAAACAACAAAAAAGCTTTATAGTATATCAAATATCAAAGACTAATTGGGGTAAAAAAAAAAAAAACATTCACCCACAAGAGAGTACACGAAACACACTCTTAGAAAGAGAAAGAAAGGAAAAAAGAAAAAGAAGAAAAAGAAAGATCAAACCCCTACAAGGAATCTTTCACAAAATTAAAAGAAGCAACTACCCCATCAAAACAGTAACTTCTATATAAACCGAACTTCACACCGGGAAAAAACATTAAAAGTTCTCTGAAGAAAGCCATAGGCTCGAAACGCTGCGTAAGAACTAAATAAATGATTTTTAAAAGAGTAAAAATCTCTATTCTTTTGAAAATATTTTCTTTTTCTCTCTTTGGACCAACAAAAAATATTTTTACATGCATATATATATATATATATATATATACCGGCCCCATATCCAAGTGGGTAGAGTTTTCACCAATAGCTCGGGAAACCGGGGTTCAATCTCATGTCGAGTCATATCAAAGGCTCAAAAAATGGTACTTGATACCTCCTTACTTGACGCTTAGCATTTCAAGGTACGTATCAAGGATAAAGTGGAACAATCTATGGAAAAGAGTTGCGCCCTTCCCTCTACCTTGGTGTAATAGCTATTGGAAAGGGAGCTTTTGGGTTGCCCTCGACTATGCGTGGCCAACTTACTGAACTTAGTACCACTACTGTCCTTCTACAAGGATGGATTTTGCATTAAATAGCCCATGAATGTTGATATGCCATTAAATAAAGAAAACAAACCAAACCAAATCCTTCTAATGTGTCAAGCTATTGATTTATTGATTCATCTTTGAAGAGTTTTAAAATTAGATTAAATTACACTTGAAAAGGGAACCTTCGGGTTGCCCTCGATTATGGTCGCTAACTTTAATAATATATATATATATATGTGTGTGTGTGTGTGTGTGTGTGTGTGTGTGTGTGAGTATTTTGTAATTTGCTTGAAGCATAGCACAAATTATTTTATTTTATTGTATTAATTTAGAGGGCTATGAAATGAACACGAAGAAATGAACACGATGTTGGATGTTCATATTTTTCAAAATTTAATATCCAGCAACTTGTTCAATTTACAAAAAGTCTCTGGCGATGAAGTTTTTATTTTGAAATTAATTACTACTTAATTATAATTTCGCATCGCAATAGCCCTCTAGATTAATACAATACAATAAAGTTATATATATATATATATATATATATATATATAATCCTCATTATGTTTGTATATAATCAAAAGCGATAGATCATAACAAGATTTTATCTAAGTTATACCATTAAAAGGCTTGAACTTGGAGAATATTATTCACATTCCAATTTGTACTGAACGTAATTTTGTGAGATCCGTCGTAGCTCTGAACGTCATTTTTGCAACATTCAAATCCTTGACATAAAGGAGAGAACCGTGAGAAGCTATTTAGAA
>OY757924.1:73962890-74050390 GCA_963585895.1 Sepioteuthis lessoniana | reverse complement strand
ATCAGTAGGTAGCAGTCGTTAAGAATGTTTTCATAAAAATCACAGGCAATGTTCTTTTTTAACAAATTTTCTTGATTAGACATTCGTTTTAGATTTCGTTAAGTCCGATGATCGCATAGGCTAAAAAGTGACAGTCACCAAGCTCCATTTTCTCTGTATATGCACTATTCGAAATTAGATATATATGCTATATCACCGAAAAACCGTTTAAAACTTGGAATCAATTTTTTCTGTAAAATAATATTACACTTCATACATTCACTTATCTAAAAAGAATGAACGCATCACTTAATATATTAAAAGAAAGAGAAATATATTTAAAGAAAAATTGAACGGATAGACAAACAAACGGACATATATATATATATATATATATATATATATGTATATATATATATATATATATATATATATATATATATATATATATATATATGTAAGTGTGTGTGTGTACGTGTGTGTGTGTGTGCGTGTGTGCGTGTGTGTGTGTGTGTGTGTGTGTGTGTGTGTGTGTGTGTGTGTGTGTGTGTAAAGTTAAAAATCGTTTTTTCTGGGAAAAACACTATATTTTTTCTCTTTAAATCCTACATTGTAGACGGTGAAAATCAAGTTTTACGTTCCGTACTATACTATCGTTAGTTTTTGTTATATATTTTATGAAATATATATATATATATATATATATATATATATATATATATATATATATATATATTATGAAATATATATATTTATATATATATATTTCCTTATGCATTATATATATATATATATATATATATATATATATATATATATATATATATATATATATATATATATATATATATATATAAAATGTATTTTCAACATTATATATATATATATATATATATGAAGATGAAGATCGTATTTTCCGGAAAATACACTTTATGTATATAGGTATGTATGTAGCAGTTGTTAAGAATGTTTCCATAAAGATAATAGAAAAGGTTCTTTTGAACAATTTTTATTGTTTATAATGTTGTTTTGTATTTCGTAAGGTCTAGTGATCGCATTGGCTAGAAAGACACAGTCACCAAGCATCGTTTGCTCTATATCAACGCTATTCTAACTCAGATATAAATGCTCTATCACCGACACTGAGCACTATTTATTTATTTATAAGTATAGCAAACTAAATTTTATATATATATATATATATATATATATATATATATATATATATATATATATATTGTCATCCACAGACAGACTGTTTCGTTCTATCAGAACTTATCAGTGTGGCTAGACCCGCAGGACGCTCGAAGCCGGAATCGAGACCCGTCCAACTTTACGATAGACTAAGGTTTCAGACCACACGGCTACAAGCGGACTACGTTGGCTAAGGGAATTTTAAGGTATTTTATTTTTAGCAACAGCATATATATAAGGAAAAAAGGGATAAAAAATGAGATAAGGAAAATAAATTTTAATCAATCGTCTAAAAACGTTAAATAGACTAGAGATACTCATTTTGTCCATTGTGTAAGATAGTAAAATTTTCTAAAAGATAAAAGGCGCCCAGGCAAATAAATCAATAGCTTTTTCTCAAGGTGAACGTTGGTACATGCGGCTAGAATCGAACTCACTAGCACTTATCAGCTAATCTAGCTCACAAATCATTACAGCACGTCAGATTATTTATAAGCAACGGATAAGAAAACGATATACGAAAAAACAAATAATAATAATAATAATAATAATAATAATAATAATAATAATAATAATAATAATAATAATAATGATAATACACAATCGGTCGAGTCACCAAAGAATTGGTACAGAGACTGGAGGACTTGGAAATAAGAGACCTAGTTAAGACCATCCAAACTGCAGCATTGTTGAGGTCGGACAGAATACTGAGAAGAGTCCTGGAAACTTGAGGAGACTTGCTTTCAGTGAAAAATAACCCTCTAACACTGGTGTTAAAATCTCGCAAGGGGCGAAATAATAATAATTATAATAATAATGATATGAAGGTGTCCTTGAAACGAGTCCCAAAAGCTTGCTTAGGGGCTGGAAGAATTGGAAATCGGTGGACTAGCCAAGACTATCCAAACTGCAGCATTGTTTTGCTTAACCAGAATACTGAGAAGTGTCCAGGAAACTTGAGGAGACTTTCAATCACTGAGACCCCAGTGGAAAACCATTCGCTAATACTGGTGTTAAAAACTCTCAAAAGAGTAAAATACTAGTAGCTTAAAAACTTTAGATAAAACAAAGTGCTCGTATGCCGGCCAGCGTACTTCTGTCTAAAGATTACTTTTTTTTATTTTCTTTTTAAAACACATGAAACTATTAGTAACGGAATGTGTAAAAGAAAATGAAAATAGAGTCATTATATATGTATGTATAATCGGCTCGCTGGTCTAGTGGGTAGAGTGCTCGCTAATGGTCTGGGAGACCTGGGTTCAATCCTACGTCGCGTCATACCAAAGACTTTAAAAATTGTACTTGATACCTCCTTTCTTATCACTCAGCGATATAAGATATGTATCAAGGGTAAAGTGGAGCAATCCAGGGAAAGGAGTAGCGCTCTCCCCAACACCTCGGTGTAGTAGCTATTGAAAAAGGAGCCTTCTGGTCACCCTCGACTACGGTCGCCAACTTTACTTATATATGTATGCATATATATATATATGTGTGTGTGTGTGTGTGTGTGCTCCCATAACTGATCACATTTGCTTTATTTAATAACACTATCGTTATTAAAAACTCCCATAACTGATCACATTTGCTTTATTTAATAACACTATCGTTATTAAAAACTCTGAATTGAAACCTGTTAAACTCCGCTTAAAAATTGACCTTGTGTCATTTCCTGCCCGAGTGGAGGGATTGGGTAAATAGGATCAATTTGTGCTGCTATAATTAGATATTCAGTTTTCCCCTTTAAGTTGCCTTTTGTAACCATATCTGTTATATTCAAAGACGAAGATGAGATAAGACTTACCGGAGTCGAGTTGGGACTTGGACCTGTTAGAGAGAAACGATTTCCTGGTGGGGATAAACGGATAACAGTAAAACGTGTATAAAGTTGTGTACCTCTTTATTTCTACTGAGGTTTTCCCTGTCCCCTCTTCTGGGCCAGAAGTGTTCCCTACCAAAAATCAAAGGGAGTTAACTGTATATTAGTGTAGTGTATGTATACACATACAACAATATCCAAGTCTTCTCCTGAGCAAACTCACCAATTTGTCACTAAAAGTATCCATATATTTTGGGTTTATTTTCCATTTTTGTTTTCTTGGTTTTGTTTTTGACTGTTTATTCTTATGTTGACGTTGCTCTTCCAGCTGCAGTAATCAGTCCCTCTTTGATCTTTTCTTTGTGTGTGTGTGTGTGTGTGTGTGTGTGTGTATTCCTCGTGTCCTCGAATTATTGCATCTATGAAATCCTTTAGTGAGTCCTATTCTTTCCTCTTTTGTTGACACATATACCCTGCTTCTGTCATCTCTCAGGGGTACGGCCCTGTGCATGATTGTCTTTTTCCACGTCCTTTATCCTTTGTCTACGTTTCTCCTTTGTCCATATTACGAAAGGTCCCAAGTATCTTTCAAAGGGGACTTCCCAGGTATTTTTTTTTTCTTTGAATCGATTTCTGTTGCAGGGTTTGGTTCCGAAAGAAATGCATGTTCTTCTGAAAATACTTTTTCTTATTTTTTCTTTCATCTCTGATGATGCCTGTTTCCAATATTCCCGAGTTATGCTAATTTTATTTTTCTCTAAATGTTCTGAGGCGTTCATGATTTGATAGTTCTATTCCTTCCATGGTTTCTTTTTTTCCCTCTTTTATCATCATCAACTTGGGTCATTTTTTCACTTCCAAACTCTATTCCTTTATCCTGGTCGTATATTCTTATGGTTAGTCTAACGGTTCCTTGTTTGTTTTCTTTTTGTTTGCTGGGGGGGGGCTGGTTTTTTTTCCATTTTTATTTTCTTGATTTTGAGGTTTATTTGTTTATTCTGATGTTGTTATCGCTGTTGCTGGCTGCTGTACGAGGTACCTTCAATAAGTTTCCAGACATTTTTGTACAGGCATTTAAAATTGTCGTGGACTCTTGAAAATTCACTATGTTATTGCTATACAATTTTTATGATTTCAGGTTCAAATGAGCAGCTACAGCAGCAATTGGAATACACCTTACTAAAGCCTGATTGTCACAGCTGGTGAATTTCAAAAATGCAATCTGGACGTGAGGACACTTTAGAAGAACGATATGCAATAGAATTGTGTTATAAACTTGGAAAAAATGCCACAGAAAAGTATGGATTGCTTCAGACTGCTTTTCGACCATCTTGCATGAGTCGAGCATCAGTTTTTGAGTGGCATAAGAGATTCAAGGAAGACAGGGAGTCTGTGAGGGATGATGAGAGGTGTGGGAGGAGTAAGGAAGTTAATACCCCAGTGTTGATTGGCCAAATGGTTAGAGTAGGGTTAGGGTTATTATGTTTAGGTTTTAAGGGAGTTCAGGGAGAGATTCCTTGGGAAGAGGCCAGCACTCTTCAAATCGGGTCAGTGGCATTTCCACCAGGACAATCCATCAGTCCACAACTCCATGCTTGTCATAGACTATTTGACCAAGATGGGCGTCAAGACAGTTCCTCACCCTCCCTATAGTCCCGACCTTACTCCCTGTGACTTTTGGTTATTCCCTAAGCTCGGAGGCTGTAGTTATGAGAGAATTGAGGAGATGAAAGAGGCTGTAACGAAGGTCATCGACACGCTCACACAAGAAGTTGTTGGAACAGTACAACAAGTGCATTGCAGCCGGAAGAGATTACTTCGAAGGGGACTAGAGTTTCATGTGTGTGCTATCAATAAAAGTGCCCATACGAAAAAAAAAAGTCCGGAAACTTATTTAATAAGATTTGTAATTAGTCTTTTTTTTTTTTTTTTTTTGCTCTTTTTGTGTTTTCCTCGAATCCTCGAATTATTACATCTACGCGATCCCTTGGTAAGTTCTATTCTTTCCTCTTTTGTTGACACATATACTCTGTCTGTCATCTCTCAAGGGTAAGACCTAGTGCATCAACATGGTTTTCCTTCTTTATTGTGTGTCTGAGTTTCCCCTTTGTCCATTTTACGAAGGGTCTAAAGTATCTTACAAAAGGTACTTATTCCTTTAATAAAATTTCTGCAGCCAAAGTTCCGAGAATTTTTCTTGTTCTTCTGCGGTAATCCTTTCTTCCATTTTTGTATGCTTGAGGGTGTTTGCTTCTCATATTCCCAACAATTTGCAGTTTTCTGTTTCTCTTATTTTTCCCTATTTACAATTGCTTTCCTGGTGAAGTTTATGACTTTCCTAACATCTTGAACGTTTTCAGACATCTTCTTATCCAGATTTGTGGGACTAGCTTTTCCTAGTTTATCCATTCTATGGCTAAATTTTTCCGTTTTATTTTTCCCTCCACGAGGATATGCAGCTCTCTCTCTATCTCTATCTCAATATATATATATATATATATATATATATATATATATATATATATATATATATATATATAGTTCCCCTGTTCCTTTTCTTCATTTGCGACATCCACCCGGTTCTTCTAGAAATAGTCTTGGATATTCAAACAAGTAATATATCTCCTCTCTTATCTGGGTAGTTAAGATACCCCACACGTTATCGGTCTGTAGTTTCTCAGTATGATTTCTTTTAGGGTGTCTTTTTTATCAGGTTATTGTGCCAGGTAGCTTATTTGCCTTATATACCTCCTTGATCTCAGGTGACCGTCCCCCTCGGTATAGCCCTCTTCAGAGAGGCTAGGTTTATTGCCAGGCGCCTGAGGCACCCGTTAGGGGGCTGCTGAAGGGTCCCAAGGTGTATCAGGGCTACAGCCCTGCGCCCGAGCCCATCTTAAAAAAGCCCTTGTGCTACGCTCGTCCGGTCGATGGAACGTACGACAAATAGCTTCGTTATCCAATCGGTAATTATTGCTTCACGTATTATTATTGCTTCACGTATTATTATTGTTTAATTAATAAATTATTTCATTAATTAAAGATACTTAAAGTTAGACTTGCAGTTAATGCTACTTTTTTTCCATTCGTAAACTATCATTCCTTCTATAATTCATTCGTATTATTTTTGTTTTTTGTTTTATTTGTGAGCCGTCGTTTTTGTTCAAAGTTGCCAGTTCCTGATTTTGTTTCCTGATTTTGTTTGGTTTATCAAGCCTGGACAATTTTTTCGAATACGGAAAATTCTCTATTGACAGATGTAATTATTTAAAATTTTATTGCTCTTAATTTTAAAGCAATGTAGTATGTAACGCACTTCTTCACAACAGCAGAAGGTATGTTTTCTAATACTTTGTTATAAGCTATTGAAGTTAGTAGATGTAAGTTTAATTCTTTTGTACATAAAGGCATTTGCTTTCAGTGCGTTCACTAAATGAAACAAATATCAATAATATCAATACAGTATCTATTTCAACACGCAGAGTGTCTTCAAAATAAATTAAGTTTCACGAATTTATTTAGAAATAACTATTTAACATTCACAATAAATAGTTTGGTTGCTAGCACGGATTTCCCTGACTCTCTCTCTCTCTCTCTCTCTCTCTCTCTCTCTCTCTCTCTCCATTCGTCTCTATCATCCATCGCTTCCAGCAAGTGATCTAGACTACATTCTGTGTCCGTGCATAGCTGTTGTAGATAAGTTTTTGTTGGTCGGCCAACACTTGTTCGTCCGTGTTAAGGGGTTCATCGAAGAACGTCGCTTATGAGTTTGTCTTTACTTCTTCAGCCGTGTCCCGCTTGTCTTTTTCGTCTTATTTGAATGGTTTTAGAGATAGAAGGTAGGTGGCCGTACAGCTGCTGTTTTGTGAGATGTTGCTTCCAGGATTTATGTAACTCGTAGAATTCTTGTGCAATTCCCGTCAAGATTTTTCTCTATACGCTTAGTCAGCGTCCGTGTGGTGCATCTATATAGTAGTATGGACAAGACCGCTGCTTGGAAAAAATTGCGTTTTATTTTATCGGATAAGACTGACTTTCATTGAGAAATACAAGACGTTTATTATAAAGGGTTCAACAGCAGCAGTCAGAGTGCCCCAAAACAATATCTGTTCAGAAGCCATTTTGAACGATTGAATTAAGCAAAATGAATTCACTTACTGTAATGCAATGACATTTTAGAAAATATTTCTTATGAGTGATTGATTTTAACGGCATGTCTACTCGTCTAGGGTTGTTTTAAGCCTAGAGATTGGGTGATGATGATGATGATGATTATGATATTCGTTCTACTTTCTTAGTATTAAGCACATTTTTAGTTTTAGTAGAACTGAATTTCATTGCTACTAAATTCTAAAGCTCTAAAATTAGATAGAGAGAGAGAGAGAGAGAGAGAGAGTTAAGAGGAAGAGATAGACTGATTGTTATTCTCAGCAACATAAGATTCACCTGAAAAGAATTAGCGTAGCAATTCTTGCTACTATTTAGCATAAATATAATTTTCATATTTTTCATTCATTATTTTTTTCGGGTTATTTCGAACTATTTTCATTTTTAACTTTTTGTAATTCAATATTTCTTTCGATTCTTCTTCCTCGTCTTCTTCTTCTTCTTCTTCTTCTTCTTCTTCTTCTTCGTATTAATTTCTTGCTTTTAATGACATCAACCTTCATTGGTTACTTAATGCCAAAGCCACCCTAGCTGTGGGGATAAAAGGGTTCACATCTTTCCCGAGGGTATTAGTTCGAAAGTGAACGTAATAACGTAACTGGAGTTTGAACTCGCTTACGACAATGTTGCAGTCCAGCACGTAAGCCACTACCTCATTACTACCTGCATTTTTTCAACAGAAGTATTTGGTGACTGACTTTTGTTTGTATGTCTAATATCACGGGAGAAAGAAGCTCAAGATGTCAAAAGTACCTGCTGTAGTCTTTAGTTTCGAGGTAGTTGGTGCGCTGACACGTTATGCATTGCTTCACTTTTGCGAATGATTTGAAAATCGCACAGGTGAACGTCCAACGTAGTCTAATTCGGTCACTTATGCTTTATGAGTTCGAACGAGGCCATAACACCCCGCCGAAGCATTTAGAAACAATTGTTGTGCTTGGCACAGCTGTGAAACTAAAGACGAACAAATAAGCGACGTTCTCCTATGGACTACTACACATGAACACACCAGTGTTGGTGGCCGACCAGCATAAACCTATATTCATAAGTTCTGTGTGGACACTAGATGCCGTCTAGAGGACTTGCCGAGAGCTAGGGCCAATTGGGACGGATGTGAGAGAGTTAAGGGAATCGATACCATCAGCACGCCTTGTGATGGAAGATTATACGCGAGAGAACGTGCGTACGTTATATGGAAATACTTCCCTATTTTATTTGGTTGTTATAAATATTTTCCGTTTTATAAATTAATTTATTCATGAATAATCTAACGATGAATTAATTTCAGTCAATAGTATATTCGCCATTATTTTTGCTGTAATGGAATTTTGTTGCGTCTTACCAATTTTTGCTTTGACATAGCTGGTCCTTATGGCGTTGTTTTCTGATGCTATTAGAAGAGATTCAATTTCTCTCTTAAGATTTCCCTTTCTTTGCCATGTCCATGTTTTCTCGTGTGAGATTTCCTTTGTTCGTCGCTTGAAGTGTCCATAGAGTCGTTATTTTTTTCATTTTTGTTTTTTGGTTATTTCTGTTCTCTCTCAGTCATATGGACTGACTATATTAGTGACTATATATATAGTGACCACGGCATATACCTATCTTTGCTTCGGGCGGTGAGGGGGGGCACCTCGGGTGGTGCAATGGTTAGCAAGGTAGACTAGCAAACCTGCACGTGTGAGTTCGATTCTTATTGTGTGCCCATTCATGCGGCCTTGTGCAACATCTAAGCAAAAAGCTTAGTAAATTACCACCGTCTTTGCTTCGGGGATTAGTAGTGTGCTTTACTATTCTTTGTCTGTATTATTGTATCTCTCTAGTAATAAAACCCTCTTTTTTATCTACGAACGGGGTGACTGTTCCTTTCCACTTGAGTACCACCTTGTCTGATTGTAGCCCTTTAAAAGACACATCAATTTTCAATCACCTCTTGCCATTAATCAAATGAGATAGATATCAATGTTGATTTCTCTCAAGTAAAATTCAGCTGGTTTCTGGCTCAAGAAGCTTTCCACAAACATTTTCGCCTGGGAAATATTTTGCCATTCAAAGTATTTTGTAGAGAACAAAAAGATTGAAATCACTTGGTGTAAGGTCTGATAAATATGATGAATGTTGTGGAACAAACCAACCTAAATACAATATTTTTCCTGGTCAATTCTAGATTAATTTTGCCTTTTGTTATTCTCGTCAATGTGTACACGGAATGTTCCGAAAGTATCCAACGCTCAATCAAACAGTGTTGTTGGGTTATCCGTGTCTGTTGTAGTTTTGGTAGAAATAGATTGGAGGCATTACTTTTGGAGCCACCTTCTTATAAATAAGGTATGCAGATACTTCTTCATCACTGGTGAAAATATATAGTCAGTGACAATGATTATGTGGAAAAATAGTGTTTTGTAGCTGAAAACTTGCTCTATCCTTTAATGTTATCTGTATCTGCTGTAGTTTATATGGAAATAAATAAGAACCATAATTTTCAGGGTACTCTTTGCATATATGTATTTACCCAGCCTGTTTACCACAAACAGGATGTGATAAAAGGTTAATTTTTAAGAAGAGTACAGCAGGTTTGAATTTAGAGTTTTCCTTTTCTTAGACTGGTTGTCAGTCTCATCCAGGATTTGAACTCTGGTTGTTGATTCCATTTCCTATGACAATATCTGTTATGCTAAATTATATGAATATTCATTGTTTTAAAATCCAGCCAGTCTCTCTTTAACCTAAGGCTAAAAATGCTGATTGTTTAAGAGATTTGTCAAGGATATTACATAATTTAGTATTTGTTTTTTCTTCTGAGCTATCATTTTTATTCTAAAATAGCCAGTATTAATGTCTGTGGAAAAATAGTGTTTTGTTGCTGAAAACTTGCTCTATCCAATTATGCTATAATGCTCCCTCTATCTGTTATATATATTAAACTAAATCCTCTGCCAAAAACAAGATGTGACACCAAGTCAATTTTTAAAGAAAGTGTTGCTAGTTTGAATTCAAAGTTTTCCTTCTCCTAAACTGGTTGACTTACTAAGACTAATGAATTCAGTTTGCTCTACTATTTTAATAGTTGTGTAACCAAAAACTTGCTCTATCCAACAATGTTTTTATTTTACCTGTATCTGTTGTAGTTATGGTGGAAATAGATTGGAGGCATTACTTTTGGAGCCACCTTCTTACAAATATAGCATGCAGATACTTCTTCATCACTGGTGAAAATGTATAGTCAGTGACAATGATTATGTGGAAAAGTAGTGTTTAGTAACTGAAAACTTTCTCTATCCAATAATGTTATAGTACTTCTTGTATTTTCTATAGAAATAAATAAGAGCTGTTACTTTTGAAGTAACTCTTATATATATATTTGTTGAAAGGAAGAACTTTTATCTAAGTATTAACTGTTTTCAAAACTGGCCAGGTTCATTAACCTAATGTTAACAATATCAATTGTTGAAGAGATATGTTGAGGATATTATAGGATTTGATTTTTTTTTTCTTTTTTTGGGCTGTCATTTTTATTCCTTGGTTAATGCTGTCATTGATCTTGGTTTTAGAGATTGGGTCATAGCCAGGTTTTAAAACTTAAGAGGAACGAACATATAAAGTAGACACCAGGACATGTGCCAAATAATTTTAAATTCCATTTTACTTTTTTATGTTGTATCAAAAATTAAAACAAAAAAAAAATAGTCTTGAGTATGATATTAAATTGCATGGGGAGGTTCCAGTTCTGGAGTTCTGAGGAGTACGGAATCATCTCTTTGTTACAGTTACTCTCAGGTTCACTCTGACCTGGAGAGTCAATACCTGTTAAGTCTCATTTATGCGTAAAATAGATCTATTTGAAAAATTTTAATAGTGGATATGAATACCTGAAACCATATTACTGTGTCCAAATTATAATCATTATTAAATAGGGATAGTAAATATTACAATTAGGAAGGAATACTTGAAACCATATAATTGTGAACAAATTATTATTATTATTATTATTATTATTATTATTATTATTATTATTATTATTGAGGTGCCCGTGGTGTAATGGTTATCGTCGTAAAAAATGGACACGACGACACGAGACTGATTGCATTTCACATAGCACTAATACCTTTGGGAAAGGTATGAATCCAATTATTCTCCCCCCCCCCCAGCTAGGGGTAAATAGTAGGGCAGACTGGGTTCTTCAGCCTTGGTGAGGCAACTAGTCTAGGAGAAGGAAAACTCTGAATTCAAACCTGTTAAACTCCGCTTAAAAATTGAGCTTGTGTCATATCCTGCCCGAACGGCGGGGTTGGTAAATAGGATTATTATTATTATTATTGTTGTTGTTGTTGTTGTTGTTGTTGTTGTATAAGAACAGAAAGATTGCCCGTGACCTACTGGACTGCGACATGAGCGCCTCGGGTGGTGTAACGGTTTGCAAGCAAGACTAGCAAACCTATACGAATGTGTTCGTTTCTCACTGGGTGTCCCATTCATGCGGCCTTGTGCCACATCTGAGCAGAAAGCTAAGTCAATTACTTCAGGACTGCGACATAGTAGAAAGCGAGTTCGAACTCTAGTCGCGCTATTACGTTCACTTTCAGACAAATCCCCGGGGGAAAGGTATGAGACTTCTTTTCCCCAGCAATGGGTTAAATAATGTCACCCTTGTTCTTCTTGCTCAGTCGGCTGGGGCTGCAGAATACACCGACTGCATCTCTGCAGAGGAGTAACCCTTCCCCCTCAACAATTGTCCGTGATATGACATTAAACAATTTTATGGTGAGTTTCCAGTGATGCTGGGGCTTTGGGGAATGCGGAAAACCCATTCATTGCTATTGCTCCCAGGTCCACTCTGGCTTGGAATGGTAGCACCTGATAGGGCCCTATCTTTGGGTTAAATAGAATTAAGTGGCATACTAATGCTAAACTGAATTGTTTGAATTAGAACTGTTTAACTAAATTGAATAGCTTGAAAAAGAAATGCTTTTCACAATTAAACTATGTATTCGTATTTAAACTGGGAACTTATGCTAAGCTGAATTGTTTGAAATGGAACCGTTTTTGACATTGAAACTGTATTTACACTAAACTTAATTGTTTAATATAGAACTGTTTTGACATTTAACTGCGTGTAAACAAAATCTATACTTATACTAAACTGAATTGTTTGAAACAGAACTGACTATTTGCATAAAGATGCATTTTGCGTTAAATAACCTACAAATGTTGATATGCCATAAAAACCAACCAACCAACCAACCATCCTTGTTCTTCTACAAAGAATGTTTTGGTATTATATAATCCACAAAGTTGGGAATGCCAATAACAAAGAAACTAACCAAACCAAATAGAAATAGTTATTTGAAACCATATAAGTGTGTACAAATCATTTGTTTTAGTAAGAATACATAAACCATATGACAATGTAAATTATTTATATTAAGAATAGTTACTTGTACTTATAATTCTCACAGATGATTATCATTATTAGGTACTAGAAACGATGTAAGTATTTGAAATAAATGACATTAGTATTAAATTTTCAAAAAAAAATTACACTAGTTACCATGTCATAAAACATACTATCAAACCAAGCAATCGAAACATATAGTTTTAATGGAAGGGTGTAATTGTTATTTGCTTGTTGTCAAAAATACACAGTGGTGTCTGAATTTTATGCTTAAGTAATAATGTTACAATATATGACTGGGACTGTGACAAAGATGAATTTAAAAGATGCATTTTTAATAAAAATTTCTTTGTTAATATATTTCAAAACAAAAACCAAAAGAAGAAAAAAAAGTAGAATTTACAGTGATACAGCCATTCAATATAAATATGTTAAACGAAAATATTTACAGCATAAGTTCGTTTTGTTACATTTTGTACGACCGGAAGATTTTTCTTTTTTATCATAGATGATATTTCAATTGTTCATTTTGATCGGAAAACAAGAAAGGCAAATAAATGCAAGGGAAATAACTCTAAACAATATCTTGCTTTAATTTGAGTTACTTCTCTTGTCTAACGTTTTATGAATATTTTTGTACAGGGATTCTTAACATACTTTTTTTTCTTCTCTTTTGTTTTTCTTTTTGTGATTTTCGAAAGAACGAAATTATTTTGTCTCAAGAAGAATCCATTTTATAAGAGAGAGGCTACATAAATCTGATTAATAAAATGTCCTAAAAGTGTTATCACAAGTATTTAGAATATGAATATATGTTCAATGAATTTAATATAACCCTCCTACAAATATCCTACAAAAATGATACTAAACAGTATCTGGGGGTTAAACTTCAATTCTGGAGCTCTGTAGAGTATTTTAATAACTCTTCTATGCTATTACTCCCATGTCCACTTTGACTTAGAGTGTGAGTACTTCTTCGGATCTCGTATACATAAGAATCTTGAGAGCAATATTGAACAAGTCCTGGCGACAACACCCCCACGAGACACCAACTATACGGCCACTTGCCTCCCATCACGAAAACTATACAGGTTAGACGAGCCAGACACGCATGACACTGCTGGAGAAGCAAGGACGAGCTCGTAAGTGATGTACTCCTATGGACCCCCACATATGGCCAAGCAAAAGCAGGACGACCAGCCCGAACTTACTTACAGCAGCTATGTGAGGACATAGGATGTAACCTAGAAGACCTGCCGGAGGCGATGAATGATAGGGAGAAGTGGCGAGAGAGGGTCAGGGATATCCGTGCTGGCGGCACGACATAATGATGATATGACTCAAATAGATATATATGCAAATTATTTGCATAAGATAGGAATACTTGATACCATATAACTGTGTGCAAACTAATGATTATTAGTACAATTATTAACTAGGACTAGTTATTTGAAACTATATAACTATGTATTAATTATTCGTGTCAAATTTCAGCATTAAATAACCCATACAGTATGGATATGCTGTTAAGCAAATAAACCAAACACACACAGATCTAGCCCAGTGGGCTGGGGCAGCAGAATACACAGACTGCTTCTCTGTAGAGGTGTTTGACCCCACCTCAACGAGTGTCTTGGATATGACACTAAACAATCTGATGGAGATGTTCCAGTAATTCTGGAGCTTTGGGGAATGTGGAGTACCCATTCATTGCCATCACTCTGGTCTGGGATGGTAGCACCTGATAGGATCTTATCTTAGGGTCAAATATAACTAAACTGCATACTTATGCTAAATTGAATCGTTTGAATCAGAACTGTTTTTGAAATTGAAACTGTGTACCTATGCTAAACTGAATTGTTTGAAATAAAACTGTTTATAAGTATAAAAATGGAGTTGGCATTAAATAACCAACAAAGGTTGATGCGCCATAAAATCAAAGCAAACAAAACAGTTCATTGCTCTCTCTCTCTCTCTCTCTCTCTCTCTCTCTCTCTCTCTCTCTCTCTCTCTCAACTCGGTCGGTGGAGCTTAGAATAAGCCGATTATATTCTTTGCAGAGGGGTAAAATCTCCTCAAAAATTTGGCGTCCTGTGTATGACATTAAGATATGGTGGTTCTGGAGCTCCTTGGGGACGAGGAAGTCTCCTTAATTGTCATTACTCCCAGGTCTACTCTGAGCTGGTGTAGTAATTTCTGTTAGGATCTCATCTATGGTTCAAATAGATATGTTCGAAAAAGATTTGTATAAATAGAAATAAAGTAAGTAAAGTTGACGACCGTAATCGAGGGCGACTAGAATACTCCTTTTTCGATAGTTACTACACCGAGGTATAGGGGAGGGTGCTACTCCTTTCCCTGGATTGCTCCACTTTACCCTCGATACGTACCTTATGTTGCTGAGTGTTAAGCAAGGAGGTATCAAGTACTATTTTTAAAGTCTTTGGTATGACGCGACATGGGATTGAACCCAGGTCTCCCGGACCATTGGCGAACACTCTACCCACTAGACTAATGAAGCTATATATATGCGTGTGTGTGTGTGTGTGTGTGTGTGTATTTGGGAAGCATTTCTTCGTTAATACATATTTGATTAAACAATATAGACATCCCTTGTTTATAAATTATTGTATTTATCCTTTCGAGTCGCCGCATCCATTTTATGGTATCCGGCGGGAATTGGTTAATAAACCTTCTATAAGGTTTAACCTCAACTACTCTATCGAAACGACTCACTATGCATCTATCCGATACCAGTTCAATAGCACAACATCGACAAAAACATTCTTGCCCCAAAACAGAGTTTCGGAAAAATTTTACCAAAAACACAACAATATTAAAACAACAAAATAACAAGCAAAAATTACAGATTCTCGAAGCACTCCACAACAGAAAGAAACTACCTAAACACAATAGAATCAATTTCGAATCCAGTACTAATGTACTTAAATGTTTTCAGTTACTGCTGCTACTTCTAAAACCAAATTTAAAAATAAACGCTACAAAAACTCACCAGTATAAATAATAAACGCCCAACACTTACAAAATAGTAACGTACATGCAAAGATCCCATTGCTTTTGCAATATACAAACCCCTAATGATGCCCCAAGATCAGACAGAAAGTGCTAGGGAACCAATTAATTATGGGAGTTTTATTAACCAATTCCATGCCCGATACCATAAATATGAAATATGTCTGTAGGAATTATTAGTATAAGATAAAAACCATAAAACTGTGTGCAAATTATTTGTATTTGATAGGAATACTTGAAACCATAAAACTGTGTATTAGATAAGAATACTTGAGTTTTTATAACTAAAAATAAATGATTATAGACAAATAATAAAAAGTGCCATTTTAAAGAACATTGTTTTGCCAGAAAATTACCCATAAGGAGTTGATATTAAATTAAACAAATAGAGCCCTCTCTCTCTCTCTCTCTCTCTCTCTCTCTCACACACACACACACACACACACACACACACACACACACAATTACATGCACTCGTTCTCTTGCTCGGACACACACACACACTCACACACTTACATCCAAATAACCGGATACATTTCCATCAATATGGAAATCTCTGTGGCATAATGGCTACTGTGTTAGACTGCGACATTGTGCTATGCGAGTTCGAACTCCAGTCACGCAATTACGTTCGCTTTTGAATTAATAGTCTTGGGAAAGGCATGAAACCGCTTATTCCCCCGCCGCAATAATGGATTACATAGTAACACTGCTCTTCTACAAAGATGGCGTTGGCATTAAACAACCAACGAAAGTTGATATGACTTTAAAAAAAGAAACCGAACCATATTCATAAATACACAGATATAAATTTTGTTTAGAAACACAAATACACACGCGCGCGCGCATACACACACATACACACACACACATATATATATATATATACATATATATATATATATATATATAGAGAGAGAGAGAGAGATCATCCCCTTTGCATGGGCAGAATGCGATACAATATCACTTTTAAAGTGGATTTTAATTTAGGTTTTGGATTCAGAATTTTCTTTCTCCTAGATTGGTTGCCATACGAAGGTTAACGAGCCCAGTCTGCCCGACTATTTATCCATAGCAGGCGGGAGAAAAGTTGGATTCATGCTTTTTTCAAATGTATTACTCCTAAATGCAAACAGGCTCGTCCATGATTTGATCTCGAGTCACCTTGTCCATTTCTTATGAGGGTAAATATTATACCATAAGCACCTCTCTCTCTCTCTCTATATATATATATATATATATATATATATGCTTGCAAACATTATTGTGTGATGGCGTGCGTGATAGTGTTTTTGTGTGTCCACGCATGTGCGAGTGTGCACGTGAAAAATTCTACGTTTTGTTTCTGTGTTTCCGTGTGTGTGTGTGTGTGTGTGTGTGTGTGTGTGTGTGTGTGTGTGTGTGTGTGTGTGAACGGCATCAAACGCACAAAAAATTAGACAAAAAATCAAATGAAGCAGGAGACTAATGCTATTGAGAGAAATCACAAAAGTGTCTCACTGACAATTCATTTGTTGGAATGCACTTGTTGCAACAACTGTACCTCACCTCCGACCTTGATCCTTTTTAAAATTACCATGAGGTATAGTTTTGATTTTGATTGGTTTCATGGCATATCAACCATTATAGCTTATTTAATGCTAAGTCCTCTTTATACATATATATTAAATATAAAGGATTTGGTTTGGCTTAATTTTATAGCATATCAACCATTATAGGTTATTTAATACTAAGTCTTCTTTATACATATATATCAAATATATACGATTTGGTTTGGTTTGGTTTTATGGCATATCAACCTTTATAAGTTACTTAATACTAAGTCCTCTTTATACCTATATATTAAATATATATGACTTGGTTTGGCTTAGTTTTATAGCATATCAACCATATGTTACTTAATGTTAAATCCTCTTTATACATTTATATTAAATATATATGATTTTTAAACATATTTTGTTGATAAAATTTTTAAACGAGCCTTAAGCTCATTTTTTAGGGGGGGGGGCACAGTTAATAGGTTTCAAGTATTTCTATTTAACATGAATAATACCATTAATCATTTGTCTGCACATATTTGAATGGATATATGATTTGTAAGTGAATAGTTTATAGCTGATTTCATTTTCAAGATGAGTTGAAATTCATTTGTTTCCACATTAGAATTGTTATTGTTTCTACTATAAAACGTTCTGAATTACTTTAATCCAGCACTAATGATTCGATTAAATTTTAATCATTTGTTTGCAGACAGTTTAGTAGTTACAAATATTGCTACTTAACTCTAATTATTCTATTGAACTGAATGCTTTTTCATTTGTACACAGTTAAATGGTTCCAAACATTGATATATATCTTTAACAATTCGATTAAACATCAGTCATTTGTTTACACAGTTTAATGGTTCTATTTCAACCAACGCAATTCAATGTAAGTTATTTGTTTGCACATAGTTTAAATATCAAGCGGATGTGTTTGACCCATAGACAAGACCCTATCGAGTGCTACCCCTCTGGGTCAGAGTGGACCTGGGAGCAATGGCAATGAAGGGGTACTCATTATTCCCAAAAGTTCTCGGGCTGCAGCATCGCCATTAGATTGTTTATTGTCATATCTAGGACACTCGTGTGGAGAGTCTTACCTCATTCATGTAGGTTTGTTACACGAGTGAGTTCGAGTCTCAGTGGGTGCCCCATTCATATGGCCTTGACCCACATCCAAGCAAAAAAAATAGTAAATTACTAAATATTCTCTGATGAAAGCAACAAGCTGGAAACATATACTATGTAAGAACGAAATAAATAATTTTTTTTTTAAATATTTTAGTGGATCAATTCATTTTGAAATATTTACTTTTTTTCTCTCTTTAGTCCAACAAAGAAACTTAAAATCAAATTTTTTTTTTACATATATATATATAATATGTTCCTAATCAGCAAAATATATTTTGTCATTTTTCTCGTTAAATTGTTTACTACTTCAGAAGAATGAGAGGAAATGTCAGCAGCTCGCCATGAAGAGCATTTCCGACCGTCGAAGAAGCAAAAAACAAAAAGACACTAAAACTTATCTAATGAGTAAACATTGGCGTGCTCATTGGCAGAGAAAACTAACAAACAAATAATCGGCCTCCAATTATCCCCACTTGCCATTGGCCTAATGAGTAGAGTGTTCACCAATGGTCCGGGAGACCGGGGTTCAATCCCAGGTCGAGCCATACCAAAGTACTCAAAAAATGGTACTTGATACCGCCTTGCTTAACACTCAGCATGAAGATCAAGGGTAAAGTAGAGCAATCCTGGGAAATGAGTAGCGTCCTTCCCTACACCTCGGTGTAGTAGCTATTGAAAAGGGAGCTTTGGGGTCACCCTCGACGAAGGTCGCTAACTTTACTTTAACTATACTCGAGTAAGTCAAACGTTTTGCAATATTTTGGTACGTGCTAGTTTACGTATATCACGTGACAAAATCAGTTCAATCCGTGATTGGTACCCGCGTTGGTTGGTAACATCGTGGTAGTTGGTGCGAGTCGGGAAAAAGTTGTCTACTCCATCAATCTGAAAAAATTTTTCTTTTTTTTTTCTTTTTTTTTTTCTTTTTTTTTTTTTTTTTGAACCAGGAAGACCATCTTTTTCAGGCATGCGCGGATCACACTTCCAGTCAGAGGCTTCCGAGGAAATTGCTATTTTTGCATTTGTTTATTTTATTTCGTGTTTATTTTGTTTTTATTTTCATATTATTGGGTTTTTTAAAAAAATTTATTCAATCCCCACAAGATGCAGTTGATCACAGCACAGTAACAAGGGGGGGGTTGAAGAAATTTCGCTCTCGTAACAAGAACTTCGACGAACAGGTAAGATCATATAGGTCTAAAACCATGGATTCCGAGGCCGTTCTTCAAGCCGTAGACGCAAATCCGATGAGCTCGGCATCTTACAATCAACTGTGGTTCATCACTTCCTCAACCTTTGCCAAAGGATCTGTACCTGCCAAATTGAGCGTCATGTTACTAAAATATTGCAAAACTTTTGACTCACTTTTGTATTAAGCTACATTTTGTTGAGAACTCGCGGTGTATATTTTGCTAAATTCACGCAACTCTCATAACAAAGTCTTTATCGGTATTGACTTTCGCTGGGGATCGATTTGATAAAATTAATATGTAATTAAGTTGATAATAACCCGTCAGGTGTAATACTTACCTGTCTTGCACATTCAATCAATGCTAGTATCGACCAGTGTATGGGAGAGTCCCCGTGATGTGGTCACTAACGTACTGGACTATGACGTCGTAGTACGCTAGTTCGAACTCCAGTCGCGCTATTACGTTCACTTTCAGACTAATACTCTTGAGAAAGGTATGAACCCCCTTTATTTTCTGCCCCCACCCATACATCAATGGGTTAAATACGACCCCTTCTATTCTTCTACAAACAACCAAACCAATCGTTTCGTTTATTGAGTGATAGAGGTTGGCTGAAAAGTTCACAGACTGACTAAGATATTCTCATGGAATCTGATCAAATGAGGTTTATTTTTCAATATAGTCCATCTGCGGTCCACTCACTTTTTCCCATCGGTGTTGCAGTGCTTGGATCCCATAGATCAAAAAGTCATCAACTGCAGACATGACGTCGTCTTATAAACCTTTCAGCGTATAAAATTTTCAAACGACTCTCTCATAGGCTGTTCCTAATAGGACAAAGAGTACAATGGCCGATCCATATACAACCAAAATAAAACACAATTTCGAATAAATTAGAGCATTTGAACCGATAAGAACGGAAACCCTGTTTGGACGGTTTTTCTCCCATCTATCCCCCATCTTTTTCTAAAATGATAGAGGAAGACTTGTTGAAAATGTCAGAAATACAACGACTCATTGATTTTGACGGCATGCCAAACTGTCCTGAATGCCTAGAGGTTAGGGAATTTCGTTCATCGTACATTTGTATTTACATTTTTTGTTCAGATGTTTCTTAGATTGTTGCACAGAGTTGTATGGTTTCAAGTATTTCTATCTAATACTAATAATTATAAGGTTTCACCAAACTATTTCTGTTTAATAATAATCATTTGTTTGAACACAGTTATATGGTTTCAAGTAAATAAAAAATATAATCATCATCATCATCATATCGCGCTGGTAGCACGGATATCCCTGACCCTCTCTCGCCACTCCTCCCTATCGTTCATCGCCCTAGGTAGGTCTTCAGGACAACAGCCTGTATCCTCACATAGCTGCTGAATGTACGTTCGAGCTGGTCGTCCTGCTTTTGCGCGGCCATGTGTGGGGATCCATAAGAGTACATCTCTTATGAGTTCATCTCTGCTTCTCTAGCAGTGTCCTGCATAATAATCAGCACAAAACAACGCCATAAGAACCAATCATATCAAAACGAAAATAGATAAAACGCAACAAAATAGCAAATGTAGGCTATGCGGTGACAGAGATGAAACCATCAATCACATTATAAGCGAATGTAGCAAATTAGCATTGAAGGAGTATAAGACTAGACACGACTAGGTGGGCAAGGTGATCCACAGGGAGATGTGCAAGAAATTTAAATTTGACCATAGAAACAAATGGTATATGCACAACCCAGCACCTGTCCTAGAAAAGGACACACATAAACTCCTATGGGACTTTGACGTACAGACGGATCCCTTACTCTCGGCCAGAAGACCTGACCTTATAATAATCAACAACAAAAAACAGAATTTGCAAAATTGTCGACTTTGCTGTTCCGGCTGACTACAGAATAAAACTGAAAGAATGTAAAAAGAAGGATAAGTACCTCGATCTTGCTAGAGAATTGAAAAAGCTGTGGAACATGGAAGTGACGATTGTACCAATTATTATTGGTGCTTTTGGCACAATGACTAAAGGGTTATTAAGAGGCATGGAGGACTCGGGAGTTGACAGACGAGTGGAGACCATCCAAACAACTACATTATTAAGAACGGCCAGAATACTGGGAAGAGTCCTGGAGACTTGAGGAAACTTGCTGTCACTCAAACTCCAGTGAAAAACCATCAGCTAATACTGATGTAAAAAAACTCTAAAGGAGTAAATAATAATAATATACTAAAGGGACTGGAGGACTCAAACTCCAGTGAAAGACCATCAGCGTCGGCTAATGTGAAAAACTCTAATGAGTAAATAATAATAATAATAATAATAATAATAATCCTAAGTAACCTTTAATAACTATTCTTAATACAAATAATTTGCAGTTGTATGGCATCAAATATTTCAATGGAATACGAATGATTTTTAGTCAGATTTATCTGAGCTATATTTGAAGACCCTAACAGGTACTACCAATCCAGGTTAGAGTTGGCCGGGGAATAATGGCAATGAAGGGCTACTCAAAACTCCCTAGATCTCTAGAATTGGAGCCTTAATATCAGATGTAGTTTAGTGTCATACCCAAAATACCGCTCTTTTTTTAGGTTGGGGCTTTTACCCCTCATTAAAGAATACGGTCAGCGTAAAATAAATCCCCGCAACAGGGCGAATGTCAGTAATGTTGAAATTGAAAATTTTTCATCGCAAAAAGTTTAGAATGCATAGTCTATCCCGAATA
This sequence comes from Sepioteuthis lessoniana, assembly GCA_963585895.1. Classification (NCBI taxonomy): domain Eukaryota; kingdom Metazoa; phylum Mollusca; class Cephalopoda; order Myopsida; family Loliginidae; genus Sepioteuthis; species Sepioteuthis lessoniana. Next base: position 74,028,225 of record OY757924.1, on the reverse strand, counting down.
CGTAAAAGGAGAATTCTTCAAGCAATGAGGTCGACTGTTTCAATCATTATGACAAACACAGACGTCCTCAGTCTCCTCCACATACTTTTCCTATTACAAGTATTTTGTATCTCTAAAATGTCGTAATGAAATGTGTCGTTAATGTGTCATCAGTATTGAGATGTAGGACAAATTCGTTTTCGTCTCTTTTTTGATTTTAATCGAAATTGTAAGGGTTTGTTTTGTTTTGTTTTGTTTTTTGTTTTTTTGTTTTTTGCTTTTTTTTTGTTTGTTTCTTGTTTTTGTTTTTATTTTTGTTTTTGTTTTTGTTTTTTATTTTTTATTTTTTTTTGGGGGGGGGCAATTATACGTGTTTACAAATTATCGAGACTGAAGCTGTATTTACCAAGACAGAAATAATCAATGAATGAAACATTAATTTTCTTCAAAAAAACGACCAAAATTCAAAAAGTACCAAGACTGAAGCTATATTTACCAAGACAAAAATGAATAATTCTCTTCTAAATACTGGCATGTCGGAGGGGTCCATAATACACTAACTGTGTCTTCTGCAGAGGGGTAAGACCCTTCTAAAAAATGGGGTGCTCTGGGTATGTATTTACCAAACACCCTCCACTGTAGACAGGAAGTGACAAAACGTCAATTTTGAACCAGAGGACAACAGCTTTGAATTCAGAGTTTTCATTCATTCTCTTAGATTAGTTGCCTTATCAAGGCTAAATAATTCAGTATGCCTATGGCTGAGTGGGGGGATTGAAAAGCAAATAAACTCATCCAGGATTTGAACTCAAGTCACCAATTCCATTTTCTACGCTAATGAACGTTACGCTAAACGAGCCTCCAATAGGAGAGAGTATCAAAGGTATTACACTAAATTGCATCTGATGGTGTGGACTTAGTTCAGGAGAACTGCAGTGTGACGTACCTCTTCACTGCCATTACTCCCAGATGCACTCCGACCCGGAGTGGTAATACCTGTCAGCGTCCTATCTAATAGTCAAATAGATCTGTTTGAAAATTATTAATATCAGATAGGAATACTTGATGCCATATAAGTGGGTAAGGAGGTGCCTGTGGTGAAATGGTTATCGTCGTAGGAAATGGACACGGCGATACGAGTTCAAATCCTGGACGAGACTGACTGCATTTCACATAGCACTAATACCCTTGGGAAAGGTATGAATCCAATTATTCTCCCTAAATAGGTAAATAGCAGGTCAAATAGAAAGGTATGAATCCAATTATTCTCCCTAAATAGGTAAATAGCAGGTCAAATAGATCTGTTTGAAAATTATTAATATCAGATAGGAATACTTGATGCCATATAAGTGGGTAAGGAGGTGCCTGTGGTGAAATGGTTATCGTCGTAGGAAATGGACACGGCGATACGAGTTCAAATCCTGGACGAGACTGACTGCATTTCACATAGCACTAATACCCTTGGGAAAGGTATGAATCCAATTATTCTCCCTAAATGGGTAAATAGCAGGGCAGATTAGGTTCTTCAGCCTTGGTGCGGCAACTATTCTAGGAGAAGGAAAACTCTGAATTCAAACCTGTTAAACTTCGCTTAAAAATTGACCTTGTGTCATATCCTGCCCGAGTGAAGGGGTTGGATAAATTATTAGTATTAAGAATAGTTACTTGAAGCTATAATAGTTTCCTAAGAATTATTATAAGTTACTTGAAACCATATAACAGTGTGCAAACAAATGAATATTATTAGTGTAAATAATTAGTATAAGCCATGAAATTATTACTATAGGATATAAATACTTGAAACCATACACCTATGCGCAAATTATTTTTATTAGATAGGAAAAGATATATCACATAACCGTGTGCAAAAAAACTTTTATGAAACGATACAAAAATGTAAATCGATACATATAGTATATACAATTCTATATACTTATTCCAGTGAGAACAAAGCTTCATATAGTTTGGTTTGGATTGGTTTGGCTTGGTTTAGGTTAGATTTTACGGCACATCAACCATTGTAGGTTATTTAATGCCTAATCCATTTTTATGCATAAAAATATTCCATTTCAAACAATTCAGTTTAGCATATAAAAGCACTTCTATTTCAAACGATTCAGTTTAGCATAAGTACACAGTTTAGTTTTATTTGACCCATAGATAGCACCCTATCAGGTGCTACCACTCCGGGTCAGAGTGGACCTGAGAGCGATGCCAATGAAGAGGTACTCCATATTTCCCAAAGCTCAAGCATTACTGGAACCTCACCATCGGATTGTTTAGCGTCATATAACAGGCCACTCGTTGCGAGTGGGGCTCTTACCCCTCTACAGAGAAGCAGTTGATGTATTCTACAGCCCCAGTCGACTGAGCAAAACTTCACTTGGATCCCTTTTCTAAGGCCGTGGAACTACTCTTTAATTCTTGCGAGACGTGTCGGTGTTTGACACTTTTATTAAAGGCAGCGCTCACAGATATAACACTTTTATCCTAAGAGAATTTACAGACAGATAACCAATGAAACAAATAAATAAGTATAAAAAGTTATATTGTTCATTCTTCATGGGTCCTTCGATTCGATATCTGGCTTGTCATTTGTCTTTCCAGAAGAATAAAACCACCCTCTCCAATAAAGGGGTGTTCTGAGTATGACAATAAATTACATCTGAGGGGGGGACTCCAGTTGTGGAGATCTAAGGAATGTGGAGAACTTCTTCATTGCTATTATTCCCATGTCCACTCAGATCCGGGGTGGTAATACCTGTCAGGGTCCAATCTATGGATCAAATTGATCTTTTTTTTTTGATATTCGTATCCGATAGGACCGTGAGAAAAAATAATGTTTTAAGAAACAACTACACAAAAAATATAAATATGCACGTACAATGAATGTGATTGCAGAACCTCTCAGTATATAATAACTCCCGACAGGTTAAGATGCCGTTAAGATCAATCGATCGATTCGTTGAAGCTTAGTAAATGACCTACACAGGAGATTTGTTTATTGAGGTGAAGGCTTCGGTTGAATCAGCAATACATATTGGATGAGCTGATCGTAGAAGACTCATACAGCAATGTGCAACAGATCCTCGAAATAATACTCCTTAGAATTTTGAATTCAGAATCTTTCCTTCTCCGAGATTGGTTGCCTTAACAAATCTAAAACTCCCAGTCTACCCTACTACAAGGTGCGACAGAAATACCTCTCAGCCCTGTCAGCTGGGACTGTAGAATACACCGACTGAATCTCTGCAACGAGTGTCCTGAATAAACAATTCTATGGTGAGGCTCCAGTAATGATGGAGTTAGGGGGAATGCAGAGTACCCCTTCATTGCTACTTCCCCAAGCCCACTATGCCCCGGAGTAGTAGCACCTGATATCTATGGGTCAAATAGATGTGTTTGACCTTTAAACAGTGTAAACAAATGGCATGCTTAATTGAATTGTTTGAAATAGAACTCTTCGATCATTTAACAATGTGTAAACAAATGATTGATGTTTAATTAAATTGTTTGGGATACACAGCAATACTTGCAATTTTTATCTTTGTTGACTTATGTTTACATATCATATATATATATATATATATATATATATATATATATATATATATATGGTGAATTCAATAAGTTTCCAGACATTTTTGTACAGGCATTTAAATTTGTCGTAGACTCTTGAAAATTCACTATTTTATTGCTATACATCTTATGAGATTTTTCATGATTTCATGAATTTTCATGATTTCAGGTTCAAATGAACAGCTACAGCAGCAATTGGAATACATCCTACTAAAACCTGATTGTCACAGCTGGTGAATTTCAAAAATGCTATCTGACACTTTAGAAGAAAGATATGCAATAAAATTGTTTTAAACTTGGAAAAAATGCCACAGAAAAGTATGGAATGCTCCGGACTGCTTTTGGGGCATCTTGCATGAATCGAGCATCAGTTTTTGAGTGGCATAAGAGATTCAAGGAAGGCAGGCAGTCTTTGAGGGATTATGAGAGGTGTGGGAGGAGTAAGGAACTCAATACACCAGAGTTGATTGACCAAAGTGTTAGGGCTAGGGTTACTATGTTTAGGTTTTAAGGGAGTTCAGGGAGAGATTTCTTGGGAAGAGGCCAGCACTCTTCAAATCGGGTCAGTGGCATTTCCACCAGGACAATACACCAGTCCACAACTCCACCCTTGTCACAGACTATTTGACCAAGATGGGTATCAAAACAGTTCCTCACCCTCCATATAGTCCAGACCTTGCTCCCAGTGACTTTTGGTTATTCCCTAAGCTCCGAGGCTGTCGTTATGAGACAATTGAGGAGATGAAAGAGGCTGTGACGAAGGTCATTGACACGCTCACACAAGAGGACTTCCATGGAGCCTTCCAGACGTTGTTGGAACGGTAGAACAAGTGCATTGCAGCCGGATGAGATTACTTCGAAGGGGACTAGAGTTTCATGCGTGTACTATCAATAAAAGTGCCCATACGAAAAAAAGTCTGGAAACTTATTTAATGTTCCTCGTATAAACCGGATTTGGAATTAAACGACCGACAATGGTTGACATAAAACCCAACCAAACGAAACCTGATAGAAATACTTCTCACATTTTAAACTATCACTTATCTGTTGCAACTTAGGCAAGTGGTAATGGTAGTTTCATCTAGCTAATGTCATACCGTTTTTGTTTGTTTTTGTATACAGCAACGATCCTGGTTTGGACTGGTGCACATAGTGTGTTTGTTAAACATTTTTAAAGACTGGTGGACCTGTAATTGCAACTCAGGAAGCTTTTCCTGCTCATTTCATGTTACATCAGAATTATGCTGTTTTGGATAGAAAATCGATACTGCTATGAATAGAAATTTTATCCAGAACAGCATCAGTCCGACATGATAGGAAATGAGCTCAAAAAGCTCTATGTGGAACAATTACAGATTCACCAGTCTTAATACGTTTCAGCGGCAAACATACGGTGTGTACTGATCCAGGGTATGATCATAAGGGATCGTATTTAAGAACAAATGGTAAGATATTAGCTAGATGGAGCTACCATTACCACTTGCCCAAGTTCACTTGCACTTCTTAGGAGAAAGTTTAAAATTGGGAAGGTATTTCTATCATACTCTGTATCTACTCATGACTGAAGAGAAGGTGAAGATAAGTAAAACACAAACAACCTCGATGAGGGTTTGAACTCGTTTAGCTGTATCCATTTGCTACAATGATAGTCGTTACATGAGACACCCGGGGTGTAAGTGCCAAAGTGATCGACGGCGATCTCAAAGTAAATGAGATCGTACTCTAGTCGCGCTATTACGTTCACTTTTGAATAATACCCTTTGAAAAGATATGAACATTGTTATCTCTCCAGCTATGGGTAAAATAATTACTACAGTTCGTCTACAAGGATGGCTTCGATATTAAATAACCCACGAAGGTTGATATGTCATTAGACAAAGAAACCAAGCCAGGTGCACTTCTGGTCTCGCTATACATTACATATCAAAACATAATTGGATAAAGTTACAAATTTCCACAACCCTCCTTCGAATTTCCGACTGCGATTTCATTGAAAACCTCTTGACTCATCTCTACTATTTACTTAAAACCATTCAATTAGTTGCAAAAAAATATGGTTTCGTCATTAAATTGCACACGAGATGACCTAGAAATGGCTAAGAAGAGGATACCTCGAAAGAAAAACTGAACCTCTTTTCATAGTATCACAAAATAAGAACTAATAGGCAAAAATTGATAATACGGAACAAAATAGCATGTGCAGGTTATGTGAACAGAGATAAAATGGCTAATCACATAGTAAGCCAATATACCAAATTGACAAAAAAAGGAAACAAGAGTAGGCATGATTGGGCACGGAAAGTGATCTACTAGGAACTGTACAAGAAAGTAAAATGTAAAAATTTTGACAAATGATAAACTAGAATCTGTCCTAGAAAATGATATGCATAAAATTCTATGGGACAAGCGGGACTCCAGAAGACCAGAGCTAGGGTGGGGTAGAATCCCTTTAGTATAGTGGCTAATGTGCTCGACTGCGTTATCGTAATAAGTGAATTCGAACTCCAGTGGCGACATTACGTTCCCTTTTGGATTAATGCACCTGGTAAAATTATAAACTTCCTTATCAACTCCAGCTATGGGTTAAATAGCACCTTTACTGTCCTTCAACAGGGATGACTTTGACATTAAATAACCCAAGAAGATTGATATGCCATTAAACAAAGAAACCAAAACTGAACTAGATTGAGTGTTAATTATGAAGAAAAGAACTAGTAATTTAATTAGTTAAAATAAAAGAAAGCGAAACAAATAGATACTTTGATCTTGCTCTAATGATGAATAAGTTGTGGAACATAAAGGTGACAATAATACCAATCGTAGTTGGATTGGTTTGGTTTTATGGAATATCAACCATCACTTGTACTTGTATCGGCTTTCACTCTCGTCGGGTTGAACCGGCTTCCTCCCGAGCAAATACAACATATCGCTGTTTATGTTGCTCATAGATACTTTGGAATTTGATTGAGGGAAGGGTCCCAAGTCCTACCCTTAGAAATGCTCTGTTTGCCGCAGATTTTCCACAGACGCTTCGACAGGGCGACCCGAGGCCGCCGGTTGCCAGAACAGACATCTCCTGGATTTTCACCAGAGCCCCTAATACCGCTGGGTGCCAAACCAATCCGCCTTGAGTGGCCCTACCAGGAACCGAAGTTCCCGACAGTATAGTTCTGGCACTACCCGTTGCCACTGCCCTGCCAATATCAATCATTGGAGGTTATTTAATGCCAAATCCTGCTTATACTTATAAATCAAATATGATTTGTAAGCACATTTTCTTGATCACATCTCTAAATGGCCCAAAGCTCTTCTTTTTTTTTTCTTTTTTTTTTTTGCACACAATCAAATGGTCTCAAGTATTTCCATCAAAATAATTTTATCTACTATTAATTGTTTGTTTGCACAGAATTAAATGGTTCCAAGTATTACTATGTGTCTAATAATTTAATTAAGCATCAGTCATTTGTTTACACAGTTAAATGATCAAACAGTTCTATTTCTTACAATTCAATTTAGCTAAAGTCATTTGTTTGGACACAGTTTAAATGTCAAACAGTTCTATGTGACCCATAGATAGGACCCTATCAGGTGCTACCACTCCGGACCAGAATGCTTTGATAGTTTGTGAGATGGGAGGAAAGTGGCCGCACAGCAGCTGTTTTGTGGGATGCAGCATTCAGGATTTGTTCAAAACCGTACACAGAATCCTTGTGTAGTTTCCATCTACCTTTTTACCCTAGCGTTTCGTTAGAGTCCAAGTGGTGCAATTATATGATAGTACTTACACATCCATTGCTGAGAAGAATTCTTGTTTAGATAATGAATATTTGGTTAGTAAATAGCAACATAGAATTAGTTTGACACACAATCTTTTGGTTGCACCTACTGTTACTAAAGGGTCACCCATTTAAGTATTGAGCCAACTTATCATTGCTTAACTTGGTAATTCTAATCATTACATCAAGCGAGGTGGTCTAGTTCAAATCCACGTTATTGATTTGTTAATCAAACAGGAAATCAAACTTATGGCATATAAATCAGTTTGGTTTCTTTAGTTAGTGGCATATCAACCTTCCTGGATTATTTATTGCAAAAGTTATCTTTGTAGTAAGAACAGCAGTGATACTATTTAACCCATAGTTGGGGGAATAAAGGGAAGGTACCCCTCAAAAACAATTACCGTCGCCGACTACGCCGATGACATGGCGATTCTGGCAAATACACCCAAGCAAGCCGAAACACTACTGCATAGTTTGGAACAGGCCGCCGCAGGCATTGGCCTCCATGTCAACGCACACAAAACTGGATACATGTGCTTTAATTAAACAGGCGACATTTCCACACTAGACGGAGACTCTCTGAAACTGGTTGGCAAGTTCACTTACCTAGGAAGCAGTGCCTCATCAACCGAAAAAGACATCGACACGCGGCTAACAAAGGCATGGACAGCTATCGATGGACTATCGATCATATGGAAGTCAGACCTGACCGATAAAATGAAACGCAGTTTCTTCCAAGCAGCGGTTGTATCGATACTGCTATATGGATGCACTACTTGGATGCTAACAAAACGGCTGGAGAAAAGGCTAGACGGCAATTACACAAGAATGCTGCGAGCAATATTGAACAAGTCCTGAAGGCAACACCTCACAAGGCACCAACTAGACGGCCACCTACCTCCCATCCCGAAAACTATCCAAATTAGGCGAACCAGACATGCAGGACACTGCTGGAGAAGCAGAGACGAGCTCATCAGTGATGTACTCCTATGGACCCCCACATATGGCCGAGTAAAAGCAGGACGACCAGCTCGAACATACATACAGCAGGATGTAGCCCTGAAGACCTGCCAGAGGCGATGAACGATAGGGAGAAGTAGCGAGAGAGAGTCAGGGATATCCGTGCCGGTGGCATGACATGATGATGATGATCCTTCCAAAAGGAATGTCCAAAAGTAATAGCGTGACTGAATTTCCAACTCGTTTACTTTGAGGACGCAGTCCAGCATATTAATCTCTACACCCAGGGGATTCTTATTCCCCAAATGATAGAGTTAGTGATCATAAGCCTTTAAACAACCTCGTGGTTACAATACTGTTGCAATAAACTCATTTGCGAGTTCATGACATATTACAAACATTGTGTCTGGGGATTCATGGTGGGGGTCAGTGTAATTATAACAATTTGTGTTTATTACCATGTGCATCTCAATTTAGAAACATAATAAGCTGCTTTCTGAAAAGGGGAACGACAAGGGAGATAATTGTGTTAGAGATTGCTAGGTACATGCAAATTTTCTTTTTTTTTTTTCAAAGGGATTTCATATACAAAACTAGAGAGCTTCCAATTTTCTTGTTCTATCATTTATAATTATCCATTAGTGACAATAAATTTAAAACCCAATAACAAACATCGAAGACTAGAAAAATTATCTGCCATCTTTTTAATTACCGAAATTTGAATCTCAACAGGTGGGAATTTTCTTATCATATACGTATTCTAGGTTTGAATTCAATATACATACACACACACACACACACACACAGAGGAGCAAAGGGTGTTCTTTGGAAGTTGTGGCTAACGTGATGGGCTGCGACATCATTGTCACCAAGTTCGAACTCCAGTAACGCTATAACCTTTTATGTCGGACCAATAACCTTTGGAAAGGCATGAACCCCCTTATTCCCACAGCTATAAGTTAAGTAGTGCCCCTTCTGTCCTTCTATAAGGATGGCTTTGACATAAAATAACCCGTGAAAGTTGTATGCCTTTAGACAAACCGAACACACATACACACACACAAACACACTCACACACACACACACACACACACACGCGCGCGCCCGTGCGCGTAGACACCCATATATATTTGTACGTTGAAAAAGTAAAACGGAAGAAAAATATGTTTGATTGTTTGTTTATTTTCCGACACGTTTCGACTTCAATCTTTTTTTTTTTTTATTGTAAAAATGTTTTATCAAAATTATTTTAGTTAGAAAAATGATTATTATAGATAAATTTTGATTCAGTTAGAAATCTTCATCGGTGCTTGTAGATTTTGCCATGAGAAGAATCGGATTGATTCTGTCAGATTCAACTCATTTCTTCCTACATATATATTTATATAGATAAATATTGGCAGCATTTTCTTTTTTAAACATGTTTGATTAAATTAGATAGACACTTCGTGTCTACTAATTCTATCTTTGATCCGTTTAAGTCTTAGCATGCATTATTTGAGTTTTGGATGAAAACACGTTCTACTTCAAAGTACCTCCATATTACACAAAGGAAAAAAAAGAAAAAATCCTTGAAGGACTCTATATGAAGGTTAACAAACGTTCCTTCAGCAAAATAAACTTTGAATATAACAGGCGCATTCTAAACTGCCTATAGAAATTTTCCTACCAATTCTCCTAGTTGCTTCGAGTAAAATTCCTTTTTTTTTTTCCTTTCACTTGTTCTTCTTCCTACCCTTTATAGAAATGTATATGACTCATCACTGTATTTGTCATTTCATTATTCGCTCCTCCGAAGATGGCTCCAGTAGCGCTTGAATATAGTATGGAAAAATATGGCGCCTTCCTAAATTTATTCCATCGAATAGTGAAATGACTCATACGAAGACTTGGGCGAATCAAAGATAGAATAGATAGATACGAAGTGTCTGTCCTATTTTTAAAAAAAACGGAAGGGTAGGGCCTTACTCTTTGCGGGGGTATTCTACTACACCTTCTAACAAAGCGGATATCCACGAGGAGAGACTCACCATCAAATGCAGTTTAGTGTCATACTCAGTACTCTCTTGTCTTTTTGATTGTGCTTCGGCCTTACTCTCCGAAGAGGATCTAGTCAGTATATTCTAATACTTCGTTTATATACCTGTTGTTTCCTGTTTTTATTGAGTATTGTCTTTTTTTTTTTTTTTTTTTTTTTTCAGCTTTAAGTAGAAAAATTTGGAATTGTAGTGTCCTGAGTATGCTATTAAACAGCATGTGATGGTCATATTCCAGCCTTGAAGTTTGGTTTGGTTTGGTTTGGTTTGGTTTGGTTTGGTGGCATATCGACTATTCTAAGTTATTTAATACCAAATCATTTTTATACATTTATATTGAATATATGATTTCTCAGCATTTGTTGATAACATTTTTAAACGAGACTGAGCTCATTTCATTTGCACACAGTTAAATGGTTTTACTTGTTTCTACCTAATAGTAATAATTCTGTTGACTATTAATCATTTGATTGCACACAGTTAAATGACTTCAAGTATTGCTATTTCACACTAACAATTCAATTAAATATCAGTCATTTTATTTACACACAGTTAAATGATCAACCAGTTTTATTTCAAACAATTCACTTTTGAACGTCAACAAAGTTAATTGGTTCGAAGTATTACTATGCATCACTAACAATTTAATTAAGCATCTGTCATTTGTTTACACTTTTTTAAATGATCAAGCAGTTCTATTTCAAGCAATTCGGTTTAGCATGAGTGCACATTTCAAATTTCTAAAAGTTCTATTTAACTCATAGATAGGACCCCCTCAGGTGCTACCATTCCGGGCCAGAGTGGACTTGGGAGCATTAGCAATGAAGGGGTGCTCTGTATTACCCAAAGCTCCAGCATTACTGGAGCCTCACCACCAGATTGTTTCATGTCATATGCAGGACAATCATTGTTGGAGGGGATCTTACTCCTGTGCAGCGATACAATCGGTGTATTCTACAACCTTAACCGACTGGGACACTTAAAGTTTAAGGAATATTGAGTATCCCTTCATTACCATTACTCTCAGGTCCACTTAGACTAGGAGAGGTAGTACCTGTTAGGGTCCCATCTATAGGTCAGATAGATCTGTTTAAGAATTTGACATATTCTATAGGACCCTGTGCAAAAAAAACCTTTTAATGTCCCATCAATGGTATAGAATTAATTGTTCAATCTTTTATTAGGAATTATTATTGATATTAAATAAAATTATTGGTGTTAAATAGCGAACCTAGAAACCATTTAATTGTGTGGAAATTGAAATATTAGTGTTAGATTGCAATACTTTCGGAGGTGCCCGTGGTGTAATGGTTATCGTCGTAGGAAATGGACACGGCGACACGAGTTCAAATCCAGGACGAGACTGACTGCATTTCACATTGCACTAATACCTTTGGGAAAGGTATGAATCCAATTATTCTCCCTCCAGCTATGAGTAAATAGTAGAGCAGACTAGGTTCTTCAGCCTTGGTGAGGCAACTAATCTAGCAGAAGGAAAACTCTGAATTAAAACCTGTTAAACTCCGCTTAAAAATTGACCTTGTGTCATGTCCTGCCCGAGCGGAGGGGTTGGTAAATATGGTTAGATTGCAATTCTTTAAACCATTTAACTGTGTGCAAACAATAAATAGCAATACTTCAAACTATTTAACTGTGTGCAAACAAATAAGCTCTGGCTCATTTTAAAATAATGTTACCTGGAAGCTATTCATTTACGAACCATACATATTTGATATATTTATGTATGAAAAGGTTTTGGTATTAAATAACCCATAAGGGTTGATATGCTGTAAAACACAACCGACTAATTGGAATTGTAAAGTCTATGGGAATTCACATGCCAGACACTTCATGCGAGATTTTACCTGTTAAGTTAAACTAGTAATGAAACGTTATAATAACTGAAAAGCGGTTAATATTATTCGAAAATGGATGCTTACTATATTTACATAATCTTTGTTCGATAAACACAGAGACTGTTGAAAGTGTGTGAAAATAAAGAGTCGTCCGGAGTGGTTCCCATTGTCTGAATAGAGTCGTCATTATCACGTTACTTCAGCAAATATCAACAATGATATTCAACTCCTTGTGATAAGCCAGCGTGAGCAAAGAGTTGAATATTTTGTCCCACGACCCACTTTAAATAAAACAGAGGAAAAATAGAGAAAACACTTCAACTACTACAGATGCAAACAAACAAACAAACAAAAAGATAAACGGATGTGTGTGAAGAGGTAGAACTAGTTATGGTTCTTTTGGAACTCGAAAAATGGTATTTGAGAACCGAGTTCAAACTCGGGTCCTGGTGAATTATTTAATTTTTATATTGATCTCTTTTTGGATGCTAAAAGAGCCGGCCTTTGGTTTGGTTTGATTTCTTTGCTTAATGGCATATCAACCTTCGTGGGTTATTTAACGCCAAAGCTATCTTTGTATTACAGTAGTGATACTATTTTACCCATAGCTGGGGGGGGCGTCTTTGGGAAAGAACTACTAAATTTAACTATTCAGTATTTATTTGTTGTAACTCTATATAATAAAAACGAGATGTGTCCGTGGGCGTGTATATAGGTTTTATTGACGCCGATTTTCACCAAATTTGGTACACATATGTTGCAACTTCCAAGAGTGTCATGAGGGAAAAAAGAATGAAACTTTTGGTTTTTAGGGGTAAAACCTTCCGAAGTAACCTATTATCACAAACAAGGGAGTTTACTCTTAAAGGTTGATTATAGAGTTATATTTTCTTTATCTATCTGCACAAATAAAAACAAAAACAAACAAAACATTGTTTTGAAACCTGATGAAAAAAGTGTTAATTTTACCATCAAATTCTTCTTACTGTTATTTAGAGCAAAGAATGGAGAAAATCACATTTTCTTTGAATAAACGATTCAAGAAAAATGCACAGATGCACGTATCCCCACCAAAACAATCAGATGATCCCTAGAAAATTAGCTAAGGAATGTGAATATCACATGTAGTTCCAAAACTAAACGAAGACCTTCAAAAAAGAACATCGTAAACATGGAAACTTGACCCCGGCCAAGCTGTCAAAAGAAGAAATGCACCTGTGTAAATAACAGGTGCATCCGGTCGACGATATCAGGGCGATCAGGGGATAACCTTGACTGTCGGCGGGTTGAATTGAGTACAAATGTGACGCTCGCAAGAAGTAGGTGGTTGTCAAATTATTATATAACCCCGGCGACAGAAAATTCAAATCAGTTGGAGAGAAGACGCTGGAATGAGAACCATGTCCCAGCAGAGGCTGGGCCCCCAGGTCCCCGGTTGAGCAGCCCAGAAGAACGGGAAAGAAATGCTGTTAGAGCCAGAAGAGTTGGGGGGGGGCCAATATGTCGCAGTTCTGTTCAGTCTCCAACTCACCTCTCACAGATAATACCTTTCGTAACCCTTTCGAATAAAGTGAGAGGTATATTTTTCTAAAGAACTGTGTCCACTCGTCTTTATTGTGTTGAATATGTTTCTGCATGCATCTGCATATGAGTATGTTACAAAACAACAACTAAATTATCTGAAACTCCATAACCCCATTACTCGTGAGTTCGTTTCTTTGTAGTTGCCTTGTGCTAAACTATGCCAACCTTAGACTTACGGTCATGTCAAACTGAAAGTATCTCTTCTAAGCAAATCACCAAGTTAAGCAATGATGAGTTTGCTCAATACTTAGATGGGGGATTATTTAGTAACAACCGGAGTGATAGGCAACCAAATGCCGATGTATCAAACTAATTCTACGTTGGTATTCACTAAGCAAATATCTATAAACTGAACCCGAATCAATACTACTAAATAGTTGCACTACTTAGACTCTAACGAAATGCTTGGGAAAAAGCTTCATAGGAATTACATAAGGACGCTGCGTACTGTTTTGAACAATTTCAGAAAGCAACACACTATAAAACAGCAGCTCTATGACCACTTACCTCTCATCTCACAAACCATCCAAGTAAGACGAGCAAAACACTGCTAAACAAATTTTAAGTTTTTACTTCCTAAGCAAAGATTCATTATGTTAATTTGATATATATATATATATATATATATATATATATATATACGTGTGTGTGTGTTTGTGTGTGTGTGTGTGTGTTGGATGCTTCAGAAAAATTTATATAATTTCATAATTAAATAACTTGACTAATTCTCGTTCAAATGATCTTAAATTTTATCAGCATGTGTCGAAACAAGTCAAATTACTGTTTAATGTTTTATGCTGTCTTATCAGGGAGAGGGTTTTTTTTTTTCTTCAGATATACAAATGCCAATTAGGGAAAAAGAAAAGGCCTTTTCCGTGTTAGAATATGCATCACAATGTAGCGTGCATTTGTGAGAGAAGTCACTAAAAATGAATCTGCTGCAAAGCAGATTTGCACATGGCAACAATAAAAACGTTAAAAAAAATAAAGGAAGGCTGTCTGAGCCGGGCAAAAGAAACTGGATGACCATCAGTGTCGGAAGAAATGGTCAAAAACTTGTGAAATCGCTCTTGAAATCCACATACCTTTGAATTTCACATTAAAATTTTGATGAATAAATCTTATTTTGCGCAATATTAAGTCAGTTTAGTTTTCTTTGCCAAGACTATGGAGTTATTCAGATATTTACATCTCAAATGATAAATTTTATTTATTTATTTATTTATCTATTTACTAAACTAGGCTTAAATTTCAGCTTTTAAAACCGTATGAAAAATATTCTAACATTCCAGCACATTTTTTTCCGTTTTCGTGCGTTAACCAACAATTAACAATGTTACTAGAAGGGACATTGTTGTGGTAAGACTTCGTATACTCGGCACTCATCCAACCTCAACTAGAAACGCGCAAACGCCTTGTTACCATAACACAATATTTTTTAAATAGAATTTTAGAAAATACTTAATTGGCTGGCTGGCTGGCTGGCTGGTTGGTTGGTTGGTTGTATTTTACGCCATATCCATCCTTGTAGGTTATTTAATAGTACGGATATCCCTGACCCTCTCTCGCAACTTTTCCCTATCGTTCATCGTCTCTGGCAGGTCTTCTGGGCTACATCCCGTATTCTCAATCAGCTGCTGTATGTATGTTCCAGCTGGTCGTCCTGCTTTTGCTCGGTCATATGTGGGGGGGGGGCATACAAGTACATCACTTATGAACTCGTCCCTGCTCCTCCAGCAGTGTCCTGCGTGCCTGGTCCGTCTAACTTAGATAGTTTTCGTGATGGGAGGCAGGTGGCCGTCTAGTTGGTGCTTTGTGGGGTTTTGCCGCCAGGATTTGTTTAATATTGCTCGCAACATTCTTGTGTAGTTGTCCTTAAATGTGTGTGTGTGTGTGTGTGTGTGTGTGTGTGTGTGTGTGTGATTTTTAAAGAATAGTTTGTAGGTGGATTTCAGTTGTTCTGACACAGTTAAACGATATCAGTATTGGTATCCAACATTAATAGTTTTATTTCCACATTGTTAAATAGTTTTCAAGTATTGCTATTTAACGCAAGTAATTCTATTCAATATTATTCATTTCCACACAGTTAATTGGATCTAAACATGGCTATGTAATACCAGTAATTCAATTTGTCATTTGTTTGCACACAGGTAAATGATTTCAAGTATAGACAATGATTAGGCACAATCACGCCGAGTAAGTGGACCTGGGAGTAATGGTATTGAAGGTGTACTCCACACTTCCCAATGCTTCAGTTGGTTTAGTGTCATGTACAGGACACTCGTTGTGGAGGGGAGGCTAACCTCTCTGCAGGGATGCAGTTGCCGTATTCTTCGGCCTCATCCGATTGGGCAGAATATTTAATAGAATAGACAATATAAAAATTTCAAATCCAAGTGTTTTAATTAAGACGGTGCCATCACCTCATTAAATGGCAAACCTCTGAAATTAGTAGAGCGATTCATATACCTCGGTAGCAATATCTCATCTATTAAAAATATGCATAGACAAGGTATGAACTCCTGTTGACAGTTTAACGACCATATAGAAAGCTAATATATTTGATAAAATAAAACCGGACTTTTTCCTCGCTGTAACTGAGTTAGTAATATCGTATTGTAACACAACTTGTACTCTAAGAAAACACCAGAAGAATAAGCGAGGCGGGAATTACGAAAAGATGCTGTATGCTGTTTAGAACAAATACTGGAAGTAGAACCCTACAAAACAACAGCTGTACGACCACTTACTTCCCATCTCTCATAACATCCGAGCAATATTGAACAAGTCCTGGCACCAACTATACGGTCACCTACCACATTTCACGAAAACTATCCACGCTAGACGAACCAAACATGCCGGACACTGCTGGAGAAGCAAGGACGAGCTAGTAAGTGATGTACTCCTGTGGACCCCCGCATATGGCCAATCAAAAGCAGGACGACCAGCTCGAACATACATACAGTAGCTATGTGATGATACAGGATGTAACCCTGAAGACCTGCCAGAGGCGATGAATGATAGGGAGACGTGGAGAGAAAGGGTAAGGGATATCCGTGCTAGCCGCACGACATGATGATGATGATGATGATCCGAGTAACACAGGCAAAAAAGCCGGGCATTACCTGAGAAATAAGGACGTACTTATGAGCGACGTTCTCCCATGGACTCCTACACATGACCGATCAGCAAAAACCTATATTCATCAGCTCTGTGCGGACACTAGATGCTGTCTCGAAGACTTAAAAGGAACTATAGCCGATAGAGATGACGAGAGTCAACGGAATCCGTGCTGTCGTTACGCCTTGATTATGTATGTGTGCGCGCGCACGCGCGTGTGTGTGTGTGTGTGTGTGGACTGGATGTGCCTGTGGTGTAATTGTTACCATCGTAGGAAATGGACACGGCGACACGAGTTCAAATACTGGACGAGGCTGATTGTATTTCCCATAGTACTAGTAACCTAGGGAAAGGTATAAATCAAATTATCATTCTTCCAACTATGAGTAAATTGTAGGTCAGACTAGGTTCTTTGTCCTTAGTTAGACAACCAGTTTAGGAAAAGGAAAACTCTGAATTAAAACCTGTTAAACTCCGGTTAAAAAATTGACCTTGTGTCACACACAGGCTGTGCGGTGGGCTAAGAAAATACACGCATATATACACATACACACACACACACATATATATATATATATATATATATATATATATATATATATCAGTGAATGATAAAATGCTACTTTGAAATAGAACGGACAGACTTGGTGTGATACATAAATAAACAAATAAACAAAACAAACAGTCACGTCTAATTTGAACCTCACACTCCTCACTCCCCACTCCCCAGACTTAGCAAAAAAAACAAACAAATAAAAAGCTCATTTGGTAACTATTCTGACAACACATATATAAAGGTCATTTAGGGACATTTGAATACCAGAAAATACTTTTTGTTCAACGAATGGCTATGATACGTCATCAGTACATTTTTCATCGCTTCTCAAATCCTTTAAAAAATTTCTAAAAAAATCTCTTTTCCACAAAAGCTTTTCTTCTGTCGATGACCTAAGGTCGAAAAAATTAAAAAAATAAATAGCACAAAGGAAATATTCGTCTTATCACATTCGTTCATCTTTATATCCAGAGACGTTCAGAAAAATTGATATCTTTTCGTAATATAATGACCAATTCCCATTTAAACGATCAAAAATTTTATCAACATGTGAAGAAACAACTCAAATTCTTTGTTTAATGTTTTATGCAGTTTTTTGGGTGGTTTTTTTTTGGGGGGGGTATTTTTTCAGGTATAGAAATGCCAATTAGTGAAAAAGAAAAGGCCTTTCTCGTGTTAGAATATGTATCACTGTGTAGCGTGCATTTGTGAGAGAAGTCACTAAAATGTATCAACTGAAAAGCAGATTTGCACATAGCAATAATACAAACGTTAAAAAAAAATAAAGGAAGGCTGTCTGAGCCGGGCAAAGGAAACTGGACGACCACCAGTGTCGGAAGAAATGGTCAAAGACTTGTGAAATCGTTCAAGAAATCTACATACCTTTGAATTTCACATTAAAATTTTGATGAATAAATCTTATTTTGCACAACATCAAGTCAGTTTAATTTCCTTAGCTTACACTGTTTACTTACTTAAATATTTATATCCCAGATGATATCATTTTTTTTTTAAATACATACAAAATGTCTCGATGCAACCCTTTTATCTGTAGATTTCACCAATGCATTTGACTTTATACACACAGAAAAAAAACATGGAACAAATACTTCTAGCATATGGTCTCCTGAAAGAAATCGTTACCGCTTTAATTCGGCGACCGTAGTCGAGGGCAACCCAAAGGCTCCCTTTTCAATAGCTACTACACCGAGGCGCTAATCCTTCCTTGGATTGCTTCACTTTACCCTTGATACGTACCTTATATTGCTGAGTGCTAAGCAAGGAGGTCAAGTACCATTTTTAAAGTCATTGGTATAACTGGGATTGAACTCAAGTCTCCTGGACCATTGGCGAACACTCTACTCACTAAGCCAATAAGCCGGTAATAATGCTCTTCAAAAACATGAAAATAATGGTTCATTCACCCGATGGGGACACTGATTTCTTTCACATAATCTTGTAATTAGAGACATTAGTACCATTTCTTTTAATAATCTGCCAAGATTACGTACTACCAACGAAATAAAAAAAAATAGTTTGACATTCAAAAAATCCCAACTGACAATATTCCACAGAAACAATCACAGATGCAGACTACGCAGATGATCCAACGCTTCTTGTAAATACACCTGCCTAAGCCGAATCCCTGCTGCATAGCCTAAAATAGACAGCGAAAGATACTGGCCTCTATGTGAACACAAATAAAACGGAGTTCGTATGTTTTAGATAAAATAAAGCCGTACCAACATTAGCAGGTAAGCCTCTGAAATTAGTTGACCTGTTCATATACTTCGATAGTAAAATCTCATCTACAGATAGTGGTATCAATATACAGACATGAAATAAATGGACTGCTATTGACAGGTTATCGATCTTATGGAAATATGATCTCCTTGATTAAATAAAAAAAGAATTATTCCAATCTGTATTTGTGTCTGTACTAAAGTACGGTTACACCACATGGACCGTAATGAAATGCTTGGAGAAAAAGCTAGATGGGAACTATACAAGGATACTGTGAGCTATTCTGACTAAATCCTAGACGCAGCGCCCAATAAAAAAGCAGCAATATGGCCACTTACCTCCCATCTCACAAACCATCCAAGTAAGACGAACAACACATGCTAAGCACTGTTGATGAAGTAAGGACGAATTTATAGTGAATCTTCTTGGTAAGGTGTATTTAGATGTGCAATGGAAGATACACTTTAGCCCTTACAAACTCAGCCAAAAGTAATAACATCACGATAACATCTCCGAACAAAGAAGTGGGGTGGAATCATCATCTTAAACACCGTAGATTACCACAATAAACTAAAGAACCTACTCAATTACAAAAACGCTTATAATCCTACCACCTTAAAAACCATCAATAAGAATATAGAATTTTTTTATAAATCCTACAAAAAATAATTTCCACCGAAGACAAATTCTGGTCCACACTATAAACTACCACCCCATAATTCCCATGATATATGGTCTTCCGGAAATATTCCTCAACGTCAAATAATTTCTTGTAGAGGAACAGCTCGTCATAATAATGCAAAATCCATAGCCAAAATATTAACCCATCTCCTGAGAACGATCAGTTCTTCCCATTTAAAAAAATTCTGGCAACCTCCTCAACAATATATATATATATATATATGTGTGTGTGTGTGTGTGTGTGTGTGTGTGTGTGTGTGTGTGTGCTGAGGTTCGTATGGAGGCAGGCCCGGCTAGATTATTATTCATCATCGAGGAAAAAATACTTAGCGAAGCAAGTTCAAGTTCTGAGCGAGGCTTTTTTGCATTTAAGTACAACATTGAGAAACACCAGGTAGTGCGAGTAATTTGAGGCCTTGTGCCAGATTAAGCTAAACTTAACAAATCTCAAGAACTAATAGTTCTTGTTTGTCATCAGGAGAAAAGTTTGGTTTGGTTTGGTTTGGTTTGGTTTGGTTTCTTCGATTTATAGGCATATTAAACTTCGTGAGTTACTTAACGCCAAACCCAACCGTGTAAAAAAACAATAGGGTACTATTTAACCCATAGCTGAGGGGATAAGGGGGTTCATGCCTTTCTCAATTAGTCTGAAAATGAATAGAATAGGGCAACTGGATTTTGAAATCACTTACTATGATGTCGCAGTCCAGCACGTAAGACACGATGCCAAAAGGACACCCTCCCCTCATCAGGAGAATACTAAGATGCTAAATTGTTTTTTTGCATTGGCATTTCACTTTAGAAACGTTAATTTGAATGTAGATTATCTATAGACACTCATATTTGTGTGCATATATATATATATATATATATATATATATATATATATATATATATATATAAATGCGAGAGGGTGCGGAAAAGTTTAAAGGGTGACCAAGATATTCTCGTGGTATGTAATCAAACGAGGTTCCTTTTTTTAACATAGTCACATTGTAGTTCATAAACATCTTACATCAGTGTTTTAGTTTTTTGATGGCATTGGTCAAAAAAAAGTCATCAATTGCAAATATGACGTCATCATAAAAATGTTCAACTTATGAACTTTTCAGTCCACTTTCGTATATATATATTTTTTAATTATTCTTTTTAAGTCTATTTACAGCCTTGATTGATATGGAATATATATATATATATATATATATATATATATATATATATATATATGTGTGTGTGTGTGTGTGTGTGTGTGTGTGTGTGTGTGTGTGTGTGGTGATCAAAGTCTTGTAAATAACAAATTCGAATGGGGCCCCAAAAAGACATGGTTTGCAGTACATACACGTGAAAAAAAAAACACCAGCAAATCTGTGTACTTGCTTTAATAGATGAGACTCTTCAACTGATATCGTTATCCCGCAAAAGAACCCCTATCAACAAATCGAAACACTTACAAAGGGAAATATTCAAAAGCTTTATCAATAACAGAGAGAAAAAGTTCTAACGTTGACAACTTAGATAATCGACATGACTGCGATAAGCTATTAACACAGAAGACTTCAATACTAAGACGAGATTGCTGTGTTATATATAAAAATTTCTCGTTTATATAACGGCATATAGATGGAGCTTTTTTCAAACCTACTTGAACTTTATCATCGTTTCCCAATCACCCAGTCTGCAGGGGCAATAGAATATGCCTCTGCAAAGGGATAAGACCACACACTGCAACGCGTGTCCTGTATATGACACTAAACAATCTAACGGTGAGGCTCATGTTCTGGAGATTTGGGGAATGTGGTGAACACCTTCATTGGCATTACTCCTAAGTCTGCTTTATAAGGATCTCATCTATGAGTCGAATAGAAATATTTAATCATTTTCTAAACTTGAAACCATTTGACTGAGTGCAAAGAAAAGACTGATGTCAAATGGAATTATTCGTATTACATAGCAATACTTGCAACCATTTAACTGTGTGCAAACGAATGAATAAAATTTGAATAGAAAAGCTAGTGTTTGATAGCAATACATGAAACACTTAAGCTGTGTGCAAACAAATGAGCTCTGGCTCGTTTAAAATTTATCACCAAACTATTCGTTTACAAATCATATATATATATATATATATATATATATATATATATATATATATATATATAAACAGGACTTGGCATAAAATAACTACAAAGGCAAAATATGCCTTAAAACACAGCTAACACCAAGCTTTCTTTCGTTTTACTACAATGGTTATAAAATTTTACCGTACAGATTCTCTGGATAATATAGCAATACTAGTCAACCATCACTATAACTATCTTAGTATATACATAAAATGTCTCAGTCATATATATCTACATACAAGGGTCATTCAATAAATAGAGGGATATGTTTATACTAAATGGTGACCTATTATATATACGAAGGTCATTCAATAAATAGGGGGACATG
The DNA here is from genome assembly GCA_963585895.1 of Sepioteuthis lessoniana. NCBI lineage: Eukaryota > Metazoa > Mollusca > Cephalopoda > Myopsida > Loliginidae > Sepioteuthis > Sepioteuthis lessoniana. The sequence goes on along the minus strand of OY757924.1, from coordinate 74,005,901 downwards.
TTTTTAATAAATGGTGACCTATTATATACACGAGGGTCATCCAATAAATAGGGGGATATGTTTTTAATAAATGGTGACCTATTATATATACGAGGGTCATTCAATAAATAGGGGGACATGTTTTTAATAAATGGTGACCTATTATATGTACGAGGGTCATTTAATAAATAAGGGGAGATGTTTTTAATAAATGGTGACCTATTATATATACGAGGGTCATTCAATAAATAGGGGGACATGTTTTTAATAAATGGTGACCTATTATATGTACGAGGGTCATTCAATAAATAAGGGGAGATGTTTTTAATAAATGGTGACCTATTATATGTACGATGGTAATTCAATGAATAAGGGGAGATGTTTTTTTATAAATGGTGGCCTATTATATTTACTGGGTCATTTAATAAATAAGGGGACATATATACACACACACAAGGGTCACTTAATAAATAAAGGGTGGTTTTTTAATAATTTTTTTCAGAATTTTTTCCCAATAAATATAAACTCTGCATTGTTTGGAACTGGTTTAAAGTAAAAATCATTCTAATCTCGTAAAATATTTCTTTTGGGTTTCTTCAAAATGTTTGCAAATCGAACAGTGTGCTCCAAGCTGGAACAGAGGTCTGTCGTAAAATCTTTCGTGGCTGAAAAGTACAAACCATTTGAAATTTATGCAAGAACGTGTGATTTGTATGGAAAAGGAGGTTTTAGTTTTAGTTAACAAGATATGGATTTATCACTACGAACTTGAGTCGAAAAAAAAAACAGTCCAGAGAGTAGAAACTTACTGACCCTATTAAAAAAATAAAAAAAATAAAAAAAAAAAACGGTAGTAAAGAAAGTCATGATTGCAGTCTTCTGAAATAGAAAATGATTTACTGATTTCCTTGAAAAAAGCTGCAACTGTAAATAGTGCTCCCAATTGCCGACTCCTGAGGCAAAATTCATCTTATTCATTGATTTTATTTGGTTTGGTTTTATGGCTCATCAACCATTGAAGGTTATTTAATGCCAAATTCATTTTTATACATATAAACAGTTCTATTTCAAACAATTCACTTTAGTATAAGCATATATATATTTTACACACAGTTAAATGTTAAAACAGTTCTATTTCATGCAATTCAGTTTAGCATAAGTACTCAGTTTCAATGTAAAAAATAGTTCTATTTCAAACAATTCAGTTTAGCATACAAAAACGGTTCCATTTCAAGCAATTCAGTTTTGCAAGGGTACACAGTTTAGTTCTATTTGAACTACAGATAGAACCCTATCAGATGCTACCACTCCGGGCTAGAGTGGACCTGAGATCGATGGCAATGAAGGGTACTCCACATTCCCCAAAGCTCCAGCATTACTAGAATCTCACTATCAGATTGTTTAATATTATATCCAGGACACTCGTTGAAGGGTCTCAATCTTGTGCTGTGAAGCAGTCGGTGTATTCTACAACAACAGCTGACTGGGCAATTTTATTTATTGAATGATCGTTATATATATATATATATATATATATATATATATATATATATATATATATATATATGCGAGGTGCATACGATAAGTTTCCAGACTTTTTTCGTATGGGCATTTAAAATTGTCGTAGACACTTGAAAATTCACTATGTTATTGCTATACATCTTATGAGATGACTGACCAATTCTTATAATTTCAGGTTCAAAGGAACAGCTACAGCAGCAATTGGAATACACCCTACTAAAGCCTGATTGTCACAGCTGGTGAATTTCAAAAATGCAATCTGACACTTTAGAAGAACGAAGTGGAATAAAATTCTGTTTTAAACTTGGAAAAATTGCCACAGAAACGTATGGAATGCTTCATACTGCTTTTCGGCCATCTTGCATGAATCGAGCATCAGTTTTTGATGGCATAAGACATTCAAGCATGGCAGGGAGTCTGTGAGGGATGATGAGAGGAGTGGGAGGAGTAAGGAAGTCAATATACCAGAGTTGATTGGCCAAAGGGTTAGGGTTACGGTTACTATGTTGAGGTTTTAAGGGAGTTCAGGAAGAGATTCCGTAGGAAGAGGTCATCACTCTTCAAATTGGGTCAGTGGCATTTTCCACCAGAACAGTGCACTAATCCACAACTCCATCCTTGTCACAGACTATTTGACCAAGATGGGTATCAAAACAGTTCCTCACCCTCCATATAGTCCAGACCTTGCTCCCTGTGACTTTTGCTAATTCCCTAAGCTTAGAGGCTATTGTTATGAGACAATTGAGGAGATGAAAGAGGCTGTGACGAAGGTCATTGACACGCTCATACAAGAGGACTTCCATGGGGCGTTCCAGAAGTTGTTGGAACGGTACAACAAATGCATTGCAGACGGAGGAGATTACTTCGAAGGGGCTAGAGTTTCATGTGTGTACTATCAATAAAAGTGCCCATACGAAAAATAGTCTGGAAACTTATGTAATGATCCTCGTGTATATATATATATATATATAAAGCTAGTGACCATAGTGATCTGAAGGCTGCCTTTTCAATAGCTACTACACCGAGGTGTAGGGCAGGTCACTACTCCATTCCCTGGATTACTCCACTACCCTTGATCTTTACGTTAGAATGCTGTGTTAAGCAAGGGAGTGTCAAGTACAATTTTTGAATCTTTCGTATGACTCGACCTGGAATTGAAACCTAGTCTCCCGGACCATTGGCGAACACTACTGATTAGTCCAATCGCCCGATTATTCTCCCATAAACAAATGCAAGGTATGTGACCCTAACATTACGTTGTCCAGTCGGTTACGGCTGTAGAATACACCGACAGCAACTCTGCAGAGGGGTTACCCCACAACGAATGTCTTGGATGACACTAAACAATCTAATGGTGAGGTTCCAGTAATGTAGGAATTTTGGGGAATGCAGAGTATTCCTTCGTTGCCATTGCTCCAGGGTCCACACTGGCTCGGAATGGTAGCACCTGATCGGCTCCTATCTATGGGTCAGATAGAACTAAACTGCGTTCTTATGCTAAAATGAATTGCTCGAAATAGAAATGTCTTGACATTTGAACAACGTACTTATGCTAAACTGAATTGTTTGAAATGGAACTGTTTTTGGCATTGAAACTGTTCTTACACTAAACTAAATTGTTTGAAATTAAACTGTTTTGACGTTTAACTGTGTGTAAACAAGAGCTGTACGTGTACTAGACTGGATTGTTTGAATTAGAACTGTTTGTCTAAACTGAATAGCTTGAAATAAAAATGTTTTTGACAATCAAACTGTGTACTTATGATAAATTGAATTGTTTGAAATAAAACTGTCTATTTGTATAAAAATGGATTTGGCATTAAATAACCTACAAAGGTTGATATGCCATTAAACCCCCTCCCAAAAAGCAAACAAACCTAACATTATGATCATTCTTGTAATTTTTTTAACTCAATAAAAACATCAAATGATAGAAACATTTTCATAATCGATTACCACACATGGCAGATATATCTATGAAATGCTTATTAAATAATTTCACTCCTTCCTTAACAGAAGCATCAATATCATTATGGAAAGTTGTTACAACTGGAACTTAATGAGTTAACGAGTCGTCTTGTATATTACTAATATTGTCCTAATATGTGCGAGCGTGTGTATTTACTCTTCACCTCAGTATGCGACAAAAAGCCGGTTTTTGAGTGAAATACAGCCTAAATTCAAAGGTTTCCTTCTTTTAGACTAACTGCCTCACAAGGATTAAAGAGACTTGTATGCCCTACTATTTACCTAAATAGTTCAGACATTAAATTACTGCTATTCACCGATAAGAGAGGCGTCAATTGATGAGGCAAAAACAGCCATCGAAAGTCAAAACGATACATCAAAATAATTTCGCCCTTCACGTAGATGAACTAAGATCATGTTCGACTTAGGTTAGAGCTCTGGACATAGTGTTTGAAAAATAAGCTCCAGAACCTGAACCAAACTAAAATCTAAACCACTTTGCACCTCACGCAGATGAACAAAGATCATTTCGACTGAGGTTAGAGCTCTGGACATAGTGTTTGAAAAATAAGCTCCAGAACCTGAACCAAACTAAAATCTAAACCACTTTGCACCTCACGCAGATGAACAAAGATCATTTCGACTGAGGTTAGAGCTCTGGACATAGTGTTTGAAAAATAAGCTCCAGAACCTGAACCAAACTAAAATCTAAACCACTTTGCACCTCACGCAGATGAACAAAGATCATTTCGACTGAGGTTAGAGCTCTGGACATAGTGTTTGAAAAATAAGCTCCAGAACCTGAACCAAACTAAAATCTAAACCGCTTTGCACCTCACGCAGATGAACAAAGATCATATTCGACTGAGGTTAGAGCTCTGGACATAGTGTTTGAAAAATAAGCTCCAGAGCCCAAACCAAACCAAACGTATAATGTTCACCATTCTATGCTTTGATATCAACTGAAATGTCATTGTTGCTACACAAAGACATACCTCCCACCCGCTTACCACTACTAGCGCCTTCTTGATGACAATATTTTAACCGGGAGATTATTCTAACAGACTCCATAATATGATTATATTTGGCTTCTAAATATTTCAATACTTATCAGTTATTGAAATTTATTTAAGTCATTAGAAACACGCGTTATCTTCCATCTTGATTAGGTAAATCAATTATTTGACTTCTGATCTCAGTAGATATTTCAGTACTGCAGCGGATCAAATGAATACAAATATAGGCGAAGAAGATTGTATTGCATGAAATGTTCCGGTTGGGGGACACCTGAACGACATCAAAATTAAAAAATCGATATCATTGCTTTTACCTAAAATCGAACTACTTTATCATTAAGAATAATTTTCATAACATGGTACTCCAAAATTTCAACACTATCAACCTTGAAAAGCTTTCGCATGTTTCATACACTTAAATATATATATGCATGCATCGATATACATTTATGTACACATATAAGTATATACATATAAATGCTTCTATTTTTATACGACGTGGTTACTGCAGATCTGAATGTTGGCAAGTCCAGTGACTATGAAGAATTTGTTTAATTTGAATATATCTACATTAATTAATAACTTTCAGCAGGACACGAACATCTGCTACTGACGATGCAGATAAACTCCTCGTAAGATAGATAGATAGTTAGATGTAAACAGACTGAAATAGATAGATAGATAGATAGATAGATAGATAGATAGATAGATAGATAGATATTGTATATTATTCCACAAAAATAATAAAATCTTTGTAGATTTAGTTTAGAAGAAAATTAATTTTTTATCAAATAAAATGGCAGGAGTGTACTTATATATATATAGAGAGAGAGAGACAGACTGACAGACAGACAGAGAGATGTGAATGGTAGAGATTATTGGGCTTTGTTCGTGTTTATAAGTTGATAAGCATTTCCTGAATTTCTTTTGGACTTTGAAATTTAACATCTGATCCAGATTAATAAAAAAAAGAGTTATTCAAAAGATACCAAAATTAAGACCTATTTGAAATAGAAAATATGTTTTCCGTTTTGTTTTACTAAACTTGTATTTATTTTTATTGACGTTCTCGGGAGCTTTTGTCATTTCTAAAATTACAACCACAATCTAAAATACCAATCTCTGACTCTCCACCCCTGCCCCATCTGAAATGTATTTCATTTTGCTTTTGGTTCCAGTTTTCTCTCTTTTGTCCATTGGAGGTTGAAGTCGAAAACCTGACCCATAAGACAACAAAAATAGTCTATAGGCAAGTGGCCACAAATCTCGGAGCCTTAGGAGGTGCAGTGTTTAACAAGTACTCTAGCGGACTGTTTTTCGAGGGTTTCATTCTAACCGAGTATCCCATACCTCTGTTCGCGGGCTCAGCTAAATGTTAGCAAATAAAAACCTAGTGTGACATACCCATGATACGGATATGTGAAATAGACATAGAGAATCCGAAAACACGAAATTGGTTCAGGTACGAAACTTTATTACCTTTGAGTTAAAGGTTATTCGACATGAAGAGAGAGAGACACAATCTTTCTATGCTGACTGCTTTTACATCGTCAGCTCTCAACCCAACCAACGCGCGGTGCACAAAGTCGTCTGGCCTCGCCCAGCTCTGAATCTTAACTTTTCTCATTCGGAGGCAAGAACTCAACTCACTGGTTTTTCTCAAATCCCAAAAATCCTCAGCCCACGTTTCCGGTGCATGACGTCACTCACATCCCCCTGGTCACAATTCCTATCTGGAATTTTTATTTTGACATCTCTGAATGACACATCCTCTCCGCACGCGCGTGAACACCTGCGTTAATGTTGCACCTAACTAACCCATGCGCTAAGAGAAAGGTTCTCAGCCTAACTAAACCGAAAGGCAAGATATATAAAACGAAATCCCTCCGCAATTATATTACACTAGGTTCATTCGAATTTAAAGTGTTCGCATTTTTCCAGACCAATGGGTTGGGGCTGTTGAATACATTGACTGCATCTCTGCAGAGGGCTAAGACCCACCCAAAACGAGTGTCCCGCATATGACATTAAACAATCTGGTGGTGAGGCTACAACCTAGGAGCTTTGGAGAATGTGGAGTACCCCTTCATTGCCATTGCTCCCAGGTCCACTCTGGCTCAGAGTGGTAGCACCTGATAGGGTCCTATCTATGAGTCAAATAGAACTGTTTGATATTTAAACTGTATGCGTTACATAGCCATAATGAGTGAATATACATGGAGAAAGAATGACCCTAACATCATCATCATGTCGTGCCGCTAGCACGGATATCCCTGACCCTCTCTCGCCACTTCTCCCTATCATTCATCGCTTCTGGCAGGTCTTCAGGGTTACATCCCGTATCCTCACATAGCTGCTGTATGTATGTTCGAGCTGGTCATATTGACCCATAACTTCTTCTCTTGACCATACCACGCTGTATTATCTTCAAGGCTTTATGTCTTCTCTTCCGACGAGACGTACTCAACCGGTCCTCGCCAAAGGGCTGCTTGGCCTTCTGCGACCATGGTTCTTTATCTGTCGACTCGACTCTGCTGCAAGCTGGCTCTGACTCCAACTAACTTGCACTGACTCCAACTGACTGAGGTCCTCACGTGGGTATCTGCAATATCATTTTATAACGCTCACGATTTCCGGGACTGCTTCCGCTTATTTTCACAGGTACGTCCTGTTTAGAAAATCCCTGATTGACGGCTTGGTCAAGGATTAATATACAATATGTGCAAATATGCTAAATTGAATTATTAGAAATAGAACTGAGAATTAATTTATTTATTTAAATATCTATACTCGGATAGGAATGCTGAGCCTGAGTTAAATCACCTGAAGAAGGCCAGAGGTGAAATTTGGCCGAAACGTAGTGAAGAAGAAACAACGCACAAAAACTACTAAGATAAGGGCAAAAAGTCCGCAATAAATAAAAAATTAATTCTCAGATTAAGAAGCCTCATCTCAAAATGATTCCAATTAAAGACAATTAGAAATAGAACTGTTTGATCATTTAACCGTGTGTAAATAAATGACTGTTTAATTGAATTGTTAGTGTTACATAATTACACTTAGAACCATTTAACTGCGCAAATAAATGAATAGTATTCAACTAAAAAACTAGTTTTAAATAGCAACAATTGTAACTTCTTCACTGTGTGCAAACAAACGATTAATACTAAATAGAATTATTCGTGGTAGACAGAAATGCGTGAAACCAATTAACTGTGAGCAAAAGAAGGTTCATTTTTAATGTTATCTATAAAATGTATTTACAAATCATATATATTTAATATATATGTATAAAAAGGATTTGGCATTAAATAACCTGCAATGATTGATATGCCATAAAACCCAACCCAACCAAACCAAACATGCATTAATGTACTATGGTGACGTAAATAAACTCGTTGTATACACTGAGCAAAGTTTCCCAGAATTCTCCACAAACTAGATCACTCTTCCCATCGTGACACAGAAAACAGTATATAAAGGGATACCCACCACGAAGGAACTACTTGGTCCGTTGATTGGATAGGCGAGAAACTGGCAATCGCCAAGCGCCTTTGACTTCGTATTTACTCTTCCCTAAGTTATATTTATGTGTGTGTGTGTTTGTGTGTGTGTTTGTGTGTGTTGTCTGAACACACACACACACACACACACACATAAATATAACTTAGGGAAGAGTAAATATAAAGTCAAAGGCGCTTAGCGATTGCCAGTTTCTCGCCTATCCGATCAACGGACCAAGTAGTTCCTTCGTGGTGGGTATCCCTTTATATACTGTTTTCTGTCATGATGTGTGTGTGTGTGCGTGTGTGTGTGTGTGTTCAGACAATAGACACACACACACACACACACACTTGTATATATTGCTATGATTTTACGACTTATAAGAACTTTCAGTTCGTCAGTTCTCGACGGCCCACGTTTAAAGACTCGAGCTTCAGGTAACCCCTGAGGAAGTAATCACAAGGGATAAGTCTGCAACCTTTTTTAAGACTTGATCTCTCAGGTATCTTCGGGGAAGTAATCATTAGTGAATAGATCGAAGAAGAGTGACAGCATTGGGATGTTATCACGTAGCGAAATAGGCTGTTCTAACAGAATTTCTCTCAGACCTTCTATGCCATGCAAGTGGCATTACAGGGAAAGAATGCACAAACATTTTCCATGGTAGGATTATACACATATTATTCCATGAATTAACAGTGTATGGAATGGATGCATAATGAAAAAATCCTTACTTGACAAATGTGGTTCATACAGTCATATGGCTTTACTGTTTCCTGACCGAGTCAGAGATAACGTCTCCATTGTTTAAAGAACAGAGGCAAAATAGAGGTCGAGAAGAGGTTTCTGGGACTATCACATGACACACTACGAAGCCCTACTAGACACGTAAATTATCCAGGGGAGATAACAATTTCTTGTATCCTTACAAAGTTATTATAATGACTTGATTATAACATTAGTCGATTTAATCATAACCAAATAATTTTCAAGTCTTCTTAAATCAGACCCAAATTTCTCTCTCTCTCTCTCTCTCTCTCTCTCTCTCTCTCTCTCTCTCTCTCTCACTGTTAAGTTTGCCTTAAAACTTCAAGTATTTGTTTCTTTTCTTTTTTTCTTTTCTTTTATTCATTTCTTTTATTACCGAAAATTTACTAAAGCATTTGAACATTTCTACTTAATTCGCCTCATATATTTCATATATAGATTCAAATTTCCTTAACTCACTCTCTGACTTTTTCTTTCGTTCACTCTTTCATTCACAATATCACTTTTCCAGCAGATAATTTTTCTAGTTGGTTGAGTTTTATGGGATAATATTTAATGCCCAACCCTGTTTATACGTATATATTAAATATATACGATTTGTAAACACTTTTAGAACGTTTTTAAGCGAGCTTGAGCTCATTTTTTGCACACAGTATTGCTATCTAACCCTAATAATTTTATTCAATATTAATCATTTGTTTGCAGACTGACAAGTGGTTACAAGTATCCCTATTTAATATCAATTATTTTATTCAACACAATTCATTCTTTTGCATTCAGTCAAATGGTTCCAAGTATTGCCATGTAATACCAATAATTCAATTTAGGTACACAGTTTAAAGGATTGCTATTTATTACTAATTATTCTATTCAACACTTTTCATTGATTTGCATTCAGTCAAATGGTTCCAAGTATTGCTATGTTATACCAATAATTCAATTTAGGTACACAGTTTCAAATATTGTTATTTAGTACTACTTATTCTATTCAACATTACTCATGCTTTTGCACATAGTTAAATGGTTTCAAGTATTGCTATGTATCGCAAACAATCCAGTATAAACATCTGTTATTTATTTACACACAGTTAAATGACCAAACAGTTCTATTTCTAACAATTCAATTTAGCATAAGTTTTAACTGTACTAAGACAAACAAGACATGCGGGACACTGCTGGAGAAGTAAGGACGAACGCATAAGCGACGTTCTCTCCTTCACATGAATGTGCAAGTGTTGAACGACCAACTATCGACAACAGCTCTGTATGGACACAAGATTTAGTCTAGAAGACCTGACAGTAACGATGGAGGATAGAGACGAATGGCGAGAGGGTACCAGAGAAATACGTGCTAGAAATATGGCATGATGATTAGCCCAGTCGGCTAGGGCTGCAACATACACCGACTGCATCTCTGCAGAGGGGTAAGACTACCCCAATGAGTGTCCTGATATGACCCTAAACAATCTGATGGTGATGATCCAGTGTTGTATACCCACGATTTACGCAATTCAATGAACGAACGAACATACTTCTTTATAAAGATATATCTCTCACACTTTATTCTCGATGTTTCTGTACTGTGTGAGAGATGAGTGGAGACTGAGACAGACTACTATATTAATCCAACTTCGCCTCTTGACCATAACACGCTGTGTTATCTTCAAGAACCCACTTAGCACTTCTTCCGCATAGTTGCTGGTGTTGCTCAACCGGGGGTCGCTGATGGCAACAGCCCTCAGTCTTCAAGCTGGTTCTCACTCTGGCCTTCCTGTATCCAACTAACTCAACGGCTGTCGGCATCTGCCTATATTCTTTCATAACTTCCACTTTCTTCCGCTTCTTCTTCCGCTTATTTACGCTGGTGCATCTCTGATTGACAGCTCGGTCAAGGGTCAATATATATCACTAGTAATGCTGGAGCTTTGATGAATGCGGAGTACCCTTTTATTGCCATTGCTCCCAGGTCCATTCTGACGGTGTGGTAGCACCTGATAGGGTCCTATCTAAGGGTTAAATAGAACTAAACTATGTACTATCTAACACCTTCCTGGCGAGATAAGTGAGTTAATACTTTTCTCAAGGAAATCAATCCGAAAGAGAACATAATAGCGCGACTAGAGTTCGAACTCGCTTACTACGATATAACAGTTCAACTCTGTAGCCACTACGCAACTGGGACTCGTACTAGATATAGTTTTGAAATTTGATTTTTAAAATGCTGACACTCACGATACACAATTTTATGTTAAACAGAATGTTTGAAATAGAACTGTTTATATATACAAAAAAATGGATTTGGCATTAAATAACCTACAACGGTTGATATGCCCTAAAGCCAAACCAACTAAACCAATTAACGACATTATGATGGTGATGGTCACTGATCTGTTCATTTTGTGTGTGTATTTATCATCAAATGTGTAAAGTTTGAATGCTATGATCTTCATTAGAATTTAAAATACCACAGCCAAAAATTCAAAATAGTTAGGAGGTGGGAAACGGAGGGGAGAAAGAAAAACAAATGAATGAGAAATGGCACACTCCAAAAATGACCTCTTCTCAAACTTGTATGTATGGTAAAGCAATTATCCTAGTCCAACCAAAATTATAAATAAAATAAAATTACTATACATATTGACTTAAAAACTACTGAAGACACAAAAAAAAACGTGAGTTGTAAAACTTTAAGCGACATTTTCACTGATTTGTTCATTTTATATCCGTATATTTTATCAACTGAATATGTAGAATGTTAAAATGCTGTAAATTTCATTTGAATTTAGAATCCTACATTCAAAAGTTGAAAAAAGTTGGAGAAGAAAAGAAGATGGTTTGATTTGTTGGGTTTTATGGTATATCAACCTTTGCAGGTTATTTAACGCCAAATCCATTTTTATGTGAATAACCAGTTCTATTTAAAACAATTCAGTTTAGCATGAGTACACAGTTTAATTGTCAAAAACATTTCTATTTCAAACTATTCGAGCAGTTATACATAACAATTCAGTTTAGTGAAAGTACAGTTTAAATGTCAAAAACAGTTCAATTTCAAATATTTCAATTTAGCATAAGCACGCAGTTTAAATATATGTGCAGTTTTATAATGAAAAATATTTCTATTTCAAGCTATTCAGTTCTTATTCAGCTAATTCAATTTAGTATAAGTACAGATTTTGTTTACACACAGTTACATGTCAAAACAGTTCCCTGTCAAACAATTCAGTTTAGTGTAAATATAGTTTCAATGTCAAAAAACAGTTCTATTTGAAATAATTCAGTTTAGCATAAGCATGCAGTTTAAATGTAAGTACGGTTTAATTGTCAAAAACATTTCTATTTCAAGCTATCCAGTTTAATCAAACAATTCAGTTTAGCATAAGTATGCCGTTAGTTCTATTTAACTCATAGATAGGGCTCTATCACGTGCTACCACACCGGGCCAGAGTGGACCTGGGAGCAATGGCAATGAAGGGGTACTCCACATTCCCCAAAGCCCCAGTATTACTGGGACCTCACCATCAGATTGTTTAGTATCATATCCAGGACACTCATTGAGGGGTCTTACCCCACTGCAGAGGTGCAGTCAGTGTATTCTACAGCCCCAACCAACTGGGCAATACACAGAATTAATATCAAAACAGTTTTATTTCAGATAATTAAGTTTAGCATAAGTACACAGTTTAGATGTCAAAAGAGTTCTATTTCGAGCAATTCAGTGCAGCATTAGTACGCAGTTTAATGTCAAAACAGTTCTATCTTAAACAATTCAGTTCAGCATAAATACGCAGTTTAAATGCATAAAAACAGTAAGCGCTAACCATAGTTTAGTTCTATTTAACCCAGAGATAGGACCCTTATCAGGTGCTACCACTCCGGGCCAGAGTGGACCTGGGAGCGATGCAATGAAGGGGTACTCCGCATTTCCCAAAGCTCCAGTATTGCTGGAACCTCACCATCAGATTGTTTAGTGTCATATCCAGGACACTCGTTGCAGGGGTCTTACCCCTCTGCAGAGAAGCAGTCGGTGTATTCTACAGCCCCAGTCGACTGGGCAAAAGAAAAGAAGAAAAAACACTATAACTTTTAGTTGTACAATCACTAATCTTTTCATTTTGGTATCTGTATTTATAATCGAATGAATATGAGTAAAGTTTGAATGGTATAATCTTCACTATAATTTAGAATCCTGTGATCAAAAATTGAAAAGAGTAAAGGGGGGAAAGGAAAAATGTCATGAAAAGTTTTATCTGTCAGCCATCGGAAGCAAAATGCCAGAACGAACGATTAATATCAATCCAAAAATTTAAGAAGGAAGGGTTATGAGAACTTATACTAAATTAAAATTTACTTATTTTAAAGGTGTAAATATCCACTTTTTTTAGGGTCCCTATGAGAGAAACACATAATCAACTGCTAGGTCTGATATAGCCACAGTATACTACACATGAAAAATGATAAATTTAAAAGTTAAACAAAGCGGGATTCAGATGATAGATCTGAGTGTCATGATCGGGTGATGCTCCCTTAATAGCCAACATAGAGGACCCGGTCAGTATCCTGTGAATGTTAACTGTTCTTATTTCAGGTACACAAACAACAAAATCAACGACACTATAGAGACACCAACGGAAAAAAATGGACAAGAGAAGACAACAAATATATACTTCACTGTTATTTTAAGAGCAACCCTACACAAAGAGGAGATAGGAAAAGAAATGATAGAAATTTGGGCAAAATTCGCTAGATTTAATACAAGCAAATGGTTTGCTGACTAAACTAGAAGTACATTAAAGAAATGTTGATTTTCTGATGTTGAGACACAAGAAATATGGGAACAAATAGATAGTGAAAAATATGAACAAGATCCACCGGCCCAAATAGAAACGCTAAATAGTGAAAAGCAAAGAGCCCCCTAACCGAATTGAAAAGTAAAATACACATAATAGAAACGCCACAGACCCCAGTGCCACAAAACAAATGTTAAAGTAAGAAGACAAAATAAATGACGAATTACTAAATCATGACTGAAAAAGAAGACAACATTACCAACCCTCAGAAACCAACACTGGAAAAAAGTTAAGATAGAAACCGAAAAGGTAAATGAATTATTAACAAATATCCCAACAAGCAAAATAACTGAACCAAACGAGTTAATTCATGCAGGTGCGAAACTAAAAAAGCCGAACGGAAATACAAAACCTGGATGGGAAATTAGACAAGAAGAACAGGTAAAAAAAACTGTGACAACAAACAAAAGTTCAAAGGAAGGAAAAATATGCAAAGATATGTTAGGATGATTGTCCAGTTAACTGGGGCTGCAGAATACACCGACTATATCTCTGCCCTGGGGTAAGACCCCCACAACAAGTGTCCTGGATATGACACTAAACAATCTGATGGTGAGGCTCCAGTAATACTGGAGCTATGGGGAATGCGAAGTACCCCTTCATTGTCATCGTTCCCAGATCCACTCTGGCTCGAAGTGGTAGCACCAGAGAGGACACTTTCTACGGATCAAATAGAACTAAACTGTTTACTTATGCTAAACTGAATAGTTTGAAATAGAACTGTTTTATGTATAAAATGGATTTGGCATTAAATAACCAACAATGGTTGATGTGCCATAAAACCAAACCAACCAAATCAAACATGTTGGGATGAAAAGACCAAAACAAAACAGCAGATAAGTCTGAGAATTCAACTTGAAGAGATTGCTCCGTCGCCGCATATACTAAAACTCAACTTGAAGAGATAGATCAAAAGATATTAGCGAGAGATAAAGGGCCCTAACGACACCAAGACAGGTTTAAGCAATACGAACAAAACAGGATATTCCAAAATATCGAAAGAAAATTCTGCCTACAAGTGTGTATAGAATGTATTAAGGCCAATCAACAACCGGATGCAAAAGAAGCAAAACTATTTTGGAGTTTAATACGAAGACAGAAAAAATCATAATAGAAAGATAGAATGGATAAATAACATGAAAAAAGAATTACAAGGAATCGAAGATTGATCTGAGGCGAACATATAAAGTACCGAATTGGAAAAACCAGGCCATAATAGCATACACAGATTCTAGTTTTAAAAGTTCGCTTCCATCCATAACAGACTAACTCTTGAATTGAGTAGATGCAAGTACCTGAATGAATAACTTTAGAGAAGACTAACTTGATTCAGAAAGATAAAAAAAAACCATCCACAACAACTATAGACCGATAACATGTCTACCTATGATGAGAAAAATTCTAACCCCACAGATTTAGAAGAAGATCTACTACTCGCTTGTAAAACGCTGACTGTTTCCCAAAGAACAGAAAGGATACCAAAATAGAACAAGAGGAACAGGTGACTTACTGTAATTCATCAGTACATCCTCAAAGAAGGAAAAACGAGACGGAAAAATGTAGCTATGATATGGATAGACTATAAACAGGGCAATGATATGATTCCACAAACCTGGATAATAGAATGTCTAAAGACGTATAAGATATCCGACGAAATTATAAACTTATCAGCAAAGCCATGAAAAACGGGAAAGTGGATTTAACAGCGCGAAGAAAAACTTTAACAAAATGGAAAATCCAGAGATACATCTTTCAGGGAAATGTACTTTTACTCTTACTATTTGTAAAAGCAATGATACCACTCAATTACATATTTTGGAAGTGCACTGGGGGTTACAAAAATGTAAAATCATCGTATGTATATGAACGACATCAAGCTGTTTGAGGAAACTAGAAAGGAACTGGAGACTGATACTAACAATAAGAATATATAACCAAGATATAAGAATGAAATTTTTGCATCGAAAAATGTACCGTGTTCAAAATGTGGAAAAATACAAATTACGGAAGAAATAAAACTGTCAAACCAAGAAAGAATCGGAACGCTTGGAGAAAAGGAAAATTATAAGTATTTGGAAATACCGGAAATAGACCCCATCAAACAAGTGGAGATAAAAGAAAAAGATTTTTAAAGTACCTCAGATGAACGAGAAAACTTATCAAAACCAAGCTCTGCAGCAGGAATCTCATCAAAAGGATAACATCCGGACAGTTCCCCTTGTAAGACACTCGCAAACATTCTTAAAATGGACAAAGGAAGGACTAAGACAAATTGATAGGAAAACAAGAAAATGAATGTGATGTGGACCCAAAGTCGGTACACAGAAGGAAAACACGGGACACAGTTTAGAAGTAAGAAAGATATATTAACAAAAGTTACAAAGGATAATGTCCAATATTGGCTTCGGCGGTACATACACTAAAATTGGAACGATAGTGTACAATATAGGTAGTCGTACTTCTAGTACTCTTGTACTACTGCTACTGCTACTACTGTATGCTCGGTATTAGGATATTACTACGTTAGTAATATAGTGTTGGAAGAGTCCATGATGCAGGTAAGTTTCGGTCTCACAACAAAATGACTATGCACAAGGCTTTATATCCGAAAGATGACATTGACAGACTATGAGTCAAGAAAAGGAGGAAGAGAACTCTCCAGCATTGAAGATTGAGTGGATACATCAGTACAAGGATTCGGGGACTATATTTAAATGAGCAAAGAAAGACTAACTACCGCGGCCTGTAACAGCATTGATAATATAAGAACAAACAGAACAGCAACAAAAACGAAGAAACAGAAATAAGAAGAAAAACAACTGTATGGGTACTTCAAGTGACAATCAGGCAAAATCTCTCACGAGAATACTTGGACATGGCATCGAAAGGGAAACTTTAAAACAGAGACTGAATCTCTTTTAATAGCAGCACAAGACAACGTTATAAAGACCAGTTATATTAAAGCGAAAATCGATAATAGCCCAGCAAATGTAGGTTATGTGGTGACAAAGACAAAACTATTAATCATCTAAGAAGAGAATGTAGCAAACTAGCTCAAAAGAACAAGTCTAGGCATGACTGGGTGGGAAAGGGGATCCACTGGGAATTGTGCAAGAAATTAAAATTTGATCCTACTAGCAAAGAGTTGTATGCACAATCCAGAATCAGTCCAAGATAATGAGACGCAAAAAGACAAATAAAAAAAGAGAACTTGCCGAATAATGGATTTCATCTTCTCAGAGGACCATAGAGTGAAAATCATAGAAAGCGAAAAGAGAAACAAGTAATAAGATTTTGCCAGAGAACTAAGAAAGTTCCGTAACATGAAGCGGGTGGTAATACCAATTATAATTGTCGCACTTGGAACGGTCCCCAAAGGCTTAGAAGGGAGACATGAAGAGTTGAAAATCGGAGGATGAATTGAGGCCATCCAGACTACAGCATTATTAAGATTGGCTTGAATACTCAGAAGAAATATGGAGATCTGAGGAAAGTTGCTGTCGCTAAGACTCCAGTGAAATACTACCAGCTGACGTCAGTGTGAAGGACTCACAAGGTGTGAAATAATAATAATAATAATAATTAGAGAATGAGACGCACAAACTCCTCTGGGATTTTGAGATACAAACGGATCACCAAATCTTGGCCAGACGACCAGATCTTATAATATTCAACAACAAAAAAGAGAACGTGCAGAATTGTGGACTTTGCTGTCCCGGCGGACCACAGAGTGAAAATGAAAGAATGTGAAAAGAGGGATAAGTACCTCAACTTTGCAAGGGAATTGAAAAAGCTGTGGAACATGAAAGTAACGATAATACCAATTGTAATTGGTGCTCTTGGTAGAGTCACCAAAGAATTAGTACAAGGACTGGAGTATTTGGAAATAACAGGACGAGTGGAGACCATCCAAACTACTGCATTATTGAGATCGGCCAGAATACTGAGAAGAGTCATGGAGACTTGAGGAGACGTTTTTGTCACTCAAACTCCAGTGTGAAACCATCAGCTAACGCTGGTGTGAAAAACTCTCAAAAGAGAACAAATAATAACAATGATAATCGAAGTATTACATACCCGAGATGACTTAGACGGTCTATATGTGTCATAAAAAGAAGGAAGAAGAGGACTCGCCAGCATTCAAGATAGCGTCGATGAATCGATACATCGACTCAAAGATTACATTAGAAAATACAAAGAAGGATTGATGACAGCCACCAAAAACAATATGGACAGCACAAGCATCAACAGAACAAACAAACAAAAAAAAAATAGAAGAAAAACAAATGTTTGGACATTTAAAGCGACAAACAAGTGAATTTTCACACGAGAAAACTTGAACATGGCTGAGAAACGGATCTCATCTGATAGCAGTGCAAAATAACGCCATAAGGGCTAAATATATCAAAGCATAAATACACAAGACATAACAAAATAGCAGATGTAGGTTATGTGGTGATAGAGATGAAATGATCAATCACATAATAAATAAATGAAGTAAGCTAGCACAAAAAGATTATAAGACTAGACATGACTGGTTGGAGAAGATGATTCACTGGGAATTGTGCAATAACTTTAAATTCGACCACACGAACACAACCCAGAATTCGTCCTGGAAAATGAGACGCACAAAATTCGCTGAGATTTTGAGATACAAACGGATCCCCTTATCTCGGCCAGGCGACCAGACCTAGTGATAGTCAATAAAAAAAAAAGAGAACCGGTCGAATAGTGGATTTTGCCGTTCCGGCTGACCACTGAGTAAAATTGAAAGAAAGTGAAAAGAAACATAAGTGCTCAGACTTTGCTAGAGAAATGAAAAACTATGTAACATAAAAGGTGACGGTGATACCAATTGTAATTGGTGTACTCGGTATAGACACGAAATGATTGATAAAGGGACTGGAGGATTTGGAAATAAGAGCACGAGTGGATACCATCCAAGCTACAACATTATTAAGATCGGCCAGAATACTAAGAAGTGTCCTGAAGACTTTAGAAGACTTGCTGTCACTCAGGCTCTAGAGAGAAATCATTAGCTAACGCTGGTATTTAAAAAACACTTTATAATAATAATATGGAAAATTCTGCCTTTAATTGTTTTAAAATAACCTTTATTAATTATAGTGAGAACACACCTGTTGATAAAAAGTGGGATTTTGATTAGCTGTTTAGCTAATAATGGCGGAAATAAAGATAAGAAATAGATTTAAAAAATCTTATATCTACTGAGCGCGTTCGTATCTGATATTTCTTATCTAAAATTAAGAATATCACCCGACAAAAAGGAAGAACTTGAACGGTGAGCAAGATCGTGAGAAGTAAATGATTGTGATAAAATGAATAAGATAAAATGAATGAAATAAAATGAAACGAGAAAAAAAAAAACAATCCAAAAGATTTAAATTGGATGATATACTTATATAGCAATATCCTAAAGGAAGATGACAACAACAACAACAACAATTTGCTTAATCTATCCGCCCTTTCCTTCCCTCACCTAAGCGTGCCGCACACCAAATCCTAAAGACGAAGTTCGGTAGGTAACGATATTGATTTGCAACCATATAGACTATATAGTTTAAGAATAACTATTGTAGATCGTTCAAAAAATTCTGGGTTTCAAGCAAAATGAATAACCATAGTTGAAGATTTTTGTTGTGGCAACGCACTACCTCTTATAAAACTAGAAATACTAATTCAGATTTCTGTCTTAATTTCTGTGCGTGCAAGTGAGGCTCATTAAATGGATAAAACAGAAAGCTGTATCTACAAAGGAAAGATAACACACCCAAGGAAATCCATGAGGACGTGGTACAAATACTTGCTGAAGAATCTCCTTCCTATGCAACCGTGAAGAAATGGGTTGTGGCATTTAAGCAGGGCAGATGACCCTCGGTCTCGGGTCGTTCAAAACCTTCAACCAATGATGAACAAGTCCATTCTATTCCTCGTATTGTTTTGGATGAGAGACACCTTAATGTCCAACAGATAGCTAAGTCAATTGGCGTTTGTTCTGGTTCGGTTTACAGTTTTAACAGAGATTTTGGGCATGAACAAGCACTGTTTTAACTGGGATTTGGGGCATGAACAAGCACTGTTTTAACTGAGATTTTGGGCATGAACAAGTTGTCTGTAAAATGGGTCCCAAAAATGCTGTCATCAAACTGAAAAGAGTTGACATTTCCAGGACACATCCGACTCGCTTCCCGGCCAGCCCTAAAAGTTTTCACCGCAGATTAGTAACTCAAGATGAAACCTCGCTTCATAACTTCGAACCTGAATCAAAGACTCAAAGCAAATCGTGGAAACAGACTGGTTCTTTATCCACGAAGAAATTCAAGCTGCCAGCAACTGTTGGCAAAATAATGGCTTTTGTTTTGTGTGGTGGGATATACTGAAGGCATAATCACGATAGACTACCCGGAAAAGGGAAAAACTATTAATGGACTGTAGTATGAATTAATATTAAGACAACTGAAGGAAGCAATCAAATTTGTAAGTGTGCTCTTATTCCAGGATAGCACGCCCGTTCACACTGCTTAGATTGTAGTTGCTGAAGCAGCCAACGGTGACTTTGAATTGCTACACCATACTCTTTACTCCCCAGACTTAGCACCATCTGACTTCTTCCTGTTTATCGAACTCAAATCCCATCTGCATGGTTGCCATTTTGGAAACAATAATGAGGTTATACATGCTATTGAGGAATTTTTGGAAGACCAGAATGGCATCTTCTTCCGTAATGGGATTTCGATACCTGAGTATCGTTGAACCAAGTGCATTGATGTAAAGGGGGACGATATCAAAAAAAAATAATGAAAAATTCTCTTGTTTCTTCGACCCCTTCTGGGTGGGGCTCAGAACTTTTTGAACGACCCTTAGATATAGAACAGGTATGAATCACCTTTTTCGAGAACCGAGCCACATAGGACATGGCTCATCACGAGGCAGGCTGCACTGCTAAAAATTCAAAGTAATTTAATGTTGAAGGTACCTCAACCATTTTCCCTACGAAAGACCAGACGCGTAAGCAACTGCCTTAGGATTAGGGAAAAGTTGATTTTTTTCTCTTCGGTAAAAAGATCTTTTTTCTAAAAAATAAAAATGAAGTTTAGATATAATATTATCACTGATACTGTTGGGTATCACCTACCTTTTCAGTATAATGAGCTGTTCCATCTGCCATATATGGCAGTAGCGGAGATCAGTCTGGGAATAAGTCTACGAGTCAGACCAGAAGAGCCGTTCCTATTGTTGAAGTATATCATTACTCTATCACTAATCCTATGTTCTTATTACAAACAGTCTCTCTCTTGTAAATACTCTTTCCTGTAAATATAACTATTTTTCCTCACATATCGTGGTTTGTCTTATTATTACTACTACTTGTGTTCACTAACCAGAACACAACAGATACCAAAGTGATTGACACACGTTGTTGCTATCATATAATACGAAATAATTAAAAGAAAAAGCAAATACTCAAAAAATAAATGTATTCGATATGAATACGATCCATAGAAAAAAAAATTGAATATTTTCATATAATCCGTGAATCGAAATTTTATCAAAACTATTTTCTTTAAATTACAGGGGATTGTTTTATATACGTTATTTTCCTCGTAAAATAAGGTGGGTCATTCAGAAAATACCACAGGCTACATGTAACTCGCTAATCACATTTTTTCCATGAGTGATGTAAAATATTTAGAAATACAAATAATCGTATAGATTATTTAGATTAAATTATAATCATCACGATATAGATTTACGAAAAGTAACAAAGATAATGTTTTCATATCATTGTTATCTTATTTACCGACCCCTCCGCTCGGGCAGGATATGACACAAGGTCAATTTTTAAGCGGAGGTTTGAATTCGGAGTTTTCCTTCTCCTAGACTAGTTGCCTCACCAAGGCTGAAGAACCTAGTCTGCCCTACTATTTACCCATAGCTGGAGGGGGAATAATTGGATTCATACCTTTCCCATGGGTATTAGTGCTATGTGAAATGCAATCTGTCTCGTCCAAGATTTGAACTCGTGTCACCTAGTCCATTTCCTGCGACGATACCCATTACACCACGGGCACCTCCATATCATTATTATCTGATGGTTAGTGCTGGAGATCAAATTACCACTAATAACCTTATGAAAGGAAATCTGAACATTTACTTAATATGACAACGAGTGAATGTTTACACATTTTAAACTGGTAAACACTTCCTACTTTTAAAACTGGTAAACACTGCAATTTCAATGTTTTAAGTGTCAATATATTAATCTAGTTCACAATCATTTTAAATAGATTACTATATCCATGTTCCAGAGCCACTGTATTAATAAAGTTAATGATCATTTTAATCAGGTTGACACTTCATACATAGTTACAATATAGATGTTTTAAGAGCCAATATATTTATTTAATTCAAAATCATTTTAAATATTATCTCAAGCGGACCTATTCGATCCATAAATGGGGTCCAAACAGGCACGACTACTGCGGATCAGAATAGACCTAAAAGTTAAGACAACATCGGTGTGACTCTACGCTCTGCATAGCAAGGGAACTGAAGCCTCACCACAAGATGCAGTTTAGTGTCAACACCCCAACACCCTGAACACGATAGCATCATCGACGCCATTTTATAAATAAAAAACGTATTCCTGACGTAACGTGACACAGATAGCATCTTACATTTTTTTAAAACTAAAACTTTTACAACATCATAAACAATCCTTTATCCTCGACACGAATAACTTTGCAGGTAGGCCAGATTATTTTTTTTTATTTCTTCTCAACGTTGGCCTAAGTTATATCAACTGAGATAATTGAGGTTAAAGAAGGAGACTCACCGGTAATTGCAGAAATGAAAACGTATATTTGAGCTGAAATACGAAATGTAAAGACTATGGCAAACTTAACCCTAACACTCAACCTCAATAAACTTTTATCATGAACCTAATTTTCTTTAACTATTTATCTAGATATTGTTGCAGAACCGACAAATATATTTTTGATTTAATTGGTTGAATCTAATCTAAACCAAGATGCTGTCGTCAACCTTCATGCTTGAAAAATACAAGTAATATATACTAGTCTTGAAACAGAATAAAAGAAGAGAGAGAGAGAGAGAGAGAGAGAGAGAGAGAGAGAGAGAGAGAGAGAGAGCAGAATAAAAGAAAGAGAGAAAGAGAATAAAAGAGAAAGAGAAAGAATAAAAGAAGAGAGAGAAAGAGAAACAGGATAAACGGAGAGAGAGAAAAAACAAAATAAAAGAGAGAGAGAGAGAGAGAGAGAAAGAATAAAATAAGAGAGAGAAACAAGCAATAAAGGGAGGGAGGGAGGGAGAGAGAGAAAAAAAGAATAAAAGAAGAGAGAGAGAAAGAGAAAGAGAATAAAAGAAGAGAGGGGGAAAAAGAATAAAAGAAGAGAGGGAGAGAAAGAGAATAAAAGAAGATAAAAAGAAAAACAGAATAAAAGAGAGAGAAGAAGAAAGAATAAAAGAAGAGAGAGTGAGAGAGAAACAGAACAAAAGGACAGACAGACGGACAGACACAGAATAAAAAGAAAGAAAGAAAGAAAGAAAGAAAGAATAAAAGAAGAGAGAGACAGAGAAACAGAATAGAAGAAGAAAAAGAAAAAGAAAATAAGAGAAAGAGAAAGAATAAATGACGAAAGAGTGAAAAAGAATGAAAGAAGAGGGAGAGAAAGAGAATAAAAGAAGATAGAGAGGAAAAACAGAATAAAAGAGAGAGAAAAAGAAAGAATAAAAGAAGTGAGAGTGAGAAAAACAGAATAAAAGAGAGAGAAAAAGAAAGAATAAAAGAAGTGAGAGTGAGAAAATCAGAATAAAAGAGAGAGAAAAAGAAAGAATAAAAGAAGTGAGAGTGAGAAAAACAGAATAAAAGAGAGAGAAAAAGAAAGAATAAAAGAAGTGAGAGTGAGAAAAACAGAATAAAAGAGAGAGAAAAAGAAAGAATAAAAGAAGAGAGAGTGAGAAAAACAGAATAAAAGAGAGAGAAAAAGAATAAAAGAAGAAAGAGTGAGAGAGAAACAGAATAAAAGGAAAGAGAGAAAAACAGAAGGTTGACAAAGTGTATCGCACTTCACAATAAGAAAGATAATTAACTTGTACCTAAAGACATAACCATTACTCTTGCTGGGTCTAAAAGAAAACCGGCAGACACGAAGACAAGATAAAGAGATGACGACCACTTCATACCTGGAAAAGAAAAAGTCAGACACGTTGTAACAGAAAAATATAACTTATTCCATTATCGGCATTGCAACCTCCCTCGGGACCGATCTCAAAACCAGGTAGATATGAAATGGTATTCTCGAGTCGAAGAAAGAAAAATCTATTGTTTGACAACTTGTAACCCACCCTCAATGGGAAGGGAACTTTTGTTGCTTGCACCGAAATTCAAGTCTTTTCTTGTTGCTCTGCCTGTAGCTTACTAATTAACTGACCATTTTCCTAGCTCCCCAAGCTCTCGCGTGTGACCGCTTCTTACACTCATCGCGATAGTTCCCTTGATTGACCTTTTGTTGTCAGTCATAAAGCCGGGAACCAGGTTCACTGGTGTTGGTAATCGGACACCTTATTATTCTCTTCTAGGTTAACTACTGTGAAAAACGATAATTAAGACATTTGTAGCAACTTAAATCTAACTTTTGCAGGTTTTTAAAACTATTAAAAAATATCTATACCTTTTACAGGGGCTTAAGAAAAACGAAACTGGCACAATTTGTGCATATTAGTTCTAGTTTGTGATTCACTGATTGATTGAAGGTTATTTTATTTTATGATTGATTGAAGGTTATTTTATGCCTACAGGTTAGGGAATCGCGTACATACAACATTCAAATTCATATTTTTTACATAGTTGTTTTTTGAGCATTTTTCACACAGTTCTATAGGATACGAATAATTTTAAACAAATGTATTTAACCCATCGACAAGACCCTAACGAGTAATACCACTCCGGGTCAGAGTGGACCTGGAAGTAATGTCAATGATAAGGCAATCAATTCATCCAGATCTTCAGAACTACTCTCACCGTCAGACGCAGTTTAGTGTCATACCTTTTTTTTTTTTTTTTTTTTTTTTTTGTGGAGGAGTCTTGTAGTACTGCAATTGATGTCTGTTCGGAAATGTTCACCAGAAATTATGAAGTCACAAGTCTTTGTGTGCAATTCAACCGTGCAGACGACAATCTTCATATACTTTTTAGTCGCAGTATGTCTTCCATCTGCTTTTAATTTAAACATAATGTCCATAGTATATCTCATTAACCCAGTCGGTTAGGACTGCAAAATTCACCGACTGCATCTCTGCAGAGGGGTAGGAACCTCTCACAACGAATGCCCTTTATATGACATTAACCAATATGATGGTGAGGCTCCTGTAATGATTTGGGAAATATGAAGTACCCCTTCATTGCCATTGCTCCCAGGTCCACTCTGGCCTAGAGTGGTAGCACCTAATAGGGTCCTGTCTATGAGTCAAATGACTGATGTTAAATTATGATTGTTATATAGCAATAATTAAAACCTTTTAAATTTGTGCATAAAAGAGCTCAGGCTCGCTTCAGAATGTTATCGACAAAGTGTATTAACAAAGCATATATATTTGATATATATGCATAAATAGGCATTTAAATAACCTACAATAGTTGATATGCCATAAAACCCAACCAAACCAAATTCTATATATTTAATATAAACGTATAAAGAAGATTTGGCATTGAATAACCAACAATGCTTGATATGCCATAAAACCTAACGAAACCAAATCCTATAAATTTAATATATATAAATAAAAAGGATTTGGTATTAAAATACAATGGTTGATATGCCATAAAACCCAACCAAACCAAATTATATATATTCAATATATATATACTCAGTCTGTCCCACTATTTAACTACAGAAGATGCGATAATAGTTGGATGCATACCTTTCCAAATATTAGTGATATGTAAAATGCAAACAGCCTTGTCCAGGTTTCAACTCGGATCACGGTGTCAATTTCCTTTAATGATAATCATTACACCACGAGCGCAAATTGTAGCTCGCTTCTGTGTATTCAGAGATAAAAATCAATTATCTCGTTATTAAGATGATTTAGGCAAATGAACATGTCTTATGCAAATTAGTTTCACTGTTGCATATCTCTATGTGCTTCTACGGACTTTTTTTTATTTAGGTAAGTAGGCAGTTTGTTTGTTTTTTTTGGTTTTTTGTTTGTTTTTGTTTTTTTTGGGGGGGGTGATAGCATATCAACCTCTGAGGGTTTTTCAAACTCGCTTACTACAAAGTCAACGTCTAGAACGCGACCCACTACGCCATGGGGACTCCCCTTTTCTTTTCTTCTTTCACTAAGCTCATGAATTAACGTATAAAAAGTTATATTAGTACGGACTGCTCGCTTCGGGAGGTTTTCAAAACGCACGTACCATCCACTGGGGTGACAAGGCACCAAAAGAGACTAAATTGTTCTTTTGGCACCAAAAGTTAAACTTTCCTTGGAGGGAATTTCCGCGCTGTATTGGCTAACGTACTGGGCTGCGGTCTCGAAGTAAGCGAGTTCAAACTCCAGTCGCGCAACTACGTTCAATTTCGGACTAAAACTCTTGGGAAGGGTATGAACCCTCTGTTCCCTTCAGCAATGGGTAAAAATAGTATCACAGCTGTTCTTCTACAAGGATAGCTTGGGCATTAAGTAACCCACAAAGGTTGATATCCCCTTCAAAAAAGGATGTCTAATAGCGAGGCTCCAGTTCTGGATATCTAGGAAGTGTAGAGTACCTCTTCATTAACATTATTCCTTGGTCCACTCTAACCTAGTGTGGTAGTACCTGATAGAGTCCTATCTACGTCAGATCAGTTTTTTGCCCAATCGGCTGGGGCTGTAGAAAACACCGACTGCACCTCTGCAGAGGGGTAAGACCCTCCCAACCTGTGTCCTGAATACGCCACTAAACAATCTGATGGTAAGGTTCCAGTGATGCTGGGGCTTTGGGGAATGCGGAGAACACCTTCATTGCCATTGCTCCCAGGTCCACTCTTGCCCGGAATGGTAGCACATGATAAGGTCCCATCTATGGGTTAAATTGGACTAAACTGCATACTTATGCTTATTTAAATTATTTGAATTAGAACTGACTAAACTGAATAGCATGAAATAGAAATATTTTTGACAATTAAGCTATGTACTTACATTTAAACTGCGTGCTTATGCTAAACTGAATTGTTTGAAATGGAACCGTTTTTGACATTGAAACTGTACTTACGCTAAACTGAATTGTTTAATATAGAACTGTTTTAACATTTAACTGTGTGTAAACAAAGTCTATACTTATACTAAACTGAATTGGCTGAGTTAGAACTGTATGACTAAACTGAATAGCTTTAAATAGAAATGTTTTTGACAATTAAACTGTATACTTATGCTGAACTGAATTGTTTGAAATAGAACTGTTTATTTGTATAAAAATGGATTTGGCATTAAATAACCTAGAAAGGTTGATATGTCATAAACCCAAAGAACCAACCAACCAATCAAATCTATTTAAAATTTATTCGTATTCGTATTCGTATATTTGATATCATATAACTGTAAATTATTTGTATTAAGAATAGATGCAAAAAGTTATAATTGTTCTCTAAAGATTATTATTAGTTACTTGAAACCATACAACAGTGCAAACAAATGACTCTTATAAAATAGAAATAATTACTTGAAACCATATAATTATTTGTATTAGATAGGAATACTTGATATCATATAAATGTGCAAAAAACTTTTACGAAACAACAACTAGAAATGTAAATATAACTTTACAATGAACCCAATTCCCTACTCTCTAGACAAAAAAATAACCCCAGACAAATTGATTACCGTTAAAATCAATTAATCAATGGTGCAGCCCTTGTAACCAAATTCAATTTCCATTCAGCCCCAAATAAATTAATTGAATATTGAATTTCAAAACATAAATTATTTCCCAGTATTTAATGCAAGTTACATGAGAAAAGAATTAAAAAACTATAAATGCAAACATACCTTTTATTCTTGATTTTTTTTTTACTGGGAAGGATGGAGGGGTTTAGTGGGGGGAGGGCTCTGAGGAGATCACGATATTAGGTTGCAGGGTTGTGGGTTTGAGCCTCAAATCACCACGTTCAATTTTCAATATGTTTCTCTATTTACTTAATAAATAATGCACATTACTAAACCCATATACGAACTTTTGTAAAACTAGTAAAATGGGTTCAACATTTCCACAAAACTTTTTTTTTGTTTATCCAGTAATATCCAATTCCTTTACATGTATATTGATTTCGCTTCAAAATCGAAAATTGTTTCAATAGCTTTTTATCATTTAGGGTTTTCGGACTATTGCCTTCATCTTTATAATTATATTCACAAAGTTTCGGCCGATACGTCTTCCGGCCTTCTTCAGGTGTTTGTTGAACTCAGGAGCCTAAACGGAACTTCGAACCATGCCCTTTATTTAATCCACGGTGGTCGCTTGTTCTGATTCTGTTAACCAAAACCTGGTATAAGTATTACTACTCGCCTGCAGTCAGAATTGAACCTGAAACCGCCAGATTATTGTCTCTTTAGAAGCTTGGGGAAACAACACCTATAACCATTACGCTATGTGTCCAGCAGGAATTTTCAGAGTGAATTTTTGGGACTTATAAACTTAATGTTCTTACATCACAACGATTTCTCCTACTATGAATGATTTTTTTACCTGAGCTCATATTCCGATTTTTTTTTTATCTAGCCTTTTTGATAATTGGTTCCCATATTGTATTCATCTCTACTCAACATATGTGCTAATTCCTTAAGGCGTCTCTCCAGTGTTCTTCTCTATCTGTTATTTCAACTTCATCCCATAATGGAAGATGGTTTCCCTTTTCCTTCCATATATTGTCCGCCATAACCGACTTTTTAGTTTCATCTCCTAATACTGCTTTCCGATTTTCTCCTAGTCTTACTTTTAGTGAGCGGCATTTCTAGCCTTTGTATACTTTGCCACAATTACAAGGGAAGGAGTACACACAGTTCTTGGCCATGTTGAATTCTGTTGGTGGTTTAACACGGAAGAGATACATCCGGAGAGTTGAGCCACTTGTGAATATTGTCCTGGTGTCATATGGACTACAGATCCTTTTGGATCCTTTTGATTAGGCCTTTTATATAGGGCAGACATATTGTGATGAGTTTTCAGTTATCATCTGCTATCCTTCCATCCAGGTTCCTTGGAGCCGATGTTATGCGCACTTTGTAGTTGTTGCGATGGAAGTTGTGTCTAAAACTAATCATTTCCTCTTGATATGCATCAGTGTCACTACTAATGGCTTTTGCTCGATGTTGTAAGCGACGTACTATTCCTTTCTTCACATTATATGAATGATGGGATTTGAAATTGAGGTACTGTCCGGTGAAGGTAGGCTTACGGTACATAGATGACCAAAATCCTTGCTCTGTGCGTGTTACTAATACATCGAGGAAGGATAATTTATTATCCTGTTCTTTCTCCATCGTGAACAGTACAGATGGTCGGATTGAGTTCACGAGATCAAGTAATGTTTGAACATCTTCCTGATGAAGCCAGCGAATGAATGTGTCATCTACGTATCTAAGCCACATTGATGGCTTTAGTGATGTAGATCCTAATGTCCTCTCTTCGAAGTATTCCATGTATATGTTGGCCATTACTGGTGACGATGGCGGATCCCATAACCAGTTCTTCTTGTCGGTATATATCAAATTCCATACCGAAGTAGGTTGTCTCTACACAGAAAGTCAACAGTTCCATAAGATTATCTATCGAGACGTAGGTGCGTTCTTCTTGCAAGAGATCCGCGGCCAATTTATCTCGTATCACAGCAAATGTCTCATCAGTAGGTACCTTTGGGAACAGAGTTACAACATCCAGATTCGCTATCTAGTTGGAATGAATGGGGGTATGACTAATTCTCTACACGAAGTGGGCAGAGTTCTTTGCGTATGATGAGGACTTACCGGCTATGGGGCTGATGATCTTCACAAAGAAACGGCTCAATGGGTGACATGCTGAACCTCGGTTACTGACAATGGGTCACAATGAAATACCATCCTCGTGTATTTTTGGAAGACCATATATGTGTGGTATGCTTACTGTAATGTTGAGTTAGCTGTCTGTTTATTTGGGGGCGGTGTTGTGGTAAGAGATCTTTATTCTTACTGAGGATCTGTGACTGCTTCCTTTCCGTCTTTAGAGTCGGGTCCTTCTTTAATTTACAATTGCCACCATTGCCAATTAAGTCCACCAATGTGTTGGAGTATTCGGCCCAATCTATTACCACAGTAGCATTGCCTTTGTCTGGTGGTAGGATTATGATATTGTTATCATCCTGTAGCGATTTGATGGCTAGTGTCTTCGCATTTGAGATGTTTGGTTTCAGAGGCTTTTATTTCTCAAGTGCTTGTCTCATTTACCATCTTAGCTCATCAGTCTGGGCCTTGGGAATTTTCAAGGTTGTATCCTCGATAGGGGCTCTTAGATCTAAGTAAAGGATTCGCTTGATGGTGGTGGCGAAGTTGAGACCTTTGTTTAGCACTGACTTTTCAGGAGTAGTTAGCAGTCGCTTGCCGATGGCTTTCACTGGTGAGTAATGGTCTTGTATTTTCATATTTCGGGTTTTCATCTTCTCCAACTTCGTAATTTGGCGCGCTCTGACCATGTGGAATTCCTCTGCATGTAATTTATCCAGTTGTTATTGGATTCAGGTTCTGTGTTCTATCATTGATATTCTTTCCAGGAACGGGGTAAGTTTGCATAAGATTTACGACCGGGACGGAGTTGATGTTGTTATGAAGTCTATCTCGGACTAATTCATGCTCTAATCTTTTTGTGACTTTCCGCACCCTCCTGGAATTAACTGGGATTTTTAATGTTAAGCCTGGTGGAACTAGTTTGAGATCTTGGTATCTATCGAGGAATATAAGCTGGTTTGTCATTCGTGCTAATTTTTGATTTAGTCTCTCTGTTTTCATTGATGTATTGTATCGGGTCCGTACCGACTGGATATTAGTTGTTTGAACTTCTGTGACGAGACCTTTGTTTAGCACTGACTTTTCAGTAGTTAGCAGTCGCTTGTGATGTTGACAATGGCTTTCACTGGTGAGTAATGGACTTGTATTTTCATACTTAAGGTTTTCATCTTCTCCAACTTCGTAATTTGGCGCGTCCAGACCATGTGGAATTCCTATTCATGTGATATATCCAGATATTGTTAGATTCAGGTTCTGTCTCCTATCATTGATATTCTTTCCAGGAACGGGGTAAGTTTGCATAAGATTTACGACCGGAGTTGATGGAAGAAATTCCAAAGGTTGTTATGAAGTCTATCTTGAACTAATTCATGCTCTAATCTTTTTGTGACTTTCCGCACCCTCCTGGAATTAACTGGGATTTTTAATGTTAAGCCTGGTGGAACTAGTTTGAAATCTCGGCATCTGTTAAAGAATTGTAAGTTGATTTGTCATTCGGGCCAATTTTTGATTTATTCTTTCTGTTTCCATTGATGTATTCTATCGGGTCCGTATCGACTGGATATTAGTAGTCTGAACTTCTGTGACGAAGCCTGATGATTAACTCTTTTCACTTCTACGTTAAATGGAAAAATAATCCATTCAGGAATTTTTATCTTTAGAAGATCCTTGAATCGAGCTTTAAAGTCTTCTTGCAAATTCTTAATGCGGTTTACAAAAATGTCTCTATTTATAAATGCAAACTAGAGAATTCATCCCCACCATCGACCCCTCAACTTTTATTCCCCCTCAGGGGTCTTTATAGACTACTTTGAGAGGCCCTACTCTAGATAATTCTCATCTTGGTCAGACTGAGAACCTTTAACGGCATGTCAACCTCCCCAGAGTTATTTTATGTATAGAGATAAGGAAATTGCATACATTGTATTTACATTTTTGTGTGGTTTCATAAGTTTTTGTTTGTTTTGTTTTTGTTTTTTTGTTTTTTGGGGTTTTTTTTGGTTTTTTTGTACAGGGTTTATGGTATTTAGTATTTCTATCTAATACAAATAATTTGCAAACATTGATTTGAGCTGTACTACAACTCTGGGTCAGAGTAAACCTGGTTCAGGTATAAATGATATTCTATGCTGTTTCTAAACAAAGGCTTTATTTCCACTATAGTTCCTTGGTTAAAACATTTAACTTAGGTAAATATTTGCTGCTTGATTTATAACGCTCATCAGTTTTACTAACATAGATAGATAGATAGATAGATAGATAGATAGATCTATCATCAGCATCATGTCGTGCCACCAGCACGGATATCCCTGACCCTATCTCACCCCTCCTTCCTATTGTTCATCGCTTCTGGCAGGTCCTCAGGGCTATATCCCGTATCCTCACAGTGCTGCTGTATGTAGGTTCAAGCTGGTCGTCCTGCTTTAACTCGGCTTATGAGCTCGTCCCTGCTTCTCCAGCAGTGTCCAGCATGTCTGGTTCGTCTAACTTGGATAGTTTTCGTGATGGGAGCTAGGTGGCCGTACAGCTGTTGCTCTGTGGGGTTTTGCCGCCAGGACTTGTTCAAAATTGCTCGCAACATTCTTGTGTAGTTGCCGTCAAGCTTTTTCTCCATCCGTTTAGTTAGCGTCCTTGTAGTGCATCCATATAGCAGTAGATAATCAAAAAGTATCGAAACTGACACTTCAAATATTTTATACTAAAATTTTAACATCTAAAGGAAGACGTGTTCACAGCGGCGTAACTTGTATAATAAAGTGATGATGTCTACACGTATAAATGAAGTCAGTACGAATAGCAACTTTTTATTGTTTTCATCTCAACCGTAAAATTTGAGAACATTAAAAGAAATGCAATGGTGCAATTTCACACTTTAATAAAAAAAAAAAAAAAAAAAGAAAAGGAGTTTCGGAGACGCTTCGGCCAATAGTAAACTCGCGGGAATAATTGAGTTGAATACTAAAGGAACTATTCAGAAGAAAATTAACGTTTATAATTGTTCATTTCTGCCTTGGTAAATACAGCAGCAGGCTCGATAGTTTTTGAACACACATTGTCTTTTCAAGAAAACGTTTTATTTATGCTTCTTTTTTTTTTATTACAATTTAAATGAAAATATGTACACAACAAATAAAAACGGGAAGTCTCTGTGGCAAAGTAGCTAAAGTGACAGGCTGCGAGATCTAACTCTAACCGCGCAATCACATTCACTTTCAGAGTAATACTATTCGGAATTACATGAACCCCCCTTATTCTAACAGTGAAATAGTACAACTACTGTTCTTCTACAAGGATGGCTTTTGCATTAAATAATCCAAGAAGGTTGATGTTTGTTTGTTTGTGTTTTATGGCATATCAACCGTTGTAGGTTATTTAATGCCAAGTCCATTTCAAACAATTCAGTTTAACATAAGTACACACTGTAATTGTCAAGAACATTTCTATTTCAAGCTATTCAGTTTATTCAAACAGTTCTACTTCAAACAATTCAGTTTAGCATCTGAATAGCTTTTGTTTACACACAGTTAAATGTCAAAAGTTTAATTTCAAACAATACAAGTTAGCATACAAAAGTAGTTCCATGTAAAAACAATTCACTTTAGCATGAGTACGCAATTTAAATGTCAAAACAGTTCTATTTCAAACAATTCAGTTTTGCATAAGTACACAGCTCAGTTCTATTTGACCATAGATAGGACCCAATGAGGTGCTACCACTCCGGGTCAGAGTGGACTATGGAGCGATGGCAATGAAGGGGTACTCTGCATTCCCCTAAGCTTCAGCATTACTGGAACCTCACCATCAGATTATTTACTGTCATATCCAGGACACTCGTTAGGGGGGGCGGTCTTACCCTTCTGCAGAGAAGTAGTCGATGTATTCAACACTCCTAGTTGACTGGGCAAACGAAGGTTGATATGCCATCAAACAAAGAAAGCAAACTAAACCAAAGTACTTTATGAACACCAAATACCATCTTGAATAATATATTTGATGTAGGTATTCACCGAACTCTTCTGCCATGGACATGATTTGAAACAAGGTCAATTTTGAAGCGAGTACTATTGTTTTCTTCTCCTAGACTGGTTGCTTAACCAAGCCTCAAGAACCCAATCTGTCCTTCTATTTACCCATAGCTCGAGAGAAAGTAGATGCACTTATGCTTTTCCCAAGGGCATGAGCACGAATTGAAACGTAAACAGCTTCGTTCAGGATTTGAACTCGTGTAGCCGATTCCATTTCCTACGACCCTAAGCGTGCCTTCACCATGTATATGCAAGTAATACTAATTTTTTGATAATAGTAATTCTACTACATTACTACATTAGTAATGCTAATATATTATAACTGGACACAGAATAATAGTTAAATTTTAAATTAAAAAGCCGTCCTCTCCTCCTCACATGCAAACTTCAGAGCCCGCAAAATATCTAAAAGTATCTATATATTACAGCATCGATCTTAGGGCATAATAATAGTTTTTAGGGCAAGTAATAATAATTTTTTTAGGGCAAGTAATAATAATTTTTTTAGGGCAAGTGATGATAATTTTTTTAGGGCAAGTAATAATAATTTTTTAGGGCAAGTAATAATAATTTTTTTAGGGCAAGTAATGATAATTTTTTTAGGGCAAGTAATAATAATTTTTTTAGGGCAAGTAATGATAATTTTTTTAGGGCAAGTAATAATAATTTTTTTAGGGCAAGTAATAATAATTTTTTTAGGGCAAGTAATAATAATTTTTTAGGGCAAGTAATAATAATTTTTTTAGGGCAAGTAATGATAATTTTTTTAGGGCAAGTAATAATAATTTTTTTAGGGCAAGTAATAATAATTTTTTTAGGGCAAGTAATGATAATTTTTTTAGGGCAAGTAATAATAATTTTTTTAGGGCAAGTAATAATAATTTTTTAGGGCAAGTAATAATAATTTTTTTAGGGCAAGTAATAATAATTTTTTTAGGGCAAGTAATAATAATTTTTTAGGGCAAGTAATAATAATTTTTTAGGGCAAGTAATGATAATTTTTTGATAATAGTAATTCTACTACATTACTACATAAGTAATGCTAATATATTATAACTGGATACAGAATAATAGTTAAATTTTAAATTAAAAAGCCGTCCTCTCCTCCCCACATATTTATGCAAACTTCAGAGCCATCAAAATATCTAAAAGTATCTCTATATTACACCATCGATCTTAGGGCATGAAATAGCTGGTGTGTGAAAAACTTAGACATACTCAGGATGAAAAGAACTTTTTAAAAAACACGGAATGGAAACTTACCTCTTTGGTACGTTTCATTAAAAAGTAATTAATACAAAAGAACGAAACGAAAAAGTTGTGAATAAAAGGTAATTAATGAACGATGTTATTTTAATTTGTGTCATGTTTTCGTACTGACAATTCTCATCAAACCAGATGATTAACATTCTCATTTTTTCCTTGATGTGAAATTTGGTAGAATATCACAATAGGTAATAGTTTCATCAATATATATTGGCGCTAATTCGTGCTAAATCCTTTGATAATACAGGAGGCAAAGTCGAGAGCAATTTCATCCTTCCATATGTTAATACAATTAGTCAGCTAATTTTTTCTTCTTTAATCTGTTAATATCAATTATAGTGTTGTAGAGACGCCATCAAAGGTAGCAAGTTTGTAATTGCAACCACTTAGAAAAGAGGTAAACATTCTTAATACATAATATGAGTGTTTGCATTACACACATAAATACACACATGCACACACACACACATACACACGCACACACTCATACATATATATGCGTTTGTGTGTATATATATAACAAAAATTCTTCTAATTTACATACACACACACATAGATAGATAGATAGATTAGGAATCTTTTTCATTTGGAATGGGTATCTGCTTATTTAGAATAAGGATCTTCCTTATTTGAAATTGGGATTTTCTTCGTTTGAAATAAGGATCTTCTTCATTTGGAATAGGGATCTTAATTTGGAATAAAGAGGTCTTCATTTGGAATAAGGATCTTCCTTATTTAAAATAAGGATTTTCTCCATTTGGAATAAGGATCTTCTTCATTTGGAAGAGGGATCTTAATTTGGAATAAAGAGTTCTTCATTTAGAATAAGGATCTTCTTCATTTGTAATGAGGATCTTCATTTGAAATAAGAATTTGGTATTAGGATCTTCTTCATTTAAAATAAGGATCTTCTTCATATTTTCAATCTTCAAATTATCAAATTGAAAACCTAACATCAGAATTAGTATCGTTCTTTTTTGCTGGAATGCACAATTTAGTTGAAAGATGGTGAAAGATTATACGAGGTATAATCATGAGTATCGAAAGTGCATCTTTATATTTTTTCTGATTTTAAAATCAAACATTCAAGTAAAAGATGTATTTATAAACAGGATAAGACACAAGGTCAATTTTGCTATCCCGGTTGACCCCTGAGTAAAATTGAAAGAAAGTGAAAAGAAGGATAAGTACCTGGACCTTGCTAGGGAGCTGAAAAAAACTGTGGAATGTGAAAGTGGCGGTGATACCAATAGTAATCGGTGCTCTTGGTACAGTCCGCAAAGGATTGGTGCAAAGACTTGAGACGAGAGAAGAATATCCAAACTATAGCATTATTGAGATCGAACAAAATACTGAGAAGAGTTCTGGAGACTTGCTGTCACTCAAACTCCA
Source organism: Sepioteuthis lessoniana (assembly GCA_963585895.1). Classification (NCBI taxonomy): domain Eukaryota; kingdom Metazoa; phylum Mollusca; class Cephalopoda; order Myopsida; family Loliginidae; genus Sepioteuthis; species Sepioteuthis lessoniana. The sequence continues at coordinate 73,969,553 of OY757924.1, read as the reverse complement.
GTTTGAAACCATCAGCTAACGCTGGTGTGAAAAACTCGAAAAGGAGTAAAGGATAATAATAATAATAATGACCCTTCCTCAAGTGGACCAGAGATGAACTTAAAGAAATGGATCAAAGAACATGAAAACTAATGACCATGCATAAGGCATTACATCCCAGAGACGACGTTGACAGACTATATGTATCTAGAAGAAGAGGGAGGAAGAGGACTTGCCAGCATCGAAGACAATGTTGACGCATCGATACAATAGCTCGAAGACTACATAGAAAAACACGAACGAGGACTAATTACAGCCATCAGAAACGATACGGACAACACGATAGACGATAAAATGACAACAACTAGGAAACAAAAATGGGAGAAAAAACAACTCTATGGCCGCTTTAAACGACTAATAAACAACATCTCACACCAGAAAACCTGGACCAGGCCAACAAAAGGAAACCTTATAAGAGAAACGGAATCTCTGGTAATAACAGCACAGGACAACGCCATAACGGGAAATGCGCAAGAAATTTAAATTTGACCATACCAACAAATGGTATATGCACAACCCAGCACCTGTCCAAAAAAGGACACACATAAACTCCTATGGGATTTTAACATACAAACTGATCACCTAATCCCGGCCAAAAGACCAAACCTTATAATAATCAACCAAAAAAAAGAATTTGCAAAATTGTCGACTTTGCTATCCCGGCGGACCACAGAATAAATCTGAAGGAATGTGAAAAGAAGGATAAGTACCTCGACCTTGCTAGAGAATTGAAAAGGCTGTGGAACATGAAAGTGACGATTGTACCAATTGTGATTGGTGCTTTTGGCACAATAACTAAAGGATTATTAAAAGGCCTGGAGGACTTGGAAGTTGGCGGACGGGAGGAGACTATCTAAATGACAGCATTAGTGAGAACGGCCAGAATCCTGAGACGAGTCCTGGAGACTTGAGGAGACTTGCTGTCACTCAAACTTCAGTGAAAAACCATCAGCTAACACTGATGTGAAAAACTCTAAAGGAGTAAATAATAATAAAAATTAACTTCAACAAATGGACCAGAGAACAAGATAACTCATGACGACGCACAAGGCCTTACATCCCAGAGATGACGTTGACAGACTCTATGTGTCAAGAAAAGACGGAAGAATAGGACTTGCCACCATTCAAGATAGCATCAATGCATCGATACATCGACTCAAAGATTACATAAAAAAAACTCAGAGGAAGACAGATTACAGAGACTTAAAACAATACAGACAACACAAGGCGTGAAACATGAAAGTGATGGTGATACCAATTGTAGTTGGAACCCTTGGAATGGTCCCCAAATATATCGAAAAGAGACTGGAGGACAATAAAATAAAAGGAAAGAAAGCGAAAAGATAGACAAATACTTATATCTTGCCAGAGAACCGAAAAAGCCGTGAAACAATTGTAGTTGGAACCCTTGGAATGGTCTCCAAATTTATCGAAAAGAGACTGGGGGACTATAGAATACAAGTAAAATAAAAATAAAGCGACAAGATAGAAAAATACTTTGATCCCTTCTCTACTTTCGCAAGTCTTATACGGTAGTTCGACACAAGTCCAACACTCAAAGCGGTGAAACGTCAAGTAGCTCCTCTTGATAATACACAGGAAAATTGCAAGTGTATGTCATTTGTCAATCGAGATTAAACAGTTAATCCCATAAGTGGATACTGACCTGGCTTTTTAGCCGGGGCCGTCTGGTATTCGTGCCGGATTGAGTATCTGAGATCAATATCAGACTCGAGGCCAAAAAGCTGAGGCACCTTTGGGTGGGCGAGTTGCATTGATAGTACAGCATAACACTAAATTCCCGGGTCAGGTTCAAGTTATGACGGACTTACGTAAAATATCGAGTGAGTCCAAGTCCATCTGCAGGCACATCTGGGTCACATTGCACCAAGTGAGCCGATGACCAACTTAAGTCCGTCAGGGCTCAAGTCTCGGTTCGTGCCCCACCTCTTCTTCCCTCAACCCCCATAATAAGCTGACCCTGTGTCATGACCTTGTGTCTAGTCCCATCTGGTGGGAGGCAGAGACAAATATACATAAGTGAATACAGTAAATTAGCACAAAACGAATACAAGAATAGGGACGGATGGTTGGGAATGAGACAAGAAACTGAAATTTCGTCAGAGAACTAATTTTTATTTATTGCGGACTTTTTGTCCTCATCTTGATAGTTTTTGTGTTGTTTCTTCTTTCACAACGTTTCGGCCAAATTTCACCTCTGGCCTTCTTCATGTGGTTTACCGCAACCTCGGATAGGAATGCTGAGTCTTGTAACCGTATCCCCAGTAATAACTGCCTTCCATAGTTGTTGTCTATCGCGCCACGTTTTTGACCAAGTAAACCTCTGGCCGGCTTGGGTAGGATTTAAAACCGCTATCTTCTGACAAATTTGGCCGAAACGTAGTGAAAGAAGAAACAACACAAAAACTACCAAGATGAGGACAAAAAGTCTGCAATAAATAAAAATTTATTCTCAGATTAAGAAGCCTCATCTCAAAATGATTCCAATGAAATTTCGTCGTTCTGATAAATAGTACATTCACAAAGCAGAATCTATCTTTCATAATGAAACTCACAGCAACTTTGCAATACAAACGGATCACCCAGTTCAGACAATAAGACCAGATCTGATTTTAATTCACAAATTCACAAAAAGAAAAAAAAACTTCTCATATTGTGGATCTTACTGCACCGGCAGACTACAGAATGAAAATGAAAGAAGGCGAAAAGCTGGACAAATACCTGCACCTTGCCAGAGAACTGAAAAAGCTGTGGAGCATGAAAGGGACAATGATGCTAATTGTAGTTGGTAGCTTTGGAACAGTCCCCAAATGCCTGGAAAATAGACTGGAGGAACTGGAGATAAAGGGAGAAATCACGACCATCCAGACTACAGCATTGTTAAGATCAGCAAGAATACTTAGAAGAGTCCTGGAGACTGGTATAAATAGTATCAGTGTTGTTCTTCAACAAAAATGACTTTGGCATTAAAAAATCCACAAAGGTAGATGTGACATTAAACAAAGTAAACAAACCAAAACAAACCCAGGTATGGGTTTAATAGTACCACTAGTGTTCTACAGAGATGGTTTTCGTTTTGAATAACCCATGAAGAATGATATGCCCTTAAACAAAGAAACAGAAACCGAAACCAGTGTCCAGCATGTCTTCCTCATCTAACTTTGGTGGTTTGTGAGATGGGAAATATGTGGTCATACAGCTGTTGTTTTATAAGTTGCTGCTTCCGGCATTTGTTCAAACAGTATACAGCATCCATCTAGCTTTTTTCCATCGTTTCTTTAGGTTGGAAGAATAATTCAAACCAGTTGTACTCCGCAAAAAAATTGACCTTGTGTCACATTTTGCTTGTGGCGGAGGTATTGGATAAATATATATAGCTGGTTTGAATACCGAGTTTTCCTTCTCCTAGACTGGTTGCCAACAGCAAGGTTAAAGAGTCAGTCTGACTTACTATTTACCAATACTTAGCGGAGAGAAAAGTTGAATCCAGACTTTTCTTAAGGGCAATAGCACAAGCACAAATTGAAACGCTTGCAGCCTCTTTCAGGTGAACAGGTAACATACATCTTATACTGGATTACATAGTATCGACAGCAAAGAAATAAAACAATCATCGAATGTCCAAAGTGGATCGATTCTTTACAAAGCTAAAAATTTTCTATATTTCTATTTGTATTCACTAAAAGAACAATTTCAACTGAATCACTTTTATCATCAAATTAAATGAAGCACTAAAATTCTCATTATTTTTAATATATTTATATAAGTCTCATCATCATCAAGTCTCTCTCTCTCTCTCTCTCTCTCTCTCTCTCTCTCTCTCTCTCTCTCTCTCTCTCTCTCTGTCCCGGTAGGTCTTCCAAACTACATCCAGTCTCCACACAGAACCGATGTAAATAACTTCTTTCAGGTCTGTCCATGTGCAGGGGTCCATAGAATATGTTCACTTATGACTTCGTCCTTGCTTCTCCAGCGGTGTCCCATATATCTTGTTCGTCTTACTTGGATGGTTTTTGAGATGGGTGGTAAGCGGCCGTACAGCTGCTGTTTTGTTGGGTTTGGGTTTGAGTTTGTTTGGGTTTATGGTATATCAACCCTTCTAGGTTATTCAATGCCAAATCTTGTTTATACATATATATCATATATATATATATATATATATATATATAATTTGTAAACACATAACATTTTTCAACGAGCATGAATTCATTTTTATTCACATTTAAAGAGTTTCAAGTATTTCTATCAAATACGAATAATTCTATTTACAATTAATCATTTCTTTGCACACAGTTAAATGATTTTAAGTATTGCTATCTAACACTAATAATTCTATTCAATATTAATCATTTGTTTGCACACAGTGAAGTAGATACAAGTATTGCTATTTAACACTATTCTATTCATCATTATTCATTCGTTTGCACACAGTCAAATGGTTCCAAACATTGTTCTGTATCCCTAACAATTCACTTAAACAATCATTTGTTGACACAATGATCAAACAGTTCTATTTTTTACAATTAACTTTAGCATAAGTCATTTATTTGCACAAAGTTTAAATGTCAAAGTTTTATTTGACTCATAGATAGAACCCTAACAGGTACTACCCCTCTGAGCCCGAGTGGACCTGGGAACAATGGCAATAAAGGGGTACTCCGCATTCCCAAAAGCTTCAGCATTACTGAAGCGTCACCATCAGATTGTTAAGTGTCATATCCAGGAAACTCGTAAGGGAGAGGGTCTGATCCTTCGGCAGAGATGCAGTTGGTGTATTCAATAGCCCCAGCCTGTTTTGTAGTATGTTGCATCCAGAATTTGTTCAAAATAGAGCGTATTATTTTCTCAACGTAACTCAAACCCAGCAAAAACGGCACATTATAGCGAAAGTTTTATTGGAGTAATACACTTTAAAGACTAACTTAAAGAATAAATTGATTTCCAGTACAAATTGTAACTTGATGAAGAATTTGTGTTCATGTAAATGTGATTCTTTTAATTATCTACATTCTTGATTTAATGGAAATAACTATGAAATACTTATTAGAATCCCTTAGTTCTTCCTAAATAGAAGCATCAGTATCATCATGGACGGTAGTAACAATGGGAACCAAACGGATTCTTTGGTGAACTCGTAAGATATTAAAATTATTTCTGAAGATGCACTAGTTCAAGTTACTCAAGAACAAACTTTTCTTCATTTGTTTTTAATCTTCAAATAATATATTGTCAGTTTTGCTTTTAATTGAATAGTCAGATTGTATGTACATGTGTATGTGTGTGTGTATGTGTGTAAATCTCTGTTTGCGTGTTTGTGTGTCTATGTCTACCGTGTGTCATTATGTGAGTTGTTCTCTGTGTGTGTGTGTGTGTGTGTGTGTGTGTGTGTGTGTGTGTGTTCTGCCTCTCTGTGCATGTGCATGTGTGTATCTGTATGTCTGCCTGTCAATGTATATCTGTATGAATCTTTGTATCTGTCTCTGTGTCTGTATGTCTATATATATATGTGTGTGTGTGTGTGTGTGTGTGTGTGTGTGTGTGTGTTTAATTGTATCTGTCCGTGTATATAGAATGTAGATATATATGTATTTGTGAGTGTTCCTCTCTCTCTCACTCTCTCTCTCTCTCTCTCTCTCTCTCTCTCTCTCTCTCTGTGCGTGTGTGTGTGTGTGTGTTTAATTGTATCTGTCCATGTATGTAGAATGTTGATATATAAGTATTTGTGAGTGTGCCTCTGTGTGTGTGTGTGTGTGTGTGTGTGTGTGTGTGTGTGTGTGTGTGTGTTTAATTGTATCTGTCCGTGTATGTAGAATGTAGATATATATGTATTTGTGAGTGTGCCTCTCTCTCTCTCTCTCTCTCTCTCTCTCTCTCTCTCTCTCTCTCTCTCTCTCTCTCTCTCTCTCTGTGTGTGTGTGTGTGTGTATAACAAGGGATTAAGTGAACGTCGTAATCAGTGATCAACGATACTGCAATCTGAGATTCAACAATCTAAATAAGCGAAAAGAAATTATATACTTTTTTTTTTGGTTTTTTTGTTTATTTTTATTTTTTTGTTGTTGTTTTTTTTTGTTTTGTTTTTTTTTGCTGCTGTTGTTATTGTTTGTTGTTGTTTTTTTAAAGTTTTTATTTGTTTTTGTTTTGGGTTTTTTTTTAAATATTTTTTTCTTTTAATATTTTTCTTTCTTTTTTTTTTTTTTTTTTTTTATAAATTTTCAAGTTTGTCAATGAAGATTCTTTCACCATAGCAAACGTTTATAAAAAAAAAATTGTACGTACCTGCTAAAATGACCCATGCGTAACCTCTATCCATCGGCACGTTTTCTATCAATAATATCCTCATCTAAAACAACCATGGCATCTTCTACATCTGAGTTGTCTTCGGGATTACTTCCCGGTTTCTTCCCTGTCATTTTTTATCCTTTGAAACTAGCAAACAATACAAGAAACTCGGAAAGTGAAAAACAGGATCGCCTGATAACAATTCGCTCCACAATGAGCAGACGGTTTAATAGTGTTATCCGTGAAATGTGCAAATAAAGTTTCTGGTGTTTTAAAAATTAAAAGAAAAATATGTTGTCATCAATAAAGATTGGTGCTTCT
>OY757924.1:73741834-73962690 GCA_963585895.1 Sepioteuthis lessoniana | reverse complement strand
GGCACGCAAAAAATTTTCCAGAAGAGAAGGGTGGCGGAGGATCACTTATGATCTAAGGGAGGGGGCTTCTCATCTTCAGGAAAACTTAAACTACAATTTGTCAGTGGTCGACAATAAAGCAGCAGATTATGTGAAGATTCTAAATGATTTATCTCTCAAACAAGAAGAGAGTCATCTATGTGCAGAAGGATGGATTTTTCAGCAAGATAATGCTGCTATCCACAATGCATCATTAACAAAGAAGTACTTGCTTGAACAAAAAATAAGACATCTTGACCACCCAGCAAGCTCTCCAGACCTCAATCCTATAGAAAAATTGTGGGGATTGATTGTTACAAAAATTTATGTAAGAGGTCGACAGTACTCAGCGATTTCTGAACTCAAAAACGCAATCCTAGACGCATGGGAAAAATACATCCGGTTCAATTTCAGAAACTAGTTGATAGTATGCCTAGCAGAATTTTTGAGGTTATCAAAGCTAACGGCAGATCTACAAAATATTAAATAAAAAATTAGCCATTATATTCTATAGCTCTGCTCATTGGTCATATTCATGTCAAAACAAAATTTTAAAAGTTAGCATAAATGCTAATATACATGTAAAAAATGAATTGAAATTCTTCATATTTTAAATTTATCTTTATACCTTATCTTTCATATATCTGATTTTCATTATTCAAAAATTGTAAACTATATCTTCTTCTTCATTTTTGAGGGTGGTCTTATATTTTTGTCCAGGGATATATTTATATATATATATATATATATAAGTGTGTATGCATGTGTTTGTAAATGTGTCTGCGTATGTGTATATATATATATATATATATATATTTGTGAATATGCGTCAGTATGTATATTTGTGTGTGTCAGTGTGTTTTTGTGCATGTGCATGTTTATCTCAGTGTATATTTGTGTATATGAGCGAGTGTGTATTTGTAGGTGTGTGTGTGTGTGTGTGTGTGTGTGTGTGTGTGTGTGTGTGTGTGTGTGTGTGTGTGTGTGTGTTCTGCCTCTCTGTGCATGTGCATGTGTGTATCTGTATGTCTGCCTGTCAATGTATATCTGTATGAATCTTTGTATCTGTCTCTGTGTCTGTATGTCTATATATATATGTGTGTGTGTGTGTGTGTGTGTGTGTGTGTGTGTGTGTGTTTAATTGTATCTGTCCGTGTATATAGAATGTAGATATATATGTATTTGTGAGTGTTCCTCTCTCTCTCACTCTCTCTCTCTCTCTCTCTCTCTCTCTCTCTCTCTCTGTGCGTGTGTGTGTGTGTGTGTTTAATTGTATCTGTCCATGTATGTAGAATGTTGATATATAAGTATTTGTGAGTGTGCCTCTGTGTGTGTGTGTGTGTGTGTGTGTGTGTGTGTGTGTGTGTGTGTGTGTGTTTAATTGTATCTGTCCGTGTATGTAGAATGTAGATATATATGTATTTGTGAGTGTGCCTCTCTCTCTCTCTCTCTTCTCCTCTCTCTCTCTCTCTCTCTCTCTCTCTCTCTCTCTCTGTGTGTGTGTGTGTGTGTATAACAAGGGATTAAGTGAACGTCGTAATCAGTGATCAACGATACTGCAATCTGAGATTCAACAATCTAAATAAGCGAAAGAAATTATATACTTTTTTTTTGGTTTTTTTGTTTATTTTTATTTTTTTGTTGTTGTTTTTTTTTGTTTTGTTTTTTTGCTGCTGTTGTTATTGTTTGTTGTTGTTTTTTAAAGTTTTTATTTGTTTTTGTTTTGGGTTTTTTTAAATATTTTTTCTTTTAATATTTTTCTTTCTTTTTTTTTTTTTTTTTTTTTATAAATTTTCAAGTTTGTCAATGAAGATTCTTTCACCATAGCAAACGTTTATAAAAAAAAATTGTACGTACCTGCTAAAATGACCCATGCGTAACCTCTATCCATCGGCACGTTTCTATCAATAATATCCTCATCTAAAACAACCATGGCATCTTCTACATCTGAGTTGTCTTCGGGATGTACTTCCGGTTTCTTCCCTGTCATTTTTTATCCTTTGAAACTAGCAAACAATACAAGAAACTCGGAAAGTGAAAAACAGGATCGCCTGATAACAATTCGCTCCACAATGAGCAGACGGTTTAATAGTGTTATCCGTGAAATGTGCAAATAAAGTTTCTGGTGTTTTAAAAATTAAAAGAAAAATATGTTGTCATCAATAAAGATTGGTGCTTCTGGATTCAAAAGTTGTGCGAATTCGGTACTTTTTAATGATAAAAATCCGTCCAGCGTGAGTGTATAAAAAAAGAGAAGATCCTCAAAAAAGGATATTGGTATGATAATGTAATTTTTTTGAATTAGATCATAAAAATATTCTTGAAGAAATCAGGGTGTCAGTATTGATGATTTAATGTTATTGGATGAATAAAAAATAAACCTGTCTTTTATCGCCATAGATTTCTTCTTCTTCTTCTTCTTCTTCTTCTTCTTCTTCTTCTTTCGAAACTTTTCCTCTTTAACTTAATCTTTAAAAGTCTAACTCAAAAATTTTGTACACTTGCCTCTTTCTCTTTTCATGTCTTTCTTTTTCTTTAATTTTCCCAAAATCAATTTGAAATTACCCACCACTCCTAATTCAGGATTCATCTTACTTTTTCTTATCTTGCTGTTTTTCAAATAACTAAAAAAAAAAAAAGTCAAACTCACTACCACCACAATACTGTCCTGGCTTTTTCTACTTTTACACTACGTCGTCTGTCCAGTATACAAGTTTTACAATAATTATCATTAGTTTCACAACTACTCCTGATACTACTTCAATGAATACTACAAATACTACTAATACAATTACTACTACTATTAATATTACTACTACAACTACTATTACTACTACAACTACGATGATTACACTAAAAACAAATTATCGTCACTCTGATCATTTCTCCTCAAATTACAACTTTTACGATAAGTCATCACGACAGCTATAACAACCAAAGTCACTAATACTACTACTATTAGAATATTAGTGACTAAAGCACAAACGACTTGGTAATAGTTCTTCGCCAATCGAAACTTATTTTTAAAAATGACATGGTAATTTCTGTGTCCCTTTGTTATGTTCAATCTAAAGGTAAGAATTCTATTTTATTGCGTAACTTTGCCAACACTCCTTGGCTTTCTGCCTCTTCTGAATCTACCGGCCTATTGATCTCGTGGGTAGAGGGTTCGCCAATAGCCCAAGAGATCGGGGTTCAATCCAAGGTCGAGTCATAGCAAAGACTCAAAAAAATGATACTCAATACCTCCTTGCTTAACACTAAATACTATAAGGTACGCATTAAGGGTAAAGTGGAGCAATGCAAGGAAAGGAGTAGCGCTCTCCTCTCCACCTAGGTGTAGTAGCTATTGAAAAGGGATCCCTTGGGTCGCTTTTGCCGACGGTCGCCAACTTTACTTATATATATATATATATATATATATATATATATATATATATATATATATATATATATATATATATATATATATATATATATATATATATATATATATATATATAAGTTAGGATAGTGTTGACATAAGGTCAACAGTGCTTGGTGATTTTGCCTAGGCAATCATCAGATGTCCTAGTGAGTAGAGTGTTCGCCAATGGTCCAGAAGACCGAGGTTCCATCCCAGGTCGAATCAGACTTTAAAATGGTACTTGATACCTCTTTCGTTAACACTGCATTATAAGGTACGTATCAAAGGTAAAGTGGAGCAATCCAGCGGAAGGAGTAGCGCCCTCTCTTACACCTCGGTGTAGTAGCTATTGAAAAGAGAGTCTTTCGGTTCGTTTTTGCCAACAGTCGCCAACTATTATATACATATATATATATATATATATATACGCCCTGTCGGCTGGTACGAGAATACACTACTGTCTTCTCTGCAGAGGGATAAGACCCACCACCAATACCAAAAAGAAGAGGTGTCCAAGAAAGGACACTAAACTGCACCTGACGGTGAGGCTGCAGTTCTGGAGCTCAGGGTAGTGTAGTGTACCCCTTCATTTTGGTTTCAAAGAAAACTAACTTTTTATTAAAAGAAAATTACCGTGTGTACTTATTTGTGAGCGATAATGTCTCGAGTTTAGATACACATCTAACTGGGAGGAAAATCTCGTAGTGTAGTGACTAATGTGCAGGACTGCAACATCGTAGTAAGCGAGTTCGAACTCCGGTTGTGCTATTACATTCACTTTCGGACTTATACTCCTGGGAAGGGTATCAACCCCCTAATCCATTCACTCGGCGATGGGTTGGATGGTATCCCGACTGTTCTTCTACTAGTATGGCTTTGACATTAGATAACCCACGAAGGTTGGTATGCCTATAAACAAAGGGAAAAAAATAGACATGTTTATTTTTCAACTCCTGCATTTACAAAACTGAATTTACACACACAAACTCTCTCTCTCTCACACACACACACACACACACACATATATATATATATATGTGTGTGTGTGTGTGTGTGTATACGCACACAGTGATTTATGCTTATATGCACACACAAACATACATATATACACATATATATATATATATATATACACAGATATACATATATATATATATATATATATATATATATGTGTGTGTGTGTGTGTGTGTGTGTGTGTGTGTGTGTGTGTGTGTGTGTGTGAATGGAAAACTGAACACCTGGTCCTAGAGGACCATCACCTCTAGTATTACCTGCTTCGCAGGGCTGGGTTCGTTGATTGGCGTCTGAGCTCCCCCCCACCCCAATAGGGGAATGCAAATGGGACCAAGTATTTTTGTGACGACCGCGCAAGAGTCTTAATTCATGCATGGTTCCCTCACATTAAGATGACCTTGTGTCAAATCCTACTCGGAGGGTGGTAGGATAAATATCACACACACACACAGATTATAAAAATGTAAATTCACCCAATCGTCTCATTATAAAATACACTGACTACATCTCCTGAAGAGGAATAAGACACTCCCAAAAAGATCTGTTGGGGATGACATTGAACTGGATTTGATGGTGAGGTTGCAACTCTAGACCTTTAAAGGGTATGGAATCATCCCTTCGTTTTTATTACTCCAAAATTCACTATGGCCCGGCGTGGTAGTACCCATTAACGTCCCATATATGGCTTAAATAGATCTATTTAAATACCATTAGTATTACATAATGCATTTGTGTTTGTAGTTATTAGAATTTATCATTCCCCCCACTATGGTTTCGTTTAGTCGAGTTTTTTGGCATATCAATTATTGTAGGTTATTTAATGCCAAATCCTCTTTATACATATATATTAAATATATATGATTTGGTTTGGTTTGGTTTGGTTTGGTTTTATGGCACATCAACTATTGTAGGTTATTTAATGCCAAATCCTATTTATATAAATATATTAAATATATGGTTTGGTTTTATGGCATATCAACCATTATAGGTTATTCAAAGCCAAATCCTCTTTATACATTTATATTAAATATATATGATTTGGTTTGGTTTGGTTTTATGTCACATCAACTATTGTAGGTTATTTAATGCCAAATCCTCTATATACATATATATTAGATATATATGATTTGGTTTGGTTGTGTTTTAAAGCATATCAACTATTCTAGGATATTAATGCCAAATCCTCTATATACATATATATTAAATATAAATCATTTGATTTGGTTGGGTTTTATAGCATATCAACCATTGTAGGTTATTTAAAGCCAAATCCTCTTTATACATATATATTAAATATATATAATTTGGTTTGGTTTGGTTTGGTTTGGTTTTATAGCATATCAACCATTGTAGGTTATTTAATGCCAAATCCTCTATATACATATATATTAGAAATATATAATTTGGTTTGGTTGTGTTTTAAGGCATATCAACCATTCTAGGATATTTAAAGCCACATCCTCTTTATATATATATATATATTAAATATATATATGTAAACATATTTTGTGGATAATATTTTTTAACGAACCCAAGTCTTTCTTTTGTACGCTGTTAAATGGTTCCTAGTATTGTTAAGTATCAGTAACAATTCAATTAAATATCAGTTAAATGATCAAATTTGTCTGCACGCGATTTAAAAGTAAAACTGTTCTATTTGACCAATAAATAAGACTCTATCAGGAGCTACCATTCCGGGTCAGAATGGACCTGAGATCAATGACAATAAAGGAGTATTCCACACTCCCCGAATGAAGGGGTCCTTTGCATTCCTCAAAGCTCTAGCATTACTGGAACCTCATCATCAGATGGCATAATGTCTTATCTAGGATACTCGTTAGTGGTAGGATCTTATTCCTCTGCCGAGATGCAGCCGGTGTATTCTACAGCCCCAGCCGAATCGGCCGAGCAAGAGTTGACTTGCCGTAAAACATATATTTATAGATATATTAGAATATGCGTGTTTATATATATATATATATATATATATATAAGTATTATTTGGTCCAATTAAACCGGAGTCGGGAGTAATTCCATCAGGACAAGAAAACTATTCAAAAGTGAACATTTAAATTTTCCTGGTAAAGATCTCAATGTAATAGACATTACAGAGCAAATCCTAATGTGACCGGTTTGTGTTTTTTCTTAATGAAAAAAAAACATATATATATATATATATGTGTGTGTGTGTGTGTGTGGTTGACTGGTTGTGTTTATGGCATATCTACCCTTGTAGTTCATTTAATGCCAAATTTTGCTTATACATATATTAAATATAGTATTTGTAAACGTTTATTTTGTAGATAACATTTATAAACGAGCCAGAGAACATTTGTTTGCACACGGTTGAATAGTTCAAAATAATAATTCAATTTTGGCATACAATATTGTTTGCACACAGTTAAACGGTTTTAACAATTGCTCTATAACGCTAATAATTCGACTTAATATTAATCATTTGTTTGCACACAATGAAGTGGTTTCACATAAAAAGTTTTATTTGCGCACAGTTAAATTCAATTTAACATCAGTCAATTGTTTTCTCACAGTTAAATGTTCAAACAGGACTATTTTACTCAAGGATCGGTCCCTAACAAGTACGGCCACTCCGGGTCAGAGTGTACCTGGGAGTAATAGCAATGAAGGAGTGCTCCACAATCATCAAAGTTCCTGGAGTGGAGCCTCACCATCAGAAACAGTTTAGCGTCATATACCAGATACTCATTGGGGGAGTCTTACCCCTCTGCAGAGATGTAGTCGGTGCATTCTACAGCCCCAGCCAACTGGGCCACAGGACACTCGTTGGTGGGGTCTTACTCCTCTGCAGAGATGCAGTCGGTGTATTCTACAGCCCCAGCCGATTGGGCCTTGTTTTTAGAGAGATATATATTATAGTAGAAAGATTTATATTCATATATACCTATATAGATTGTCAAGGTGTAATGTTTAAAAAGCTGGTATGGTGGATTATCACTTGCGTGAAGTGAGTTCAATCCTCACTGAACACTCTATACTTAGGCTTGAGCCAAAGTTAAGCTATGCTAAGTAACACCTATATTTGATGTAAGATATATCATCATCATCATCATGTCGTGCTGCCTGCACGGATATCCCTGACCCTTTCTCGTCACTTTTCCCTATCGTTCATCGCCTCTGGCAGGTCTTCTGGAGTACATCCCGTATCTTTACATAGCTGCTGTATGCATGTTCGAGCTGGTCGTCCTGCTTTTGCTTGGCCATAAGTGGGGGTCCATAGGGATACATCACTTATGAGCTCGTCTCTGCTCCTCCAGCAGTGTCCTGCGTGCCTGGTTCGTCAAACTTGGATAATTTTCGTGATGGGAGGCAGGTGGCCGTATAGTTGGTGCTTTGTGGGGAGTTGCCGCCAGGACTTGTTTAATATTGCTAGCAACATCCTTGTGTAGTTGCCGTCTAGCTTCTTTTCGAGCCGTTTTGTTAGCATCCAGGTGGTGCATCCATACAGCAGTATCGACACGACCGCTGCTTGGGAGAAACTGCGTTTCATTTTATCGGTCAGGTCTGATTTCCATATGATCGAAAGCCTATCGATAGCTGTCCATCCCTTCGTTAGCCGTGTGTCGATGTCTTTTTTCAGTTGATGAGACACTGCTTCCTAGGTAGGTGAATTTGTCAACCAGTTTCAGAGAGGTTATGTAATTAGGAGAAAACTCAAACCTGGTTAAATTATCATTATAAAGAGTATAATAATATTCTTCACCGAAATGAATTTATCATGAGACTTTAACCAGACATGAGTTTCCTTCTAGTTACAGTGTATACGATCTCTCTCTGTGATCTTTATCATATAAACCAGAATAAGGAATTGCGAGCAATATTGAACAAGTCCTGACAGCAACACCCCACAAGGCACCAACTATACGGCCACCTATGCCTCCCATCACGAAAACTAGCCAAGGTAGACGAACAAACCAGACATGCAGGACACTGCTGGAGAAGAAGGGACGAACTCATAAGTGATGTACTCCTTTGGACCCCCACATATGGCCGAGCAAAAGCGGGACGACCAGCTCGAACATACATACAGCAGCTCTGTGAGGATACAGGATGTAGCTCTGAAGACCTGCCAGAAGCGATGAACGATAGGGAAAAGTGAAGAGAGAGGGTCAGGGATAACCGTGCTGGCGGCATGAGATGATGATGATACATCGAGCACTCCTTTAAATTTATATGAAATTCCTCATATATTCTATACCCGAATAATCCGCACTCATTGTCTCTCTCTCTCTCTATATATATATATATATATATATATATAATAAATATATATTAGATATATATATATATTTAATCCATGGAAAATATTCTGCAGCCCTGGGTTTCATGAAGTTTTTTGCAAAACAACTACCGGAACTGCCAGATGATTGTTGTATATCTAATATATATTCATTTATTATTATTTTATAATAGGTCTATCCTAGATATTGAGCACTCTCCATATTATATTGCACTTGGTTCGACTCATACCCACAAAGTGATTTAGTAATAACCAACACTCTTATGATATATATATATATATATATATATATATATATATATATATATATATACCATTTGATGAACTAAACTATTAAAGCAAAATAAATTTATTATGGAAATTGAATACTATTTCTAAATTTCTTGTTTTTTAAACAAGAGTATATATATATATATATATATATATAAAGATAGATAGATACCAGCATATACAGAGAGAGAGATAGATAGATAAATACTTGCATATATATAGAGAGAGAGATAGATAGATAAATACTTGCATATATATAGAGAGAGAGATAGATAGATAGATAAATACTTGCATATATATAGAGAGAGAGATAGATAGATAAATACTTGCATATATATATAGAGAGAGAGAGATAGATAAATACTTGCATATATATATAGAGAGAGAGAGAGATAGATAGATAGATAAATACTTGCATATATATAGAGAGATAGATAGATAAATACTTGCATATATATATATAGAGAGAGAGATAGATAGATAGATAAATACTTGCATATATATAGAGAGAGAGATAGATAGATAAATACTTGCATATATATAGAGAGAGATAGATAGATAAATACTTGCATATATATATATAGAGAGAGATAGATAAATACTTGCATATATATAGAGAGAGAGATAGATAGATAGATAAATACTTGCATATATATATAGAGAGAGAGAGATAGATAGATAAATACTTGCATATATATAGAGAGAGATAGATAGATAAATACTTGCATATATATAGAGAGAGATAGATAGATAAATACTTGCATATATATATAGAGAGATAGATAGATAAATACTTGCATATATATAGAGAGAGAGATAGATAGATAAATACTTGCATATATATAGAGAGAGATAGATAGATAAATACTTGCATATATAGAGAGAGAGATAGATAAATACTTGCATATATATATAGAGAGAGATATAGATGCTAGTATCTATCTTTACAGGCGTCTGAATAAAAGAACACTCCTGCTGAATGTGTCAAATGTATTTATAATCGGTTAGTTTCTTACTTTAATGGCATATCAACTTTCGTGGGGAATTACATGCGGAAACTATCCTTGTAGAAGAACAGCAGTGATACTATTTAACCCTTGCTGAGGGGCTAATACATTTTCCAATGGTATTAGTCCTAAAATGAACGTAATATCGTGACTATATATATATATATATCGTGACATCTCCACTCTAGAAGGAACCCCTCTTAAACTAGTAGACAAATTCACGTACCTAGGAAGCAGCGTCGAATCAACCGAAAAGGACATCGAAACGAGGTTAACGAAAGCATGGACAGCTATCAATAGGCTATCGACTATATGGAAATCAGACCTAACCGATAAAATGAAACGCAGTTTCTTCCAGGCAGCGGTCACGTCGATACTGCTATATGGATGCACTACATGGACGCTAACAAAACGGCTGGAGAAGAAGCTAGATGGCAATTACACAAGAATGTTGCGTGCAATCCTGAACGAGTCCTGGCAGCAACACCCCACAAGACACCAACTGTACGGCCACCTGCCCCCTATCACGAAAACTATTTAAGTTAGACGAACCAGACATGCAGGACACTGCTGGAGAAGCAGAGATGAACTCATAAGAGATGTACTCTTATGGATCCCCACACATGGCCGCGCAAAAGCAGGACGACCAGCACGAACGTACATTCAGCAGCTATGTGAGGATACGGGATGCTGTCCTGAAGACCTACCTAGGGCGATGAACGATAGGGTGGAGTGGCGAGAGAGGGTCAGGGATATCCGTGCTACCAGCGCGATATGATGATGATGATGATGATATATAGACAGACTGTTTCGTTGTATCACAACTCTTCAGTGTGGCTAGACACGTAGGACGCTTGAAGCCGGGATCAAAACCCGTCCAACTTTACGTTATATATATATATATATATATATATACACACACACACTAACCATTACACCAATGTCCAGCATGTCTGGTTCGTCTGACTAATTATTCTCCGACTTCGAGCTGACTCCTACCGCCTCAAACAACCCATAAAAAGAAAACAGGGACATGAATGCACATCTATTCTAAAAAAATATATCAGTAAATTTTCAATGAAGACAGAATGAATTAGCAAGAAGGGGATTAATGAAGTTAAATGATTCTACAAAGTGGTAAGGCGACTTTAACTATTTTTATGTAAATATTGGAATGCATGTTACTTTGAAAATCATCAACATTAAATCGGGCTGATTGCACGGATTTCTCTCTCTCTCTCTCTCTCTCTCTCTCTCTCTCTCTCTCTCTCTCTCTCTCTCTCTCTCTCTCTCTCTCTTTCGTCCATAGCTTTTGGCAGATTTTCTTGACTTTATCTCGTGTCTGCACAGAGCTAGATGACCAACACTAGTGTGTCCATGTGTAGGAGTTCATAAGAGAACGTCCTTCCTTTTCCAGCAATGTCTATTATATAGTAATAATAAATGAATATATATTAGATTTTATATATTTAATACCATGGAAGTTTGTCTGCAACCTTAGGTTTCATGAAGTTTTACAAACAACAATCATCAGGTTGTTTGTAAAACTTCATGAAACCTATATATATATATATAAACAGACTGTTTCGTTGTATCACAACTCTTCAGTGTGACTAGACACGTAGGATGCTTGAAGCCGGGATCGAAACCCGTCCAACTTTACATTGTCTGATTTGGATGGCTTGTGAGATAGGAGGTAAGTGGTCATGCAGCTACTGTTTTGTAGTATGTTGCTTCCAGGATTTAATCAAAACAGCACCTAGTATTTTTGTGTAGTTCCCATTTCTCTTTCTCCCTCCATGCGTTTCGTTTGCGTTTATGTGGTGCATCCATACAGTCGTACTCGCACAGTCACAACTTTGAAGGAATCCCGTTTTATTTCATTCGAGAGATCAGTTCTACAAATGATACATAATTAGAAAAAAGAAAATATTTCTGATAAACCACACTAATATATGTAGATATATTCGCAAGTATATATATATAATTATGCAGCACAAAATAAGCATGTATCTACACAGTGCCCTCTATATGTTGCAGATGGCTGTCATCATCATCATCATCAACATGTCGTGCCACTAGCACTGATATCCCTGACCCTCTCTCGCCACTACTCCCTATCGTTCATCGCCTCTGGCAAGTCTTCAGGGCTACATCCCGTATCATCACAGAGCTGCTGGATGAATGTTCGAGCTGGTCGTCCTGCTTTTGCCCGGCCATATGTGAGGGTCCATAGAGGTACATCACTTATGAGCTCGTCCCTGCTTCTCCAGCGGTGTCCTGCATGTCTGGTTCGTTTGACTTGGATAGTTTTCGTGATGAGATGCAGGTGGCCGTATAGTTGGTGTTTTGTGGGGTGTTGCCGCCAGGACTTGTTTAATATTGCTCGCAACATCCTTGTGTAGTTGCCGTCTAGCTTCTTCTCAAGCCGTTTTGTTAGCGTCCAGGTGGTGCATCCATACAGCAGTATCGACACGACCGCTGCTTGGAAGAAACTGCGTTTCATTTTACTGGTCAGGTCTGATTTCCATGGCTGTAGTCAAATGCAAAATACAAATGTAGTACTTGTGACGTAGTGAGTGACATTTTTTACATCAATTTTCTTTCTAGAATGATCGGTCTTGGTAAATGATATCCACCACTGACAACGAAGGAGATTATGTAAAAAAAAAAAAAATAAGTATTTGATGTGTAGAATAAAGGCTTCGTTCGTCAATAGGCAATCGACTTTCTGATGAAACCATGTATTGTCAAACACATTTGTAAAATTACATATCCATATACACATACAAAAACATTGAAAAAATAGAGAGATAGATAGATAGATAGATAGATAGATAGATAGATTATCCACAAAAAATATGCTTCTCTTGACCTTCTACCCTTTGTCCAAAACGACCGACTATCTATTTCCTTACTCTTACCGAATTTCTACCCTTCTCACGTTCTATTTTTTTTTTTTTCAATTTTATCCCCATCTCCACTTTTCTCTTTGTATTGTCTTTAGTTCTAATCTTTTTCCTTTACTCATTCTGTTTGTTATTTGAATAGGAAACGTTTTCCTCTTCTTCTTCTTCTTCTTCTTCTTCTTCTTCTTCTTCTTCTTCTTCTTCTTTTTTTTCTCTTTTGCTTCTTCTTCTTCTTCTTCTTATTTTTTCTCTTTTGCTTCTTATTATTATTATTTTTTCTCTTTTGCTTCTTCTTCTTCTTCTTCTTCTTCTTCTTCTCCTTCTTCTTTTTTCTCTTTTGCTTCTTCTTCTTCTTCTTCTTATTTTTTCTCTTTTGCTTCTTCTTCTTCTTCTTCTTCTTCTTCTTCTTCTTCTTCTTTTACTCCTTCTTTTCCTAGCCTTTTTCGTTCCTTAATTCTTTCTTTTATCTTCCCCCCTTTTGCATATTCTCATTCACCCTTCTCTTTTTTCTTTCTTCCCGTTTTATTTTTAATCTCTCTCTCTCTCTCTCTCTCTCTCTCTCTCTCTCTCTCTCTCTCTCTCTCTCTCTCTCTCTCTCTCTTATTTCTTTTTTTTACAGCCTGCCCTTACGCATAGACACTGTCACCCATCTCACAAGATTCATAATAATGTGAACAGCAATAATTCTGTCCTTTGCATTAGTATCAGTGCATACTTTTTATGCAGTTGGTAACTTATTGTGACCTCAGCACATTATATCAAATATTTGAAAAGATAAACGACAGTACACTCGAAACCCCCCCCCCCACAAGAAAATCCTCGCTCTACTTTGCGATGTGGTCTACACATTTCATTTATTTATTTTAGTTTGAAGAAAATATTCAACGTATATATGTATCTATTTGCTAAAAATAATTACGATTTATATATAAATTCAATCCAAAATTTTATATATTTATCAATTAAAAAAAACAATTTGAATGAATCAAATTTGAAACAAATGTATTGATTTTATCTATAGATTGAACGAACATCAGCTAGAAAAACAAGAAATAGATCGTCAGAGCTTTTCCTCATCTCACTACAGCAGAATTAATCAAGGCATGATTATAAACGGAACTACCATGACCCGAAAATCCAGCAAGGGCTGCGTGTGACTTTCGGAAAGACTGGACACCTTATTAGTTCTCATCAGCAATGTATACCGTGTCCTTCCCCAATGAAGATTGTACCCGCGACCACAGAAGGTAGAACCGAGACTCTACCACAGAGCAACTGGTTAACATCGAACACAAGCGATGCTAAATATACTAGTCATGGTAAATACGCGGCCGATTAACCTGATGTTTCTTGTAGTTACATCAAAACAGCAGTCCAGTTGTTCCGTATGTCGCACGCAATGCTTGCCTGACTTTCTGGTCATGGTAATTCAATTTATAATATAATTCCTCTATTTGAAAAATGAAAAATGTATATGTGATTAGAAGGTTATTTATTTTGCTACAATCATTTTTTTTTCTTTCAAAATGCGAACTTTTGAATCTTACTCCAAATGCCAAAGTATTTTCTCCAGTGTTTGGATCAATTCAATGATGCTGATAGTTGACTTAGATGATGAATAATTACCCCTTTTCTCCAGTACAGCGATAACATGGGGCAACATCTTTTTCAGTATCTAAAAGGCTATTTCTTCATAGAGATAAAAACTACTTTCGTCTTATCTGTGATCTCGTTGTAAAACTCTTTAGCAAAGAACTTAAGTGTTCTTCAGATATTCAGATGTCAATAAACAGGTCAAATCACGGAAAGGTGTACAGGTCGGCTATCGAGACTTAGGTCTATGCCGGAATGAAATGTGCTATTGCCTCATGTACCCTGTTGAGTCGAGACCAGAGCTTCCGACACTTGAATAGACATTCATTCATGCTTCAAACTCTAACCAAACATTCTCTCAGAACCAAGACAAGTGTTTAACTTTTCTATTGATAGTAAAAAACAAAAGTGTAACTTTTCTTATTGTAGATCACAATATAAAGCGTAAATATCATTTCAAAACACATTCATGTCAAAATAGCATTAAAAAATTATTCGCAACCGATAAAAAGCATGAATTATCCTTGCATATATTGGAGCTTTGGAGAATGTGGAGGGTTTCCCTTCATTGCCATTATTCCCAGGTTCACTCTGAGCCGGAGTGGTAGTACCTGTTAAGGTCCTATCAATGGCTCAAGTAAAATTGTTCAATCATTTATTAATTATTATGAGCTGAAACCATACAGCTGCGTGCAAATTATTTATATTACATTGGAATACTTGATTAATAGAATTACTAATGTTAAATAGCAATACTTGAAACCATTTGAGGGTGTGCTAACAAACGAATAATACTGAATAAAGTTTTTAGTGTCTAATTGGAATACTTGAAACCATTTAACTGTGTACTAACAAGTAAACTCTAAGCACTTATTTAAAAATAAAGTTACCTACGAACTATTTGCCATTCGCTTACAAATAATATATATATATATATATATATATATATATATATATATATATATATATATATATATATATATAATTTGTAAGCGAATAGATTATTTCTTTGTCTGAAGATGCAGACTTAACATTTTGAAAAAATATAGGGTCTGCTGAAATAAATATTATTACAAAAAATATGAGTAATTTTAAAAGGTCTTTCTTTTATATTATATATATATATATATATATATATATATATATATATATATATATATATATATATATATATAAAATAAACGGGATTTGGTATTGAATAACCCATATGAATTGATATTCTATAGAACACCAACTAACCAACCAACCATGCATGTACAATGTTGGACTACGAAAAAAAAACTGATGTTGCAAAAACCAATTTTTTTTTAATATATTGCCACAAATTGTGATGAAATTTCAATGGTTTAGACACACATAGAAAGTGTTTGTTTTTCTTATTTATTATTGTCAAAGTTCCTTTCGTTGTAGTGAAAAGTTATAATTTTTCTAGAAAGAAAATTTTAAAAGATAGCAAAAAATAAAAAGGATAAACTACAAAATTATCTTTTCCTTGATTTGATATCCTCTTTAGGATTAGTCCTTTGCTTATGGTTTCTAAACAGCAGTCTGAAAAAGGTTAAATTATTGTATACAGTATTTGTGTATATTTGTCTCTGGCTCCCACCAGGCAGGACTTGACACAGGGTCAATGACCCAAAGGTCGTTTATAGTGAGGGTTAGGGGAGGGGAAGGTCAGGCACAAGCCGAGGCTCGAGCCCTGTTCGACTATTCTGGTCATCGGTCCAGTTAGTGCAATGTGAGCCTAATGAGCCTAGTTGGACATGGACCCAAACATGGGTCCAGGCACGGATGTCTGATTATTGCTTAAACTGGATCAAGAGGTCCGGTGCTATTCAAGGGGTCAAGTGTGTCAATAAAGCAGCTCACCCACTAGCTCAAGTCTGCCATTGAGCATTGAAAAAAAATACAATATTTGTGTGCTGTCACGTATTGATTTGCAAAGAAATTAAATCGCCATAATTCAACAAGATTTTTGTCAATCACTTGTTGAAAGGATGACCAGATTCTGTCCGGCAATAATTAATCTAATATCTATTAGATATCCTACCAAATATTGAGTGGTCATAAATCGTCCTAACTGCTCATAACTCTATCAATTGTCATCAACTGATTAATAAAAAATCTATGACAGTTATCTGTTATGTTTTGTTTTCTTTTACTTTTTGTCAAATACTGTATTTTAACCAACCTTTCACCACAGGCAAGATGTGGTACGAGGTCAATTTTTATGTGGGGCACAATATGTTTGAAATCAAATGTTCCCTTCTCCTACATCAGATGCCATATCAAAGCGAACGAACCGAATATACTCTATGATTTACTCATAGCAGAGAGGAAAAGTGATGAGTTCATGCCTTTCCCAAAAGCATTAGCACCAAATAAAACACACCACAAAAAACCTCAGATGACCGATTCCATTTCTTTACGTCGATAAGAGTCATGCTAACCGGACCACAAATTAATCCATCCATTCTAAACGTGTGAATGGTTGGTTGGTTTGGTTTTATGGCATATCAACCATTGTAGGATATTTGATGCCAAATCCTCTTTATACATATATATTAAATATATATGATTTGGTTGGGTTGGGTTGGGTTTTACGGCATATCAACCATTGTAGGATATTTAATGCCAAATCCTGTTTATACATATGTATTGAATATATGATTCGTAAACACATTTTTAAACGATCCTGAGTTCATTTTTTTTTTTTTTTTTTGCACACGGTGAAATGGTTTCAAGTATTGCTTTCTAATAGTAACAATTTAGCATCAGTCATTCGCTTGCACACATTTAAGTGGATTTACTTATGATTCGTAAGAGAATAATTTGTAGGTAACTTCATTTTTAAATGAGTCAGAACTAATTTGTTTGCACACTAGTGATGCTATTGTTTCTACACAGTTAAATGGTTTCAATTATTGCTATCTAATACTAATAATTCTATTCAATTTTAATCGTTTTTACAAACAATGAAGTGGTTAAAAGTTTTGCTATTTAACACTAATTATTTTATTTCAATAATATTCATTCATTTGCAAAGTATTGCTATTTAACACTAATTATTCTATTCAACATTATTCATTCGTTTGCGCGCAGTTAAATTGTACTAAGTATTGCTATGTATGATTTACAATTCAATTGGAGAGTTATTTGTTTATACAAAGTTGAATGGTCAAATAGTTCTATTTCTAACAATTCAATTTGGCATAAGTCATTTTTGCACACAGTTTAAAAATCAAACAGTTCAATTAGACCCATAGGACCTTATCAAGTGTTGCCACTCTGCATCCGAGTAGACCTGGGACCAATGGCAATAAAATGATACTTCACATTCTCCAAATCTCCAAGGCTGAAGCCTCACCAGATGGTTTAATGTCATATCAAGGAAACTCGTTGGGAGGTCTTACCTCTCTGCAGAGATGCAGTCTGTGAATTCAGGAGCCCCAACTTGCTGAGCTGTATATTTGGGGAGACTTCTTACAAGCTGTGGTAATATCAATACTACTATATGGATGCACCACATGGACGCAAACAAAATACATAGAGAAAAAGCTAGATGGGAACTACACAAGAATGCTACGAGCTATCTAGAACAAATTCTGGAAGCAACAACCCACGTAACGACAGCTGTATGGCCGCTAACCTCTTTGCGGACATTGGATGTAATTTGAAGGATGGATGGGCTATCAGCACGACTGGATTATATATATATATATATATATATATATATATATATATATATATATATATATATGTGTGTGTGTGTGTGTGTGTGTGTGTGTGTGTGGAGAGAGAGAGCGAGACAGACAGACAGACAGACTGGTAGCGTGAGTGGGTCAGGGAGATCCATGCTGTCAACGCGACATTATATATATATATATATATATATATATATATGTGTGTGTGTGTGTGTGTGTGTGTGTGTGTGGAGAGAGAGCGAGACAGACAGACAGACAGACTGGTAGCATGAGTGGGTCAGGGAGATCCATGCTGTCAACACGACATTTTATATATATATATATATATATATATATATATATATATATATATATATGTGTGTGTGTGTGTGGAGAGAGAGCGAGACAGACAGACAGACAGACTGGTAGCGTGAGTGGGTCAGGGAGATCCATGCTGTCAACGTGACATTATATATATATATATATATATATATATATATATATATATATATATATATGTGTGTGTGTGTGTGTGTGTGTGTGGAGAGAGAGCGAGACAGACAGACAGACAGACTGGTAGCGTGAGTGGGTCAGGGAGATCCATGCTGTCAACGCGACATTATATATATATATATATATGTGTGTGTGCGTGTGTGCGTATTTCCTAATTCTTCAGCACAAACTGGATGCGACACAAGGTCAATTTTCAGCGAAGTTTAACAGGTTTTAATGTGGTTTTCCTTCTCCTAGATCGGTTGCTTAACCAAGGTTATAAAACCTAATCTGCCCTACCATTTATCCGTAACTGGAGGGATGTGGATTCATATCAACGGTATATGATATACATGATATACAAATAGCCTCGTTCCAACGACGGTAACCATTACACCACGAACACCCCCAATTATAGATAGATAGATAGATAGATAATGGAAAGTGATCCGACAATATATAGAGAAAAATTGATAACAAGGTCATCCAAGTAGAAGGAGAAATTTATTGAGAAACAAAATCGACATTACAGCGTTTTGGTTCAAACGAACCATCATCGGGGCTGTGAGGAATTATATTAGTAGTGTTAAATTAACGATGGATATTTAAAAATACCAAATACAAAACCTAGGGAAAATTTATATAACAAAAATTTTAGCCGTATAATTAGTGAATCAGCGTTTGTTTGTGTGTTTTTTAATTACGTCATTTAACTTATTAGGAATATTGTATAGAATTTATGTTCCGTTTGTTTATCGAGAAAGATTTCGAATCAAAAGGAGAAAGAAAAAGAAAGACAAAAAGAATAAGAGAAAGTATAAGATTATGATATATGTGGGATACATTGATTAAACATGGAATATATTATAGCTATTTAAAATGGAATTGCTCAAGTAAGGAGAAATATTATAAAAGTCAGGACGAGTATTTACGGAATTACAGAGTGAAATAGCACCGGTCTCGAAAATTTGTTTTAGTCTTTTATTGTAAATGTAAATGAGTATCTTTGCTTCTCAATAAATCTCTCCTTCTACTTGGATTACCTTGTTATCAATTTCTCTCCCCCCCCCTCTCTCTCTCTCTCTCTCTCTCTCTCTATATATATATATATATATATATATATATATATATATATATATAACAATAGAAAGAAGGATATGCATATGAAGGTGAGCATACCTGTACAAATATGTGGGCATAGATAGTATGTATGTATTTATGTGTGTTTGTGTGTGTGTGTGTGAAGTAATATAGATAAATGAATTAAGAATATCTGCAGATTTTTATAAGTTTGGTTTAGTTTCTTTGTTTAATGGTATATCAACCTTCGTGGATTATTTAATACCAAAGCCATCCTTGTATAAAAACAACGGTGATACTATTTAACCACCAGATGGGAGCAAAAGTTGGTTTATACCATTTCTCAACGGTATTAGTTTGAAGGTGAACGGAATTACGCGACTGGAGTTCGAACTCGTTTTCTTCGATTGATTTGGTTTGGTTTGGTTTTATGGCATATCAACCATTGTAGGTTATTTAAATACCAATCCTTTTAGTATATATACGTGGAGTATTCAATAAGTTTCCAGACTTTTTGTACAGGCATTTAAAATTGTCGTAGACTCTTGAAAATTTAGTATATTATTGCTATACATCTTATGAGATGACTGACCAATTTTTATGATTTCAGGTTCAAAGAAACAGCTACAGCAGCAATTGGAATACACCCTACTAAAGCCTGATTGTCACAGCTGGTGAATTTCAAAAATGCAATCTGGCACTTTAGAAGAACGATATGCAATAAAATTCTGTTTTAAACTTGGAAAAAAATGCTACAGAAACGTATGGAATGCTTCAGACTGCTTTTGGAGCATCTTGCATGAATCGAGCATCAGTTTTTGAGTGGCATAAGAGATTCAAGGAAGACAGGAAGTCAGTGGCATTTCCAACAGGATAATGCACCAGTCCACAACTCCATCCTTGTCACAGACTATTTGACCAAAATCGGCATCAAGACAGTTCCTCACCCTCCCTATAGTCCAGACATTACTCCCTCTGACTTTTGCTTATTCCCTAAGCTCAGAGGCTGTCGTTATGAGACAATTGAGGAGATGAAAGAGGCTGTGATGAAGGTCATTGACATGCTCACACAAGAGGACTTCCATGGGGCCTTCCAGAAGTTGTTGGAACGGTACAACAAGTTCATTGCAGCCGGGGGAGATTACTTCGAAGGGGACTAGAGTTTCATGTGTGTACTATTAATAAAAGTGCCCATACGAAAAATGTCTAGAAACTTATTTAATGATCCTCGTATATTAAATATATGATTTCTAAACACATTTTGTAGATAACTTGTTTAAACGAGCCAGAACTCATTTTTTTTCACACAGTTAAATGGTTTCACTAATTTCTATCGAATCTAATTTACTATTTATCACTTGTTTGCATACAATTAAATGTTTTCAAGTATTGTTATTTAACACAAACAATTCAATTAAACATCAGTCAGTTAACACAAACATCTATTTCAAATAATTCAGCTTAGCATGTGAACAAAGTTAAATGGTTCCAAGTGTTGCTATGTATAACTAATAATTCAATTCAAAATAAGTCATTTGTTTAAACACAGTTAAATCTTTAAACAGTCCTATTTCAAACATTCCAGTTTAGCATATGTACATAGTTTAAGTGTCAAACAGTTCCGTTTGACCCATTGATAGGACCCTTTCAGGTACTACCACTCCGGACCAAATTTAATTTGGAAGTGATGGCAATGAAGGGGTACTACGCATGCCACAAAGCTCCAGCATTACTGAAGCCTTACCATCAGATTGTTTAGGACACTCGTTGGGGGTGGTCTGACACCGCTACAGAGATGCAGTTGATGTATTCAGCAGCCCCAGCCAACTGAGCCATCATTTACTTCGAGGCCATTTTTATCGGTAATGAAATAGAAAGAGAAAATTTTTCTCGATTGGGATGAATGAGTAAGTTTTTATTGTCTGTAATAAAGATAGGTTTTGGTACTTATATGATTAGCGATCAACTGACAAGTATATCATTTTTGTTAAGTACTTTAATTTTTGACGATCCATGTGAGAGGTGTAGGGGTTATTTCCCTGGAAGCAATATCTCTACGTTCACCCCATTAAGGAGATAGACAGATGAGCATAGTGCAGTAGCATGTCAAGGGTCGATGGTGTTTTTTTGGTTAAAATAAATGAAACTGCCGGTTTGCCCACAAACAGAGACAAAACAAATAACATATTCCAGACAGTGTATTCTTTAAAATCCATGCTGAAAAGTCTGAAAATTTAAGCGAATTTTTAAAAAATATTTCTTATAATCCTTGATGGTTATTTAATGACAAATCCTGTTCATATATATATATATATATATATATATATAAATTTTTTAGAGAATAGTTTGAAAGTAACAACAAGTTAGGGTGTCACATGACCGTCCACAATCTCTTCCCGACGTCTATTTAATAAAATAAAAAAATGAAATAAAAAGGGAATTCTTCCAAGCTTTTATGTCAGAATGATTGTGTTCTGAAGAGAAAATTGTTCCAGCTATAGGTTGAACATTCTATCCGGAACAGTATCATTCTGACGTAACATGAAATGAGCAGGAAAAGCTTTCTGTGTAGGAATTATAAATTTACCAATCTTAAAGAAAAATTTCAACAGCAAACGCACGGTATGCACCGGTCCAAACCATGATTGTTACTGATCGTATCAGAAAAACAATGGTATAACTTTAGTTTGTGAAGTTTGGTTTTGGTTTTATGGCATATCAACCATTGTAGTTTATTTAATGTTAAATCATAGAACGTTTTTAAACAAACCTAAGCTCATTCTTTTGAACGCAGTTAAATGGTTCCAAGTATTGCTATGTATCACTGACAATTCAATTAAACATCAGTCATTTGTTTACACACAGTTAAATGCTAAAACAACTGAATTTTCCATAAGTCATTTGTTTGCACACAGTTTAATTGTCAAACAGTTCTGTTTTTCCCATAGACAGGACCCTATCAGGTGCTACCACTCTGGGCAAGAGTGGACCAGGAAGTGATGGCAGTGAAGGAATACTCCATATTCCCCAAAGCTCCACATTACTGGAACCGCACTATAAGATTGTTTAGTGTCATATCTTGGACATTCATTAAGGCGGGGGGTCTTACGCCTCTGCAGAGATGCATTCGGTGTATTCTACAGCTCCAGCCGACTGGGCTCGGTAAGAATTTAGTTAGATGGAGCTACCATTACTATTTCCTTAAGCTTACACGCACCACACAGGTGACAGTTTGAAATGTGGGAAGTATTTCTGCTACACCCTGTATAAAGCAACTTATTCCATCAGGGGAAATTTTGTAACTTTTTTCTCTTATAAGCCGAGTCATTTGCAGTGAATGGATAAATTTTAAAATATTGTAAAAGGTAATGCGTGATGTGTAAAAGGTACCCGATGTTCTATCCCGAGATGAGATCAAATACAACAATGATACAAATACATATACAAATACAGGCGGACTCTTTCGTTTCGGATACAAACGGGTTTATTAATTTCTGGCTTCGGTTCATGGTGACACGAGGAGAGAGACACAATTCTTAAAAGCCATTGCTAACCATACTATGCTGACCCCACCCCACCCCACCCCACCCCAACGCGCGGCGCATCTTGTGATGTTTAAGATCTCAAATTATCTCTGCCGGTCGAGATCCGAAAAACTCAACCGCTCACCTCAACGGTAGAAAACCCAGCTCCCCTTCAACGGTCGAATCTCAACTACTGTCTTTTCAAAATCCACAAATTCTCAGGACCATCTCTTTTGGGCATGACGTCAACCACACTCCAGCCCTATTTTCTGTCTGGAGTTTATTATGTCAGATGATGATTGTCATATCATTTCTGTGCGGGCGTAAGACTGCACCATCTGACTATGCACCTGAACTAAGAGACCCGAGTAGTTCAAAGCCTTACCGAACTAAATAATAAAATATAATTAACGAAAAATGATTAACATAGAAAATCATTACCTTAATTATATAACACCCAATACCAGATAAAAGATACCCGATACCAGATAAAAGGTACCCGATACCAGATATAAAGGTTTTGTTTTTTTTAACTGGCATGTCCACCCTAGTAGGATTATTTTATGCAGAATATTCTTTTTTTAAGGAAAAAAGTATAACATACATATACATACATTTTTTCGTGTTAATTCCGATTGCTTTCAGATGCGAAAGATGTTTTCAAACAGCTTCTTAATGTTTTCCTCTTTGTAATAATTTTTCTAATCGGCAGAAAGTCGATAGATTTAGTTATATGTTTCACTGTCAGTGGAACCTGGAATATATTACATGCAGACTGATTTTTGCCTTTGAGCAAATACGAATGGGTTAGTGTGACCAATGCATAATCTGGATGATGTCACTTCCTTTCTATTTTTCATATAAATACATTCTCAATCACCAATGATTCTATATAGTTTATTGTTTATGTAACTGTTCCAAAAATACTGCCTTTTTTTTGTTAAATGTATCGATTTAAGTCTTTATATGGTATTTGGAAATTGTTTATCAACGTTATCATTTTGAGAAGCTTTTGCAACTAAATCTGCCAGTTCATTTTCTTTGATACTTTCGTGGCTTGATATCCTGTAAAGTACTATCTTTTTTTTCTGTTTCCTAATTCATTTAATCTGATTAGTAGTTTTACTAATAACGGGTTGTCTAATTTTTTTTATTTTCTATTGCAGTTATGACTGACAGTGAGTCAGAGAAAATTACATATTTCGTAATGTTATTTCTGGAAATGAGATTGAGTGTCAAATCTATTGCACAAATCTCTGCATTAAAAATTGATGTTTCCTTTGATAAATGCTTTTTTTTATTTTATCATATGCAGCTGCACATTTTTTGTAATCATTTGATTTTATCTTTACTTTTATTTCTATTTTTATTTTTTTAATCCGTCCGTAAAGACGTAAGTCTATTCAAGAAAATTATCTTTGAAATTTTCGAATTTTTCTTGTTAAGTTTGAGTGTGGTACGTTTTATCTTTATTATATTTGCAGAAACTTTAATCTGTTTCGGAGACTATTATGTTCCAAGGTGGTATTTTTTTAAAAGATGTTATAGATTTTGTTATTAACATTTTTGCTTTTTTTGCAATGGGTTCCATTCAAAGTCTAAAGGTTTTAATGACTTTTTCTTTTTGTTAAAATAAGTTTCTGTATTTCGCTTTGAAGGCGCTGTGGTATGCGGTATTGGTGGGATTTGCTCAAAGTTTTGTTTAAAATTGTAACCCTAACTTATAATATTTGAGACTTGAAGGAGCTTTGTAGGGAACGAATAAATAAATAAATAAATTTAAAATTAAAATTTTTAAAAAATAAATAAATAAAAAGAAAACAATTAAATTTGCAGAAACTCCCAGGGGTCTCTAACAGGAAAAGGAGATGACGCATGCGTAAAAGAAAAAGGCCTCCTCTTGACAAAGGGGACCAGCTATTCTTTCTCTTTCAGGCAGTGTCCGTCGAACCAACAACACCATTTTGCTGTCTGGTGTTTTGGGCACCACACATACGTCTTTGGACGTAGCGTCTGTTAGGCCCTTTACCCAGTAGCAGCCCTCTCTCTATCGGTCAGCACTATGCTGAAATATACAAGACCCACTACAGAACTATAACCTAACTCTTACCGGACTTTGACAAACTTCCAAAAGAAAACTAACCCTTATGGAGGAAGCCCGAAATACCAAATGAGGACAAATACATACATGAAACGATTTAACGTATTTTTGACACCTTAACTGGGGGATTCAACCGTTTCAATGTATTCAGGAAAAACTCCCTCATCCACGGAATGGTTGTTGAACCCAGTAAATAAAGGAAAGTATAAAAGAAACGTCTTCGTCTCTTATCTGTTTCTATTTCTTTTGTTTAATTCTTTTGGAGCTTTCTTAGGCAAGGCATTACGCCGGCCAGTCAACGTCGGGGTAAAATATAATGTAACCAAAATATGGAGTCAGATATCTAACGCCAACATAACCAACGAAATACCAACGCTACCAACGGA
Source organism: Sepioteuthis lessoniana (assembly GCA_963585895.1). Classification (NCBI taxonomy): domain Eukaryota; kingdom Metazoa; phylum Mollusca; class Cephalopoda; order Myopsida; family Loliginidae; genus Sepioteuthis; species Sepioteuthis lessoniana. The sequence continues at coordinate 73,936,928 of OY757924.1, read as the reverse complement.
ATATCAACACAACCAACGTAATACCAATGCAACCAAACATTGGACTACAACATGCAAAAGTTGCAATGCTTTATTGCATTTTCGTTTTACATAATTTATGTGTGGAATACAAGTCAGCTTTTTTTTATCAAAAATCATCCCAAAAATTTATATTCGTCGACTTCGGGAATATCTAAGCTTTTAAGTTGCAATTTTGTGTCATGATGCAACTTGCATTTGTTAGAAAAATGGATGAATTTTGTTTTTGTTTTTGAAAACTTAAAATCGTTTTTGTTCCCCTTTTAATGATTTTGGTTAATCTATGTTACAATTTCCTTTCAATTGTTTGAATATATACGAGGATCATTAAATAAGTTTTCACACTTTTTTCGTATGGGCATTTTTATTGATAATACACACATGAAACTCTAGTCCCCTTCGAAGTAATCTCCCCCGGCTGCAATCCACTTGTACAGTTCCAACAACTTCTAGAAGGCCCCATGGAAGTCCTCTTGTGTGAGCGTGTCAATGACCTTCGTCACAGCCTCTTTCATCTCCTCAGTTGTCTCATAACGACAGCCTCTGAGCTTAGGGAATAAGCAAAAGTCACAGAGAGCAAGGTCTGAACTATTGGGAGGGTGAGGAACTGTTTTGATACCCATCTTGGTCAAATAGTCTGTGACAAGGATGGAGTTGTGGACTGGTGTATTGTCCTGGTGGAAATACCACTGACCCGATTTGAAGAGTGCTAGCCTCTTCCCTAGGAATCTCTTCCTGAATTCCCTTAAAACCTTACTCAACATAGAAACCCTAACCCTAAGCCTAACCCTTTGGCCAATCCACTCTGATGTATTGACTTCCTTACTCCTCCCACACCTCTCATCATCCCTAACAGACTCCCTGTCTTCCTTGAATCTCTTATGCCACTCAAAAACTGATGCTCAATTCATGCAAGATGCTCCAAAAGCAGTCTGAAGCATTCCATACGTTTTTGTGGCATTTTTTCTAAGTTTAAAACAGAATTTTATGGCATATCGTTCTTCTATAGTGTCAGATTGCATTTTTGAAATTCACCAGCTGTGACGATCAGGATTTAATAGGGTGTATTCCAATTTCTGCTGTAGCTGTTCTTTTGAACGTGAAATCATAAAAATTAGTCAGTCATCTTATAAGATGTATAGCAATAACATAGTGAATTTTCAAGAGTCTACGACAATTTTAAATGCCTGTACAAAAAAGTCTGGAAACTTATTGAATACACCACGTATACTTATTGTGCAATCATCCACATAGAGTGAACCATTTATGTGAGGAGTAAATTCCTTGACAATTGTGTATATTTTAATATTAACGTTGTTCTTAAAATATTGCCTTGTGGTACAGCCTCTTCCAGTTTATTTTAAAGAAATTAGTTGGGATAAAAATTGTATAAGAAAAGTTTAAGAGGGAATAAGATTATTGATATGAAATGAGTAACACTAAAGTCAAATTCAGTATTTAACTGGGTTATGTTTTTAGGGGGCTTTAGTGTGCAATTAACGGTAATTCAAACAGTAAGTTTTAACCGTAAGTTTAAACCGTAAGTTTAAACAGTAAGTTCCTCAGCTTTCTAATTCGGATACTAATTTGAAAAGATAACACAAACAATAAAGTTTTTATAAGGGAATTTTATACAAAAAAACGAGAAAGAAAGATAGAAAAGATAAAATGTGGCAAATCTTTAGTGCAACTTGCAGGAAACTCATCTGAGAGATTGTTCGGGAAACAAAGTTCTTTGAATTTGAGTATTTTTCTCCTTTTTTTTTTTTTTTTTTTTTTTTCGTATTATCGAAACGTTTCAGAGTTCACTAAATTTCGTGTCTTCTTTAAGGTTCTTTTCCGCAGAAGTTTCAGAAGAATTTTCTTTCAGTTGAATTTTCTTGGTAGAACTTCAATAGTCGACTTTCATTTATTTTTACTTTTATTTCTTGGGGAGTTCCATTCATGAAGCGAGTGACGAAACCTTTCTGGTGGCTTAAGTTTTTCCTGCCTTTACAGTTCGGTCCCTGAATTCGTACAGAGGATTTAATTAGTAGTTCTTGACAAATAGGAGGAAGTCACTTTTTGGTGCCGCACTGTCTGGGATTACTTCTCCCTTCTCTACTCCGGCCAAATCAAGTGCCGCACGTGGTCAGCTTGATTTTTTTCTTAGAAATAAATTTTTATAACTTATATTGGATCGAGTAGATCCTGTGCATACTCTAAAGACCCTGACTGTAAGAAAATGATTTATAAATTCTCGTTGTCTACCTTTAAGTCCTAACTCATCTCCCCTAGATCTTTTAGAATACCATGCTTCTAGGTAGTGTCGTAGGCTTTTTTGAAATCGAAAACGACAGTTGAGACGTGTTCTCCTCATGTAAAAGACTATTGAACGAAGTTTTCTTGGTTGACTAGGTGATCTGTACATCATTGATCTCTTCCAAAACTGTAATGCATATCTGTTATCAGTTTATTAGTCTGCAAGTACTAGACCAAATAAAGATTCATTATTTTCTTTAGTGTTTTGCAGAGGCAGCTCGTCAAAGAAATCAGCAATTCTCAGGATCCGATGTATCTTTTCTTGGTTTTGGTATTGGTATAAAGGCGGTTAGTGTCATGAATTAAAGCAGTCTCTGCAATGGATGTGGCACAAAGCCGCATGAACGAGGCACCCACTGAGACTCGAATCCACTTGTAAAGGTTTGCTAGTCTAGCTTGCTAACCATTACACTAGCTGAGGTGCCTCTTGTTGATAGTAGTAGTAATTTACTAAGCATTTTGCTTAGATGTGGCACAAGGCCGTATGAATGGAGGACCCAATGTGACTCGAATCCACTTGTAAAGGTTTGCTAGTCTAGCTTGCTAACCATTACACTTGCTGTGGTGCCTCTTGTTGAGAGTAGTATCGGACTGCCTTGAGGCGATACTACTTTTATAGCAATATCCCATTTACATATGATATAGGGAATACTTTTTAATCCAGATTTCATTATATGTTTTAAGTAAAAGTTCGAATGATTCTTTTTGGATCTATTTTAGAAATTTATAATGGATCTCATTTTGTCTTACTGCTGTGTTATGTGTTTTTTAGTGGATTTATCCAATTTACTTAAAGGGAAAGGATTCTTAAATTCTTTCTTTATTCTTAAAAGGTTTTTTGAATTGAAATTTAACTTGTATATTTTTTATATTTTTCTTAATAGATCAGAATTATTGCTTATAATTTTCAGATGAATGTTTTTAGAATGTTTTGGCTAGTTTGTTTGCTATAACCTTTTTTAGTTATTTTGATATTATTTATAGAGAAATGTTTTATCGGTATTGGATTGTACTTAGCAGATATTTTCTTAACCATTTTCCAGATTGTCTTCGCTTTAGTGGAAATGTTGATTTTATTGACATGTTCACGCAACACTTTCCTTTTTGGTTTCCTTTAATGTTTTATAAGCTTTTGTACAATGTAGTTTGTATTTTATTAAGTTGGTTGTATTTGGTTCTTTATTGAATTTCAATTGAGCTGCTTTCCTTTGATTAATAACTTTTTTTACAGTTTTATTGAACCATAGTCTATTTTTCCGACTTGATGTTGTGCTTTTTTGAATGCATTCTTCTGATATTGATATTAATGTGTCTGTGAATTTATCAGTTGTAATATTATTGTTCAGTGTTTGTTGATTGGAATATAGGCTTCTCGTGGGTTTTGTTATTTTCCATTTTGGTAGATGATTGCTAATGTCTTTGTCACTTCTGAAAATGATTGGTTTGTTTGTTTGTTTGGGTTTTATGGCATATCAACCTTTGTAGGTTATTTAATACCAAATCTATTTTATACAAACAAATAGTTCTACTTCAAACAATTCAGTTAAGCATAAGTTTAATTGTCAAAAACATTTCTATTTCAAGTTATTCAGTTTAGTCAAACAATTCCTTTTAAGACATTTCAGTTTAGCATAAGTATGTAGTTTCAATGTCAAAACATTTCGTTTTCAAGCAATACAGTTTAGCATAAGTACACAGTTCAGTACTATTTGACCCATAGATGGGACCCTATCAGGTGCTACCACTCCGGGCCAGAGTGGACCTGGGAGCAATGGCAATGAAGGGGTACTCCGTATTTCCCAAAGCTCCAGCATTACTGGAACCTCACCATCAGATTGTTTAGTATCATATCCAAGGCACTCCTTGAGGGGGTCTTACCTCTCTGCAAGGAAGAAGTCAGTGTATTCTACAGCCCCAGTCAACTGGGCAAAGAGAGTGATTGGGTCATGATCACTGCCACATACATCATCAAACACACTCCAATATTTACAAGACGGGTCACACATGGTTAGGTCGATCGTACTAAGAGATCCATTTGTTGGATTGGTACGTGTAGATTCTTTTTGGTTAAATGAACACATTGTTCTTGTTGATTAGGTTTTCAATTTGGTTCTCTTTCTCATAAATTTCCGTAAATCCCCGTAAAGTTTTGTGACAATTGAAGTTGGAAGGATTTGGACAGTTGCTTTATTAATTCTTCTATTTCATTTATTTGTTCATGTGGAGGAATGTATTACAAATAAATGTTTTGTGCAATGTTGCTCTCGCGGTGACGGCCTATTGATGAGTTTTTTAATTCAATTTCCCCCATGGGGTACATTATTTCTAATCAATATTGATACACCTTCAGAGGATCTGAGTCCTGAATGATGATCATCTTTGATATCAAGATTGTCTACATTTTTAAGAAAGGTTTCTGGCAGACAAATGAACACATAATCCAAAATGTAAGCAATAATATTTATTCATTATATTTTGCGCTCAAACTACGACAATTCCATTAGATAACTTTAAAATCCATTTTTGTTCCATAGACATATCATGTACTTTTTTTAATAAATCTACAAATCTGATGTTTGTATTTATGCTGTTAAAGTTTCAATGTTCAGGCCTTCAACACACTTGGATCTATTTAAGGTTTTGGTTCTAAAACGTTTTGACCCTCAGGAGTTACATTGCTTCTGTTTGTTTGTATTTTCTTGCTCAATATTAAATTTTTAATCCTCAGGTGTTACATTGGTTCTGTTTGTATTTTCTTGCTCAATATTAAATTTTTAATCCTCAGGTGTTACATTGGTTCTGTTTGTATTTTCTTGCTCAATATTAAATTTTTGATCCTCAGGTGTTACATTGCTTCTGTTTGTATTTTCTTGCTCAATATTAAATTTTTGATCCTCAGGAATTACATTGCTTCTGTTTGTATTTTCTTGCTCAATATTTAGCTTTTGATCATCAGGAGTTACATTGTTTCTGTTTGTTTGTATTGTCTTGGTCAATATTTGGTTTCTCAGTTTGTTTGGGGGGGTTGTGGGGGGATGATTATCTTTGATGTTGAGGGTTCTCTGGATTGAAAGGATGAGGGGGTTTCAAATCATCAGTCGTTTTTGTCGAGTTATAAGCTGAGCAAACTTATTTGGATTGAGAAGGCTCATGTTTGGTTGGGCTAATTAGAACGTATTACAGGAATTACATTGCTTCTGTTTGTATTTTCTTGCTCAATATTAAATTTTTGATCCTCAGGTCTTACATTGCTTCTGTTTGTATTTTCTTGCTCAATATTAAATTTTTGATCCTCAGGAATTACATTGCTTCTGTTTGTATTTTCTTGCTCAATATTTAGCTTTTGATCATCAGGAGTTACATTGTTTCTGTTTGTTTGTATTGTCTTGTTCAATATTTGGTTTCTCAGTTTGTTTGGGGGGGTTGTGGGGGGATGATTATCTTTGATGTTGAGGGTTCTCTGGATTGAAAGGATGAGGGGGTTTCAAATCATCAGTCGTTTTTGTCGAGTTATAAGCTGAGCAAACTTATTTGGATTGAGAAGGCTCATGTTTGGTTGGGCTAATTAGAACGTATTTGTTTTGGTATTTAGTTCTGGATTTCTTTTTGATAATTGGTCGACGGATCAGTGATCTCAGTCATTTTTTCCTTGTGGGTCTCCATTTTGATTGAAGCTTTAAGGTTTTCTTTAGTAATTATTAGTATATCTGAATGGATGTTCGTTTTAAGTTCTTTTGGTTTAGTTAGTGGTTCTATGCGATAGATTTCGGATGAGTGCAGGTTTTTCAGCAGCGACTGAAACTTTGGCCAATCGTTTGATTCCTATTGGATTAATTTATTAATGAGAGCTTTGTGTGGTTGATTTCTGTTTCTGATTGGGTTCGCCTTCTGTGCAAGTGCTATAGATGTTCACCCCCATTTAGGACCCCTCTATTCTCCTACCTAAAAAATCGTATTTCCTATATACGTAATTTTCACTATTTCTCCCCCTTCTTCTCTCTCTCTCTCTCTCTCTCTCTCTCTCTCTCTCTCTCTCTCTCTCTCTCTCTCTATATGTCAGAAAGTCTTGAAAATTCTGGGTGGTTTTCTAGGCAATTTATTTGAAGTGTGACTTTATTTGAAGTGTGACTTTAAGTACAAAATTTAAAGTGTTACTCTAGTTACAAAATTTATATTTCCAAACTTTAAAAAATTATGAATTATTTGTCCTACGAAAATAATTATTCATATTTAATTAAACAATACTAATTAATTTGGTTGGGTGGGGATTTATGGCATATCAACCATTGTAGGTTATTTAATGCCAAATACTCTTTATACATATATAATAAATATGATTTGTGAATACATCTTGTTGATAACATTTTTAAACGAGCCAGGGCTCATTTTGCTTGCATACAGTTAAATAGTTTCAAGAATTGCAATCGAACACTCATCATTCTATTTAATATTAATCATTTGTTTGCACACAGTGAAATGTTTACGAGTATTACTATTTAACACTAATTATTCTATTGAACACTATTCATTCGTTTGCACATAGTTAACTGTTTCCAAGTATTGCTATATACCACTAACAATTCAATTAAACATCAGTCATTCGTTTGCACACAGTTTAAATGTCAAACAGTTCTATTTGACCTATAGATAGGACCTTATCAGGTGCTACCACTCTGGGTCAGAGTGAACCTGGGAGCAATAGCAATGAAGTAGTACTCCACATTTTTCAAAAACTCCAGCATTACTGAAACCTCACCATCAGATTGTTTAGTGTCATAAGTGACAGGTAAGACCCCCCACCAGTCGGTGCATTCTACACCCTCAGCCGATTGGGCTTAATTTATTAGGTTTATAGTGAACCTCTTTAATCTAAGTAAAGTTGCCGACCTTAGTCGAGGGTGACCCGAAGTCTACCTTTTCAATAGCTACTACTCCTTTCCCTAGATTGCTCCACTTTACCCTTGATCCGTACCTTATAATGCTGATTGTTGAGCAAGATAGCATCAAGTACCATTTTTTTTAGTCTGGTATGACGCGACCTGGGATTGAACCCAGCTCTCCCGGACCATTGGCGAACACTCTAACCATTATGCCAATGTCTTTAATCTAGTTTCGCTTAATTTTGTTAATTTAATAGCATATCAACCTTCATGGGTTATTTAATGCCAAAGCCATCCTTGTGGAAGATCAGTAGTGGTACTATTCAACTCATTGCCGAGGAAATAAGAGGGTTCATGCCTTTCTTATGGGTATAAGTCTGAAAGTGAACGTAATAGCGTGACCTGGGTTCGAACTCGCTTGCTACGATGTCACAGTCCAGCACGTTAACCACTCTGCCAAGGGACTCCCCAGTGCAATATGGAATGCAGTAAATTTGTGTAAAGAGAGTATAAAACTAGACACAACTGAGTGGGCAAGGTGATCCCCTGAGAATTGTACAAGAAGTATAAATTTGACCTTACAAACAAATGATATAGGCACAACTCAGAATCCGTCCTAGAAATTCCGATGCACAAAATTCTCTGAGATACAAACGGATCATCTCATCCCGGCCAGACAACCAGAGTAGACTTTGCTGTTCCGGCTGACCACACGGTAAAACTGAAGGAAAACAAAAAGAGGGATGAATACCGAAACCTTGCTAGAAAACTAAAAACTAAGAAACATGAAAGTGACGGTGATGCCGATAGTAATTTGTGCGCTCGGTACAGCCACGAAATTATTGGTACAGGGACTGGAGGACTTGGAAATAAGAGGACCAGTAGAGACCATCCAAACTACATCATTGTTAAGATTGCCCAGAATACGAAGAAGAGTCCTGGAGACTTAGGGAGACTTGCTATCACTCAGACCCCAGTACAAAACCATCAGCTTACACTGGTGTGAAAAACTCTCAAATAAGTAAAACGATAACCGAATGCAAATTACCGCAAAAAGAGTATAAAACTAGACATGACTGGGTGAGGAAAGTGATCCACTGGGAATTGTGCAAAAAATTTAAATTTGACTATGCGAACAAATGGTATATGCACAACCAAGAATCCGTCCTGGAGAGTGAGATGCACAAAATTCTCTGGGATTTCGAGATATAAACAGATCACCTAATCTCGGCCAGACAACCAGACCTAGTGATAGTCAACAATCAAAAAGAGAACCTGCCGAATAGTGGACTTCCGAACCGGCGAACCAAAAAGTAAAATTAAAAGAAATTGAAAGAAAGACAAATATCGAGATGTCCTTAGAAAACTTTTAAAAGACTATAGAACAGATGTTTATCGCACTAACCACCAAACGAGCGAATATGGCACTAGGCCGAAATTTAGGTTGGTCCAGGTGCAGAACCTGGTGATCACAAACCTGATCACAGGCCCCGTCAGCATTCCTCTAAAAAGGGGTGTGTCAGGCGCCAAACAATAAACATAGCCCCTCTAAGGAGGGTTAGAACCTGGGGAAGACGGCCCCCTGAGGCTCGATGAGCAGATCAGTCTCGCCCGCGAGACGCAGCTGCTGGGTTTACCTGGCAATCGTGTCAAGCAGTCTTGACCGACCATAACCCACTACCTTACAACCGATCCCAAACCAACTGCATACACCACACGGCTGGTCGGAAAAGGAAGAAAGGCGGGAAATTGTGGACATGAAAGTGACGGTGATACCAATTGTAATTGGTGCACTCTGTGCAATCCCCAAAGGATTGATAAAAGGACTCGAAGACTTAGAAATAAGAGGACAAGTCGAGACAAGCGGAGACCATCAAAACTACATCATTATTAGGATCGTTCAGAATACTGAGAAAAGTCCTGAAGACTTGAAGAGACTTGTTGTCACTCAAACCATAAGCAAACACTGACGTGAAAAACTCTCAAAGGAATAATAATAATAATAATAATAATTACCTGAACCTTGCTAGAGAACAAAAAAAACTGTGAAAGATGAAGGTGACGGTGATACCAATTGTAATGTGTGCACGTGGAACTACCCCCGAAGGATTGGTAAAGGGATAGAGGACATAGAAATAAAAGGACCAGGAGAGGCCATTCAGACTACAGCATTGTTAAGATCGGCCAGAATACTGAGAAGAGTCCTGGAGACTTAAGGAGACTTGCAGACACTCAAACTCTTGTGAGCAACTATCAGCTAATGTTGGTGTAAAAAAACTCTCAAAAGAGCCGAAAAAAATAATAATAGTTTGTAAAGTTATAATCGTTACACTAAGCGTCTCCCCTTGCGGTTTCAAATAATTATTTTCATTGAAAATAATTTGTACATAATGAAAAAAGAGACTTGGGATCACCCTCGACTATGGTCGCCAACTTTATTTAATACAGTTCCAAGAAACTATTTCTTTTTGATAATTATAATCATTTGTTTTCACACAGTTTCAAGTGCTACAATATAATACAGATCTACAGGATGTATAAGAATTTTTTAAACAAAATGATCGAGTATAAAGCAAGGACGACAAATAACAAAATAAAGAAAATTGCATTTACTGAAAGGTAAAAAGATAACATTTTAGGATTTGCAACCATTTAATCTCAACCATGAACCAAAGATGTCAAAAGGAACCCCAGCGTACGTGCTCCAGATGTCCAATGTTCAGTTGAAGGCACTGCTGAATACGATTTGCAGGCGCCTTTGGTGGTGTAATGGTTAACAAGCTCAACTAGCAAACCTACACGAGTGAGTTCGAGTCTCATTGGGTGCCCCTTTCATATGGCCTTGTGCCACATCTAAGCAAAAAGCTTAGTAAATTACCACTGCTGAATACGATTTGCAGGCACCTTTGGTGATGTAATGGTTAGCAAGCTCAACTAGCAAACCTACACGAGTGAGTTCGAGTCTCATTGGGTGCCCCTTTCATATGGCCTTGTGCCACATCTATGCAAAAAAAAGTAAATTACCACAGCTGAATCCGATTTGCAAAATTGTTGATAACGGGTGCCCAATTCTCCGAGTTGTTCGTTTGAATTTTTTCAGTGGTGATTGCCTTCAATGTATCAATAGTGCGAGGATGGTCCAGGTAGATGTCATCTTTGAGGAACCCCCAGAGGGAGAAATTTGGGTGGGGGTAGGTCTTATGAGTGAGGTGCCCATTCAACTTTAGCTTTGCAGCTGATGAGACACTCCAAAAATTTTCACGAGGCCATGCCATGCTAACATTTCCTTGAACCACTGTCCCTCCTCATCAAGCTCCTCACGCACCTCGAGCTCTCCACAGATTTGCTCAAACATTGGAATGTAACGCTCTTTTGTCACCGTCACTGTCACTACTTTACTCCAATCAAATGGTTCAGTGGTGCCATGCTTCGAAATGGCGACCCAAATCGTGCACTTTTTTGAATACAGAAGGTATTCAACGACAGTGAGGGTTCTCGCTTACCTAAAACACATAATTGTAGGAATTAACATTACCTTTAAATAGAAAATGGGTTTCATCCGAAAACCAGATATCATTCAAGAATTCCTTATCATCGTCAATATTTCGCGAACACCACTGGCACATAGCTACCCTCTTTTCCGTATCGGCCGGGGTCAATTGGTGCTTGATCAGGATCTGATAGAGATAAAGTTTGAGATCCTTAATCAGAATGTACCAAACAGAAGATACAGAGATTCTAAGTTCTTGGTTCCACCGTCGCAAAGATATCAAGGAATATAAATAAGAATAAAATATGACATGTATAGGATTTACATGCCTATGTTTCTAAATAGTTGGCTAAGAGCACGTGGGGTGGAAAAATCTGGAAAAATATGATCCAAAACTCACTTGTTCCCAAAACAAAAATAGTTAGTTACAAAGATAAAATAAGTAGTTTCGGGAATCTGATTGGACAGAGTAGTCACGTGCAGATGCCTTCAACTACATCCACGCGTATGTAATCTCAAAGGAACTCATCCTGCGCAAAAAATCTTGCGTTTGGATCCAGTCACATGAGTAGGGAAGCAATATATTTCACGCTTTTAACAGTCTCTTTCTCTCACTCTCTCGCGCGTTCTCGCAACCCCCGACATTCTTAGCTCCCAGCTAACCAAAGCTCGAGACAACTTGACTGCAACACACAGCCGAAAACGGGAAAGCATACAGCCAGTGAAAATACGTTCACAACCATATTGAAATTAGCATACTTACCATCTTTCAAACTACTCAACTTCTCATAGACTTCAACGTCGCCACGCACAGACATACACACACATTCAGCCAGCGGTCAGACTCATACTCCGCTGCTATGTACTTTTTAGCCATCACGCGTATTTACATATACACGCACAGACATATACGTTAGTACGACTCAACGACTTTCTCTCTCCTGTCTAAATGACGAACACACGTACATACAGATATGTTCGAACAACATACACTGACATTCGCAAAATATTTGTATTATACACATTCATGCACACAAATACCTAACAAACATATTCGCAGATTTGTTACTATGTATTAACTTTTCCTAGTTTTTTTTGTTTTTTTGTTTTTTTTTATATAAAAATTGTTTTACATTCTCGTTGTTGTGAATTTTCTTTTGTCCACGTTGTACATATTCTTTGTGTTGTTGATTGTGGAAACAGAACTCTGACAAAACCTCGAGAGAACCAACTCATCAAGCCACGGGTTTGTGACCACCGACATTTCATTCACCACACATGCTACCTTCTATCCATTTTAGACGTTAGAGATATAATACAAGGGAAATAACTCTTACTCGTTTCTATTCATTGAAAAATCAGTATTATTCTATACGTGTACTCGTTCAAGTTAACTGGGGAAAATTTTTCTAGTATATTGTGTGTGTGTGTGTATGTGATTTGAACTAATTAGTTCCTCGAACTCACTGCAATTTTTTTTTATGGTATATAAAAAAAAATTGCATCTCTGCGGAGAAGTAAGACTCTCCTGCGAAGAGTGTCCTTCATATGATACTCAATAATCTGATTAGGAGGTTCCGGTAATACTAGAGCTTTGGGGAATGTGGAGTACCCCCTTCATTGCTATTGTTACCAAGAGAGGTAGCATCTGAAAGGGTCTTATCTATTGGTCAAATAGAACTGTCTTACATTTAAACTGAGTGCAAACAAATGACTTATATCAAATTGAATTGTTTGAAATAGAACTGTTTTTCATTCAACTGTGTGCAAACAAATGACTTATATCAAATTGAATTGTTTGAAATAGAACTGTTTTTCATTCAACTGTGTGTAAACAGATGATGATGTTTAATAGAAATGTTAGAAATAGATAGCAATACTTGAAACCATTTAACATTTTGACTTATAATAAATTGAATTGTTAGAAACAGAGCAGTTTGAACCTTTACCTAAAAATGTGTTTACAAATCATATATTTAATACATATATATATATATATATATATATATATATATATATATATATATATGTGTGTGTGTGTGTGTATGTGTGTGTGTGTGTGTGTGTGTGTAAAAACGGGATTTGGCATTAAATAACCAATAATGGATGATATACCAGAAAACCAAACCAAACCAAAAACCCCACGCTCACCCTGGAAATGAAAAAAAAACTTTTATTAATTCGAGCTGTCAGGTTATTTGTCTTTTCTAACGCTAATTGTCCCGGAAATTGATGATTATACGACATAAAAATAGAATGTGAAAGTGAACTTCCTTACAAAATATAAAATAATTGTTTTTAGGGTTTGTTTTTTCGAAAAATAAAAAAAATTGTAATGAGTTTGAAGGTCTAATTAATTTAAATAAAAAAAAAAAAGTTACAAGAAATTTTTCTTCCTTGGTGAACTTGAACAGGTGCACATGTCAAATTTTACCAAAAAACCATGTCAAGCCGACTTACAGCCAAGTTACACATTAAACCACCGGTTCTCATCAGATCACCAAAGTTAAGCAACAATAAGACTACTCAGTAGATGGATTGGTGACCACTAGAGAATAGCAAATACTGTCAGCTGTCTTGTATTCTAGATTGAACAAAATATAATAAATAACACCAACAATTATCTTAATTGGTTTGGTTTTATGGCACATCGAACATTGAATGTTATTTAATGCCAAATCCATTTTTATACATATATATTAGATATATGGTTAGGTTTGGTTTTATGGCACCTCACCCATTGTAGTTTATTTAATGACAAATCCATTTTTATACATATAAACAGCTCCATTTCAAACAATTCAGTTTAGCATAAGTACAATTTTTTTGTTTACACAGTTATACGCCAAAACAGTTCTATTTTGCAATAGTACACAGTTAAGTTTTATCTGACCCATAGATAGGACCCTATCAGGTGCTACACCTCCGGGCCCGAGTGGACCAGGGAGCGATGGCAATAAAGGGGTACCTCACATTCCCTATTGCTTCAGCATTACTGGAGCCTCACTATCAGACTGTTTCAAGTCATATGCAAGACACTCGTTGAGGGAGTTTTTGCACTCTGCAGAGCTGCAGTAGATGTATTCTTAGGCCCCAGATGACTGGGTCAGGTTTGGTTATATGGTATACCAACCATTGTGGGTTATTTAATGACAAATCTTTTTATACATATATATTAAATATAGGATTTCTTAACACATTTTGCAAATGATATTTTAAACGAGGTTTAATGGTTTCATTTATTTCTATCTTATACAAATAATTCTATTTACTATCAATCATTTGTTTGCACAAAGTTAAATGTTTTTAAGTATTACTACTTAACACTAACAAATCAATTAAACATGTCATTTGCTTACACATAGTTAAATGATCAAACAGTTCTATTTCAAACAATTCAGTTTAGCATGTCAACAAAGTTAAATGGTTCCTAGTATTGCTATGTATTTCAAGCAACTCAGTTTAGCATGAGTCATTTGTTTGCACTCAGTTCAAATGTCGAAGTACACAATTTAAATGTCAAACACTTCTATTTGACCCATACATAGGACCCTATCATGTGCTACCATTCCGGGCCAGAGTGGACTTGGGAGCGATGGCAATAAAAGGGTACTTCGCATTCTCAAAGCTCAAACATTCCTTGAGCCTCACTATCAGATTGTTTCGAGTCATATGTAGGACACTCTTTGGGGGAGTTACCCTCTGCAGAGATGCAGTCGGTGTATTCTACTGCCCCAGCCAACTGAGCCAAATAATCTGTATTGTATTTTATTATTTACTAAACTTTACTTAATCTGTTGGGTCCCATTGTAACAATGATCCATCATGATACAGATGTTTCTATTCTTCTACACTGGTTACACACAAACATTGCTATGATGAGTAATTGAAAACTTAGGATGCAATTGAAAAATCAGTGTGAAATTGAAACTTGGTATGCAACTGAAACATGGTATTCTATTTCACATATAGCATTATGGCTATAGCGGACACGGCGACACGAGTTCAAATCCTGAACGAGGCTGATTGCATTTCACATAGCACTAATACTCTTGGGAAAGGTATGAATCCAATTACTCTCCCTCCAACTATGGGTAAATAGTAGGACAGTCTGATTTCTTCAGCCTTGGTGAGGCAACTAGTCAAAGAGAAGGAAAACTCTGAATTCAAACCTGTTAAACTCCGTTTAAAAATTGACCTTGTGTCATATCCTGCCCGAGCGGAGGGGTTGGTAAATAGGATTATGGCTATAGTGTTATTCAATTGAAAATTAGTGTGTTCTTTTTACTTATAGCATCATGGCTATTGTGGTTTGAAGTTGAGACTTGGTGTGCAATTAAAACGTTGTTTGTAATTGTAACTTAGTGTTCTTTTTTTTACATATAGCATCATGGCTATCTAGATGGGCAATTGAAAAATTGGTGTGCTATTGAAACCTAGTGAGCTGTTGAAAAAATAGTTGCGTAATTGAAAAGCTGGCAGACAGTTAAAACCCGGTGAGTTATTTTATGTATAGCACCAAGACTATATTTGTGTACAATTGAAATCTAGTGTGCCGTTAAAAAAAAAACTTGATATGCAATAAAAAAAATCTTATGTGTAATTGAAACATGGTGTGGAATTTTACATATGGCACCATAGCATTTGTGGTATTGAATTGAAAATTTGTCCACAACTGAAAAAAACTGGTGTGCAATTAAAATTTGGTGTGCAGTTGAAACTTTCTATTTAACATATAACTTAGAGGTGTAAATTTGAAAAACTAGTATGCAATTAAAACCCGGTACATAATTGAAACTTTCTATTTAACATATAGCATTGTAGTCATAGAGGCAAGCATTTGAAAAACCGGTGTGCAATTAAAACCTGGTTGGTAATTGAAAAATAGAAGTGCTGTTGAAACCTGATGTATTTTATCACATATATTATAATCGATATAAATGTGTGCAATTGAAAACCCAGTCTGTACTGCACCATAGTCATAGTTACAAGCAATTGTGTATGAATCGATTAGAGCAACTTAATCAGTGCAGCTATTTTATATATAGCAGGAAGGATAATTTCATGCCTTTTCGAAGAACATTAGTCCAAATTTATTCAGTCGGAATTTAAGCTCACTTAGCCAATTCTATTTGTATGCCACTTGATGACCCATGAACCAAAAAGATCTTTTTATTATTTTACATTCTTACTATCATCTGAGAATTGCTATCACTTGCATGAAATATTTTGTAACTGCAATGGACGTAATAGTGACTCATCGAATACCAAATATCTACGCTGTCTCGCTGGTCAAGTTGCTATGCACGGGAAGTCTAACGCGCATGCACAAAACTGTCTATTTCATACAGCCGGCTAATTTGCTTGAGAGAACAAACGTGCGTCTTAAAAAAATGGCAAATAAACATGGTAGAGTCAGTTTATTCTAGGATTCGATGAGTGAGAACTTTGGAGAAAGAGTTATGACTGAAATCTATAGTAGCGACGATACATTTTTTTTTTTTCTTTTTTACATAAATAGTAGCTTTCTTGATATTTACCATTTTTCCCTCTGCAACTCAACACTTTTTTGCTGTTGACAATACTTACAGATCACTATATATATATATATATATATATATATATATATATATATATATATATATGGCTAGATACATACATAAAATAGTGCCCTCCGTAAACTCAACTATGGCAATCACATGACACCAATTTGATTAATTTCCAGAAATATCTGGTGTCTGAAATTTTTTAAAAAGAAGAGCAAACCTACATTACTGGATGTTATTGAAGCTTTACGGTTTATTGTCAAAGTGTTCTTTTCCTAGATGGATGACTTACCAATATCATGGGATCCATCAATCTCAATGGTTGAATGGCCAGATTAAGTTTCAATTGTTTTTTTAGACTTCATAAATTAAGCTCGACATTTTACTATACACTGTAATCCCATTATTTCGAGGAGATCACATTAGATACTCATAGTCTCATTGGGTGCCCCTTTCATATGGCCTTGTGCCACATCTAAGCAAAAAGCTTAGTAAATTTCCACATTAGATACTCATAATGAAAGGTTTGACTATTCACTGTCTTTTTTTAAGTGAGATGATTGAATAGCTTTAAACAAAGACGTCTTTGCTCTAGAATGAATTTTATATTTAACATTTTTTTGTGAATTTTGCGGCCTCAGGTACCTGAGGGTCAAGGGTATAACAGCTGTAAGGATTAAATAAATTGGCAACCGTAGTCGAGGGCGACCAGAAGGCCGCCAATTCAATAGCTACTACACCGAGGAGTAGAGGAGGGCGCTACTCCTTCCTCTGGATTGCTCTACTTTACCCATGATACGCACCTTATATTGCTGAGTGTTAAGCAAGGAGGTATCGAGTACTATTTTTAAAGTCTTTGGTATGACGTGACCTGGGATTGAACCCGGGTCTCCCGGACTATTGGCGAACGCTCTATGGCCAATGAACCGGTAAAAAGGTTAAATAATGTATTGTAACCTAGTACATTTAGATGAAATTTAATACCAGTGGATTTTTTTCCTTTTTCCTTAGTTTTTTGGGGTTTTTTTTAATTAATAGCACTCAGTCTAAAATATCGAGCTTAAGATGAAATAATACTAAGCCCAAAATATTCAGTTTAAGAGGAATTAATAATGATAATCATCATGTCGCGCTATCAGCACGGATATCCCAGACCCTCTCTCGCCACCCCTCCCTTTCGTCCATTGCTTCAGGTAGGTCTTCAGGGCTACATACCATATCGACACAGAGCTGCTGTACGTAGGTTCGAGCTGGTCGTTCTGCCTTTGCTCATCCATATGAAGGGATCCACAGGAGTACATCACATATGAGCTCGTTCATACTTCTCCAGCAGTGTCCCGCATGTCTGGTTCGTCTAACTTAGATAACAAACAACGCAGGGTGGAAAGAAGAAATAGATAAACTTAGATTCAGAACTGCAAACACAAGAAAGTCAAGTGGGCACTTTAGCATTCTAGTATGTTCATGGCCATCACGAGAACTCTGCGAAAATCCTACACATCAACCAAAAATGCTGACTCATCTAGTCATTGTCCTAACTTTCCAACTCCCAGCTACGGAGTTTCACTCCCAACTGATCACTTTGGAGTCTCACTCCTAACTTTTGAAATGTCTGACCCTCCGCTCCGGTCTGACTGCTTCGGAGTCACATTCCTAACTGATTAACTCTCTTCGTCCTTCTCTTCCAGTCTCGCAGGTTTTCGCGGGCACAACTCTTTGTGTGGTCTTCGCACCAAAGTAGACAAAGGGGTCCCTCTAGACACTCTGACGCCGGTCAAAGATGCTAAAGATAAGATCCCTTCTTTGGCTACCCATCCACGAATACACACAGAGACTCACACACATACATCCATATATATATATATATATATATATATATATATATATAAACACACACATTAATGCTCATTATTGCGCCACATTAAAAGAAAATAGCGTTCAGCCCAAAATAAGGAGCTTAACTAGAAATAATGCTCAACCCAAAATATGGAACTTAAGATGCATAGAAAAATTAGAGTTGATGAATGTCAGTCTTTGCCCGTCAGCCAAAACTGGTGTGTCCATATGTAGTAGTCCATTAGAAAACATCACTTATGAATTTGTCATTACTTCCTCAGCAATACCCTGCATGTTTTGCTTGTCTTACTTGGATGGTTTGTTTGATGGGAGGTAAGTGGCTGCACATTTGCTGTTTTGCAAGGTGCTTCTTTCAGGATATGTTCAAAACAGCACACAGTATCCTTGTATAGTTCTTTATCTAGCTTTTTCTCCAAGCATTTCATTAGAGACCAAGTGGTGCAACCATTCAATAGTATTGATATGACTACAACTTGCAAGAGTTCCCTTTATTTTTTATCCACTTCTCAGATTCTGACTATTCGTCAAATCATCGAAAGAGTATGTGCAAAAAGATCTTGAGGCAACACTTTTTTTGGTAGATTTCTCCAAGGCATTTGATTCCATAAAATTAGGAAACATGGAGCAAATACTTCAAGCATATCATTTTTTTTTAATGCTACTGCTATAATGTTGCTTTACAAAAACACGAAAGCAATGGTTCACTCACCTAAAAAAACATACCAGTATAAATCAATCCAAAATTGATTTCAACCTTGACAAAAATAATCAAGAAAATAGTTGGGTAAGTCAAAAGTTTTGCAATATTTTGGTAATGTGAAACACAATTCAGCAGCTCCAGAGGCTTTTGCTGAGGTTGTGATGGTGATGAACCCCACAAGACTGCAAAATACTGGATTTCACTATATGGCTTTGAGCACAGCCTCAGAATCAATGGTTTCAGGCCAAGCCTACCTCCCCTTACCTGATTGTAGGGTCTCCTACAACCAGTGAAATTTCTTGAACTATCTGGTTTCTGTACTGTGATCAACTGGATATTTTGTTGAATTTTTGGTTGTTTCCATGACATGGTTGGTTTGTTGGTTAGGATTTATGGCATATCAACCCTTTTAGGTTATCCATATTTCCCAACCCCTCTGCTCGGGCAGGATATGACACAAGGTCAATTTTTAAGTGGAGTTTAACAGGTTTGAATTCAGTTTTCCTTCTCCTAGACTAGTTGCCTCAACAAGGCTGAAGAACCTAGTCTGCCCTACTATTTTACCCATAGCTGGAGGGAGAATAATAGGATTCATACCTTTCCCAAAGGTATTAGTGCAATGTGAAATGCAATCAGTCTCATCCCGGATTTGAACTTGTGTCGCCGTGTCCATTTTGCTACGACAATAACCATTACACCATGGCCACCTCCCTTGTAGGTTATCTAATGCCTATTCCTGTTTATTCATGTATAGTAAATATGATTCATAAACAAATAGTTTGTAGGTACCAAATTTTTAATGAGCCAGAGCTTATTTGTTTGCACACAATTAAATGGTTTCAAGTACTGCTATCTAATAATACAAGGATGAGTCAAAATGTAATGCTATTTTCTTTAGTACAGAAATAATTACAGATACAGAAATATTTATAATACATCAGAATGAAGCTGGTCCTCTATGGATCACATCCCTACTTCTCAACATAGTCATCATTTCTCTCAATAGCAAAATTCCACCTTCATAGGAGGTCATGTATCCCTACCTTGTAAAATTCTATTGACTGTTCTTTCTGGTTGATTTCTTGCCAAGAGGAGAAACAAACTCTGAAGTATACATTGAGACCCTGACGAGGCTCCGAGCAAGAATCTTACAAGTGAGATCCAGCTTGCCAGTTGATAATGTCCTCCTTCTGCATGACAATGCACGACCACACACAAGCATCGGAACAAGGTAGACAATTGCCTCATTTGAGCAGATAACTTTACCACATCTTTCATACTCACCAGATTTATCACCTTCAGACTATCATCTCTTCAGTTCCATGAAAGAGGGTTTAAGAGGCAAACATTATGCCAGCAACGAGGAAGTGGAAACTACAGTGATGAAGTGGTTCAAAGAACAGTCAACAGAATTTCCCAAACAAGGGATACATGCTCTCATTTGAAGATAAAACATTGCTATAAAGAGAAACAGTGACTATGTTGAGGAGTAGGGAAATGATCCACAGAGGAAAAACTTCATTTTGATGTATGATACATGTTCCTCTGTCAGTAGTTATTCCTGTACTAAAGAAAAAGGCATTACTTTTTTATTCACCCTCATAGTAATTCTCTTCAACATTATTCATTTATTTGAATGCAGTTAAATAGTTCGAAGTATTGATATGTAATACTAATAATTTAATTTAATATTAATCATTTGTTTGTGCTCAATTAAATGGTTTTAAATACAGAAAAAGATTAAATATTTCTATTAGAGCCTTAGAGATACTACCACTCCAGGTCAGAGTGGACCTGGGAATAAAGCATACTCCACATTCCCCAAAGCTCCAGATGGTTTAATGTCACTTCCAGGATATTAATTAGAGGGGTAGAGGTTTTACTCCCCCAACAAGTGTCCTAGAAATGACACTAAAAGCCCCAGCCAACTGGGTTGTTATACCCTGGTTCAATCTTGAAAAAAATAGAAAGTAAAGTTGGCGACTGTAGTCGAGGGCGACCAGAAGGCTCCCTTTTCAATAGCTACTACACCAAGGTGTAGGGGAGGGCACTACTCCTTTCCCTGGATTGCTCCACTTTACCCTTGATACATACCTTATATTGCTGAGTGTTAAGCAAGGGGGTATCAAGTACCTTTTTTAAAGTCTTTGGTATGATGTGACCTGGGATTGAACCCAGGTGTCCCGGACCATTGGGAAAAAAATAAGTTCCCAAAGAAGACTACATTGCACATTCATCCATGCAACTTTCCAACCACACATGGAGCAAAGCAATGCACAACATGTCAGTACACTAACTACCATGACACTACCAACCACAGTGAGTACCTTTCCACAGACTGAACTGCTTCAATCACAATATACGAGCCACAAGCTAGTGCATACCAAAATATTGCAAAATTGTTTATCTGCCTAAATACATTAGGGAAAAATAATAAATAATCAGAGAAATAACAATTTTTATAATATTTGGAAGTTTTATTCCACGATTTTTTTTTTTTAATCATATTTATGGTCTTAACTTTCACATCCATTATTGACCTTTGTCCACAGAAAATCAAAAAACAAAAAATACTTATTTTAATGTTGGGTTTTTAGTGCTGAGAGAGACAAACAATAATTTTTGAAAAATATATTTGACAATATGATTCCATGATTTTTTTTTATTTGAAATAATGCATTTCAGAAATTAACAAAGATGATTGTTAAATAATTTCTGCAAGCCTTTAATATGACATTAAACATCAAAAAACAGAAAAACACCCACTGGACTGCAGTATCTAGTGGAATTTCTAAATCACCACAATCAATTTCTTCCAAAAATAAATCTACATACTCTTAACAATAAAAAGCTGAGTCATTAAATATTTCCTCCTCTCAAGGACACAAAACATCTTCAGAAACAACTATAGAAAAAAATGTAAATGTTAATATACAATGAATGTGATTTCCAAACATCTAAAATACCCTTAGACAGATTGACATGCCATTATAATCAAGAAAGCAACATTTTAATATCTTTGGGGATATTAGTTTCTAGGTCTGGTAAGTGATCAAATGTTTGGCATAGCACTTAATTCAACAAATATCCACATACTCAGCAATTATGTTCTGATTCAAAAGTATATTTTTTAACTTAAAATTGAAGAATTTTAAGAATTAATAACTGTTTCCTGGTTTGATAGCTAATTAACTAATTATTAGATATCATTAACAAGTCTTTTGCAAAAGTTTTTCTCAATTATTTCAGGTTAGTGATAATTTGGGTTACTACATTCTAGTTGTATAGGAGCCAAACCTTTACTTGGTATAGCCTTGTCTGTAACTAAAAAAAACTAATGCATGGATTTATATGAAATTTTCTCTGAAACTTTCCTTTAACATGATTGGTCAAAACCTGATACCTTATTACTGTCATTTTATTTTTAAAGAAAGGGAGTTTGCCAAGTGGAATCACAATTAAAGAATAAATTTTTCTTTTTCAAGGATACATTCAAAAGGAATTGTAAATAACTTTTGTGATAGAGACTGGCACTTTTTAAAATCATAAGATATTTTTTATGTATGAAAAAATTAAGATACTCTATATACTTGAGTATTATTCAAAACTATCTGGTATTATTTGTTGACTTTTACAGCTGGAAATCATAGACATAACATTTACACATACAAAGTTTGCATCTCAAATATGGAGCAAACTCCTAAGGCTGAAATTTAGTTCCTATAAAGTTGCATGATTTGAGAGTCTATACAGAATATTCTAATTTTTATAGGATGAATGTTTTAGAAAATAAACTAAATAAACATGATATAGACTTAAACAAATTTTTCATAAAAATCACATCATTTTCAAGTTTTCTTAATCCGTTGGAAAATTTTCTATTTTTTCTTTGATCTCTCTCGCTTTCTTTTGATTTAAAATTCCAAACATTTCACTTCTTTTTTTCCAAATTTTCAAACCTTCCATAAGCAATATTACCATATTTTTTAATGTTTTTAATTGTTTCACCTTTATATACAACTCATTATCTCTTAAAGACACTTTTTAAATCTTTCTCTCTCTCTCTCTCTCTCTCTCTCAAAGAATCTCCTTAACTCTTTCTCTCTCTCAAAGAATTTCCTTAACTCTCTCTCTCTCAAAGAATTTCCTTAACTCTCTCTCTCTCAAAGAATCTTTTTATCTCTCAATGATTTACTTTCAGTCACTATTCTTTCACTAACTTGTTTTTTAAACAAACATTTATCTAACCTAATTTTAGTCTATTCTTCATTTCTAACAACCATTTTATTTTTCCTTCGCTATTGCACATGGACTGATCCATAACTTTTAGGTTTTGACAGGAGTCTGTTTAGATAACATAACAATATCCAGGAATTATATATATATATATATATATATATATACACACACACACACACACACACATATGTGTGTGTGTGTACGTGTGTTTCAGACCATCACTTAAGTAGTCTTATGTAAAAACTTACTTAAATCAACTAGAAACTTCTTTTGAGGCTCTTTATCATCTATGGAGATAAAACCATGAAATGAATTTTCAAAATGTTTGTGTTCAACCATCACCCCAGCTTGGGCAAGTCTTTTAGCATACATAAAGCCTTCATCTCTCAGTACATCATACTCAGCAGTGATCATAAATGTTGGTGGCAACTTGTCCAGCTTTTGAGCCAAAAGTGGGCAAAAATATGGATTTAAAAGTGTTGGCTCAAAAGAATCAGACAAGTTTTCATCACCAAAATTCTTCTGTGGTTTCTCAGCAAGCTGTTTTTGGAATTCCTCAGGAAGCAAACTATGGTCAACAGCATCACCATATTCTGAAGTCTTCAAGTGCCTTGAGGTATGGTTGTTGATCAGAAAAGACTCAATATTATCAGAATGTCCTTGATAGTACAACAACCAATATTTCACCATCAATTCTTGAGTCAAGAATCCATTAAGGTTACGGGCTAACATTGATGGCATCCTGAAATCAAATGCTTGGAGGGCTGGATAAATAAGAACTTGGGATTTTATGGATGGTAAACCTGTCTCTACTGTCAGGCGAAGAGCTACCGCTGCAGCTAGGTTGCCACCAGCACTATCACCTGAAATGAAAAGAACGAGCCAAATGAACAAATTGAGACCACTGAATGTCAATATATGATTTGTATAGTCTATGAGATGATTTTTACTTATCTGAAGCAAGAAGTAGTGTTATATAAAAGTTGTTGCATATATAAGGATGAGAAATGGCAGTCTTTTCAGAATGACTGTTGTAAGCAAACCAGAATGAGAGGGACATTTGGTTGGAGTGCATAGAATGGATTTTTGTAAGAGAGAATGATGAATTAAATATTCTCATTGAAGGACCCAGACTTTATTGTGTAGAATTGAAACAAGTTTCATCCACCTTTGTCTATAAGAGGACAGAAGAAACAAGTCTTTAAGCTTTGTTTACTACAAAGTAATGAGTCTTGTGGCATTGTTCACTGCAGAGTAACAAGTGTCACAGGATTGTTTGTTACTTAGTAACAAGTCTCACAGTACTGACTGCTGCTAAGTAATAAGCCTCACAGCATTATTAGCTGCAAAGTAACAAGCCTCACAGTATTGATTGCTGTTAAGTAACAAGCTTCACAGCATTGTTTGTTGCTAAGTAACAAGCCTGGCTGCATTGTCTGCTCCAAAGTAATAAGCCTTGCAGCATTGTCTACTCTAAAGTAATGAGCCTTGCCACATTGTCACAGTGCAACATGTTTTCCACTATGCCATGGAGACTCACCTGACTTGTTACATAGTAGATTGGCAAACTCTGTTATTCACATGAACGGTAAATTTGGTTTCCTTATTTAATGGCAGACCAACCTTTGTGGGTTGTATAACCCATTTTAACCCAAATTTTTAATTTTCTAATTTATAATGAAATTATTGAAGAGAAATACAGGTAAATGGATAGTAAACACTGAAACATCCATTTAAATTTTATTACTGTAAACACTCAGCATTATAAGGTAAGGATTAAGGGTAAAGTTGGACAATCAAGGGAATGGAGTAGCGCCCTTCCCTACACCACGGTGTAGTAGCTATTGAAAAGGGAGCCTTTGTGTCACTCTCGACTAAGGTCACCAACCAACTGTAAATATAAGTTTTATTAATGTAAAGTATACGTTAAATTAATCAAAAAGTAATATTTGAAATTTTTAAATATCTTAAATGTCCTCAAACAAGGATATTGGGTTATAAAGTATTAAAAGCCACTATTGTAGAAAAACAGTAGTGGCACTTTTTAACCCACAGTTGGGAGGAGACATGGGGGGAGTCATACCTCATAGAAACATAACATAATAATATATATAACACTGGAATGGGTATAACAAATGAGGAGGTGGGCACAAGCACTAGACAATGCAACATAGAAGTTAAAATAGAAACGTAACAATAATATAACACTGGAATTGGTATAGCTGAATAAGGACTATGCAACACTGACCAGCAACTGAAATTTGGTTTACATCAACTCCATATTCACTACCATGGCGAAGAAGATGAACAGTCGCAGTCAAGCAATCATCAAATGGTATTGGGAATATATAGTCAGGGGCAAGACGATACCTGGAAAATTTGAAAAAAACAAAAAAAAAAAAAAAAGGGAAGAAGAGAGGAATAATTTTTTTTTTTTTTTTTTAAATCACCTTTACATGATTTCAGCATAAGTAAAAAATGTTATTCAAAAAACATTCCATTTCTAAGCAAAAATATGGATGCTTTGTAATTCATTAACGAGTTTATTTCTAATTATAATCTTTAACTGAATGTAAAGGAATCAATACAAGAGAACACAAATCCTAAGAGTCAAGTTGAAAGATCAAGGGAACTGGGATAAGTGATAGAAAAACATTGGTTTATTTTTTTTTTAATAGAATATCAACCTTTATGGGTTATTCAGTGCCAAAGCCATCTTTATAGAATAGTAGTGGTATTATTTAACCCATAACTGAAAGTGATAAAAGGACTCATACCTTTCCCGAGGGTATTAGTCAGAAAGTGAATACAATAGCACGACTAGAGTTCAAACTCACAACAATGTCAGTCAAGCACATTAGCCATCACACTATGGGATTCCCAACCCCATGTTTAATGGACTTAGCTTTTTTTTTTTTAGAGATGTAATCAGTGTATTTTGAACCCCATCAACCCTATCAGATGCAATTTAGTATCATATCCCAGGACATTCCTTATTATATAGGAATGGACTTGGCCTTTTTTTTTAGAGATGTAATCCGTGTATTTTGAGCTCCATCAACCCTACCAGATGCAATTTAGTATCATATCCCAGGATAGTTTTGATGGGTTTGATTTAGTGGCATATCAACCATTGTAGGTTATTTAATGCCAAATTCGCTTTATATATATATATATATATATATATATATATATATATATTTAGGCAGCATTTCTTCGTTAATGCAAATTTCATTGAACATAATAGACATTTTATGCCTACATATTCTCTTTTGGATCCGTTTGAATTCCCGTATTACTTTTATCGTATTCGGGGGGAACTGATTAAAGTATTGTCCATAGTTGTATGTATCCCTAGTACTTTCTGCCCGACTTTGGGCCATCATCAGGGGAGAATCTGTTACAAAAGTGATGTAACTTTTGTTTTAGCAAATTACTACTGTGTAAGGACGTCTTTGCTGTTGGAGATTATGGCGCTTGCTTTTAAATGTAATTCTGTAAATAGTGCCAGTAGCTAAAGACATTTAAGACATTTACTAATAATATTAACGAAATCAACATACTACAAGATACCTTCCAAAACAATTCAGTTCTTAACTTTACTCATGAACTAAACAAAAACAATAAAATTTCCTTTTTAGATGTTCTCATTGATACTAACAACAATAATAACTTCACTACCTCCACCTACAAAAAGCCCTCTAGTAATAACTCCTGTACCCTCAACTTTAAAAGTGAATGCCCCTTCAGATATAAAAAAGCAATTATTCGTAATGTAATATCCCGTGCCAAACTAATCTCCTCCTACAAAACAATATTTTATAAAGAGGTAAAAAACATAAAACAGGCTCTCATCGATAATGGGTTTCCTAACTATATTGTTGATGAACAAATTAAACGTATGATCAAAAATGTTAACCAACAAAATAAACAGTATACTACTCCATCCAGTCAACAAACATATATCAAACTTTTTTATCGTAACCAAATGCACTACAATTATAAATCCGATGAAAAAATAATGAAAACATTGATTCACAAAAACATACTCCCCACTGATCCTAATAAAAAAATAAAACTTATTATATATTATAATAAGTTCAAAACCTCGAATTTGGTCATTAGAAATAACTCCTTTCCCTCGATTGGGGTGTTGCAAAAAACCAACGTTATATATAAATTTAAATGTCCCCTAGGAGATTGTATCTCTGATAATAATAATATATATGTTGGTTTAACCTCAACTACCCTGTCGAGGAGACTTACAATGCACCTTTCTGACACAAGTTCAATAGCTCAGCATTTAAAAAAACATTCATGCCCAACAACACAACTACGAAAAATTCTCACCGACAACACAACAATACTCGAACATCAAAATAATAAACAAAAACTTCAGATTCTCGAAGCACTATATATTAGAAACCTGCAACCAGCACTTAATAGAATTAATTTTCAAACCAGTGCTAACGTACTTAAATGTCTTTCGCTACTGGCACTATTTACAGAATTACATTTAAAAGCAAGCGCCATAATCTCCAACAGCAAAGACGTCCTTACACAGTAGTAATTTGCTAAAACAAAAGTTACATCACTTTTGTAACAGATTCTCCCCTGATGATGGCCCAAAGTCGGGCAGAAAGTACTAGGGATACATACAACTATGGACAATACCTTAATCAGTTCCCCCCGAATACGATAAAAGTAATACGGGAATTCAAACGGATCCAAAAGAGAATATGTAGGCATAAAATGTCTATTATGTTCAATGAAATATATATATATATATATATATATATATATGACTTATGAACACTATTGGAATTGCAATGAAGGGGTACTCCACATTCCCCAAAATCTCTAAGGCTGGAGCCTAGCCATCAGATTGTTTAATGTCATCCTGGACACTCGTAGGGGAACGGGGGATCTTAACTGTCTGCAAAGATGCAGTCAGTGTACTATACAGCCCCACCCAACTGGGCTAAACACTTCTGATTATAATTACATTGATTAACCATCTAGAAAACTGGGAAAATTTACATGTAAATAAAAAACTTTTTTAAAGATTTGTAAAAAGACATTTGTCACTTACTCAACAGAAATCACAATGAAGCCAGTTTTATTGGCAATTCGAGAAGTAACTGAATGATAAACATCTGAAACAGACAAAATGTTTGAGGAGTCATAAAAAGTAAGGAATATGAAGAGTTATGAAAAAGTGAAATTTGACAAGATAAAATTTACACAGGGTTATGTGTTTACTGAAAAAAAAACATTATTATTAATAAAGTTTGTAATATTCAAGTGATAACAAGAAATATAAATCCAAATATTTATAAAGATTAATTAAATATCAAAAGGTGAAATGAAATATTGGATGGAAAAAAAAATTGGATTATGAAGATGCTTGGTGGTAGAAGATATTTAGTAGTCTCCACTCACCAAGGACCAATCTTAGCATTAGTAATTGATATACCCTTGATATGGTTGGTTGGATGTTTTGTTTTACAAGGTATCAACCCTTTATGAACCATTTAACACCAAATTAGGTCATTTTGATAAAAGTTTCATACAATTCAGTTTAGTATAAGTAAAGTTTTTTTTTGTTTACACACAATTAAATGTCAAAAACAGTTCTATTTCAAACAATCCAGTTTAAGCACACAGTTTAAACACACAGTTAACGAAAACCTACTAGGAAACCCACCGAAAGTAACACACGAACCAATCACCAGAATAATTAGTAAGCAATTGGACATTAAACTAGGACCGTTCACACAAAAAGAACTCGACTCGGTTCTCAGAAAAATTAAAAATAGGAAAGCTGCAGGGCTGGACAAGATTCCCCCAGAAGTATGGAAGACCAGACAATTCAACGACATACTACTCCAACACTGCAACGCAGTATATAATCAAAATCCGATAGATAGATGGATGAAGGGATGCATCCTCCCCTTCCCTAAAAAGGGTGACCTCGGATTAGCTAAAAACTACCGAGGCATAACACTTACATCCATAGCAGCCAAAATCTACAATGCCCTACTACGAAACCGCATAGAACCCAAAATCGACATCCTTAAGAAAAACCAAAATGGCTTCTGAAGAAATAGATCCACAACCTCACAAATATTAACCATCCGTAGAATCCTTGAAGGTGTACAGGCAAAAAACATACAAGCGACATTACTATTTGTCGACTTCACCAAGGCCTTCGATTCCATTCACAGAGGAAAGATGGAACAAATCCTACTAGCATACGGCCTACCTAAAGAAACCGTAGCAGCAATAACGATTCTCTATAGAAACACTAAAGTAAAAGTACAATCACCAGATGGAGACACAGAATACTTCGACATTGTAGCAGGAGTACTACAAGGGGACATGCTAGCTCCATACCTCTTTATCATTTGTCTAGACTACGTACTTAGAACATTGATTGATAAAATCAGAGAGAATGGCTTCGAGCTGACAAAGAAAAGAAGCAAAAACAATTACCGATGCCGACTACGCCGATGACATAGCGATACTGGCAAATATACCCGAACAAGCCGAAACACTACTGCATAGTTTGGAACGAGCAGCCACAGGCATAGGCCTCTATGTCAATGCACACAAAACGGAATATATGTGCTATAATCAAACGGGCGACATCTCCACTCTAGAGGGAACCCCTCTTAAACTAGTAGACAAATTCACTTACCTAGGAAGCAGCGTCTCATCAACCGAAAAGGACATTGACACAAGGTTAATGAAGGCATGGACAGCTATCAATAGGCTATCGATTATATGGAAATCAGACCTGACCGATAAAATGAAACGCAGTTTCTTCCAGGCAGTGGTCGCATCGATACTGCAATATGGATGCACTACATGGACTCTAACAAAACGGCTGGAGAAGAAGCTAGATGGCAATTACACAAGAATGCTGCAAGCAATCCTGAACAAGTCCGGGCGGCAACACCCCACAAGACACCAACTGTACGGCCACCTGCCTCCTATCACGAAAACTATACAAGTTAGACGAACCAGACATGCAGGACACTGCTGGAGAAGCAGGAACGAACTCATAAGGGATGTACTCTTATGGACCCCCACATATGGCCGAGCAAAAGCAGGACGACCAGCATGAACATACATTCAACAACTATGTGAGGAGACGGGATGTAGTCGAGAAGACCTTCCAGAGGTGATGAACGATAGGGAAAAGTGGCGAGAGAGGGTCAGGGATATCCGTGCTAGCAGCACGACATGATGATGATGATGATGAAATGTAAAAACAGTTAATTTCAACAATTCAGTTTAGCATAAGTACACAGTTTAAACACACAGTTAAATGTAAAAACAGTTCATTTCAAACAATTCAGTTTAGCATAAGTACACAGTTTAATTCTATTTGACCCATAGATAGGACTCTATCAGGTGCCACCACTCCAAGTCAGAGTGGACCTGGGAATGATGCCAATGAAGAGGTACTCTGCATTCCCCAAAGCTCTAGCATTACTGAAGCTTCGCCAGATTGTTGTGTGTCATATCCAGGACACTCATTAAGGGAGTCTTACTTCTCTGCAGAGATGCAGTCAGTGTATTCTGCAGCCCCAGCTGACTGGGCCACCTTGATATAATACAAGCCCAGTCAGCAGGGGATGCAGAATATGCTGATTGCATTTCTGCAGTGGGATAAGACTCACATCACTCCAATGAGAGTTCTGGATATAACAATAAACCACATCTGATCGTGAGGCTACAGCCCTGAAGCTTTGGGGAATGTGGAGTACTCCCAGGTCCACTTTGACACTGTGAGGTAGCACCTGTTAGGGTCCCATCTATGGGTTAAATAGAAATATTTAATCATTTATTATACTTGAAACCATTTAACTGTGTGCAAACAAATGATTAATATTAAATTGTTGGCATGATGGTTAGAGTGTTTTGTCAAGGGTCTGGGATACCTGGGTTCAATCCCAAGTCAAGTCATACCAAAAACTAAAAAGAAAATGGTACTTGATGCCTTCTTGCTTAACACTCGGCATTATAAGGTATGGATCAAGGATAAATAGGGCAATCTAGGAAAAGGAGTAGCACCTCCCCTTACATCCCAGTGTAGTAGCTATTGAAAAGGGAACTTTTGGGTCACCTTCAATAACAGTCAGCTAACTTACTTATATATCAGTACTTACTTATATATCAGTACTTGGAACCATTAGAAATGGGTGCAAACAAATGAATACAGTTGAATAGAATTACTAGTGTTAAAAAAAAATACTTGAAACAATTGAACTGTATGCAAATAAAACTATTTGTGCTAAATAGAAAATACTTGAGACTATTTAACTGTGTACAAATAAATAAGCTCTCACTCATTTAAAAATTGCTGCCAACAAACTATTCGTTTATAAATCATATATATTTAATATACATAAACATAAATAGGATTTGGCATTAAAATTTGCCTCAAATCGTCTTCAGACCAGGGCCCAATATGCATCAAGTTGGATTTGGTCGAAAGCAAAAAGTCTTCAGCATGAATTAAATGCACACAAAACTACCATTCCCACGTGATTACATAACATCAAGAAACTGTAAGCGCATTTTTAAAAATCACAAACTGCACTAAAAAAGAAGATGAAGATAAAATATATCTCTGCTTTTAGTTGATCTGGCATATATATATAATTCTTTTAAATACCCTATCCAGTGGCAAAAGCTACTTGGTAGCACCAAGAGTGGCAGTACCGCCTTGAGCTACCAGAACTGTGTTATCACTCCTGGTTGACAGCTGATAAGGGCAGGGTATTGCACATGCTTTCACACATACGATGAAAAAAAATATATAAATAAACAGGATTTGGCATCAAATAACCTGCAAGTGTTGATATGCTGTAAAACAACCAACCAACCTTGATATACTAGCTCTAAATAAACAGAAGGAAAGACAAGATAAGCTCTTTTATACATACAAAAATATTTAATATTTACATAATATATACCCAAGTAGCATTTCAAGAATCGAGAGGAACAATTATTCCCATATTGTTCTATGAATAAGCAGGATGTAGAAAAATTATAAAAAGAAAAAAGGTTCACTTGATGATGGAGAATAAAATAGCTATAACAGGTGCAGGAAACATCTTTACTGTTCAGAAAACAGAGGCAAAAGAGGACAAAAATGGGTTTCTGGGATTGTCATTCAATTCACTTAATGGCCACACCCACTCACTTTATTGTCCCTCTACATGATCTACTTACATCCATCGATTGATTTTAACATTATATCAACTCATATTGGGTTATTTTATGCCTAGAGGTTAGGGAATTGCATTTATTATAAATTCATATTTACATTTTTTATGGAGTTGTTTCTGACAATTTTTTTAATTGATAAAATCTTAACAGGTACAAAAATTACTACAGGTCAGAGTGAACCTGAGAATAATAGCAATGAAAGGGTACTCCACACTCCTCAGAGGTCCAGAACTGGTGTCTCATCATCAGATGAGATATAGTGTCATACACAGGATACACCTTTTGAGGGGGATCTTCTGTTGGGGATGCAATCAGTGTATTCTATCAACAGGGCAAACAAAATCCATTGAATTCATTTCAAAAGAATATGTACATTATGGTGATTAATTTTAAAGACATAAAAATTTACCAATATAATTTACTCAAAATAATAACAACAAAATTAACTTTTTACATACAAATTTTTTAACATGAAGGATAAAAAGGTAGGGAGTAAAATAAACAAAATCTGCATTTGAAAAAAAAAATTATTTATCTCTTGAAAAGAAAAGATTTAAACTGATAAGTCACTGTGATATAACACTTGACCTTAGATGGTGTATTTTGATTATTCTGAGTCCATTTGAGAATAATTCTGGGTTCAACAGATTTGAGCTGACCCAAAAATTTATCTGGTAAGAATTAATCATCTAAAAGCCAAGTACACATTTGATTATTTTTAAAATGGATTAGTTGGTTAGTTTTATGGTATGTCAGCCCTTGTTGGGTCATTTAATACCAAAATCAGTCTTGTTTCAAGTAACTATTCCTGATGAGTAAACTGACTCATTGGCCAAGTGGGTAGAGTGTTCGCCAATGGTCCGGAAGACCTGGGTTCAATACCAGGTCACGTCATACCAAAAACTTTAAAAATGGTACTTGATACCTCCTTGCTTAACACTCAGCAATATAAGGTATGTATCAAGGGTAAAGTGGTGCAATCCAGGGAAAGGAGTAGCGCCCTCCCCTAAACATTGGTGTAGTAGCTTTTGAAAAGGGAGCCTTGTGGTTGCCCTCAACTATGGTTGCCAACTACTACTTAGACCTGACCAATAAAATGAAACGCAGTTTCTTCCAAGCAGCAGTCATATCGATACTGCTGTATGGATGCACTACTTGAACGCTAACTAAACGGCTGGAGAAGAAGCTAGACGGCAATTACACAAGAATTTTGCAAGCAATATTGAACAAGTCCTGGTGGCAACACCCCACAAGGCACCAACTATATGGCCACCTGCATCCCATCATGAAAACTAGCCAAGTTAGACGAACCAGACATGCAGGTCACTGCTGGAGAAACAGGGACAAGCTCATAAGTGATGTACTCCTATGGACCCCCACATATGGCCAGGCAAAAGCAGGACAACCAGCTCGAACATACATCCAGCAGCTATGTGAGGATACGGGATGTAGCCCTGAAGACCTGCCAGAGGCGATGAACGATAGGGAGAAGTGGCGAGAGAGGGTCAGGGATATCCGTGCCGGTGGCACGACATGATGATGATGACTTATTCCTAATGATGGTAATCTTTCAATAGCTGTTTTTAATCTCATCTACAGAAGCCACCCTTATAGATGAGCAGCAGTAGTTCCCCAATTGAACTATTCAATCCTGGCTGTTGAACCATAGGATTCATATGCCAAGGACCTAGTTAGGCATTGTGTTGAGCTGTCAGAGGGTTCATCCGCTTGCCTTTACGTTCACCATACTGCTTCCCATGGCTTTCGAAAATATTTATTTTTAAGAATGAACTCATAAGTGCTGTACTCCTGTGGACCCCTTCACATGGACAAGCAAAGACAGGACAACCAGCTAGAACCTACATAGAGAAGCTCTGTGTCAATACAGGATGTAGCTCTGAAGACCTACCAGAAGCAATGGACAATTGAGAAGGGTGGCGAGAAAGGGTCAGGGATATCCGTGCTGATGGCACGACATGATGTTTCCTAATGATAATCACTTGTTTGCACAGTTATATGGTATCAAGTATCTAACACTAACAATTTGCACAGTTATATGGTATCAAGTAACTTATAATAATGACCCTTTGTAAACAATTATTGCTTCAGAGGAATCTCTTCATTGCATAGTGACTAACATGTTGAATTGGTTTCAAGTATTTCAAGCAATTATATGGTATAAAGTAATGTTGTATTTTGACCTTCGACCCAGCCAAACTTGCCATTCCAAGGTGATGCACTGGAAGGAAGTGACACATCCCAATGGCCAGTAATCGAAAGAAATCACGTAGGCGGAAATTGGCTGACGAAATGGGACAAGGTAAAAAATCCCATGATAGACTCATAGACTGAGGCACCGGAAGAGAGTGACCTCTGAACTGCATGACAGTTATTTCCGCTTGATGACGATTAAACATGCCATTCCAAAGATTGAGTGGGCGATTGAGTGGGCGTTGAACTATTATATAACTCAA
Source organism: Sepioteuthis lessoniana (assembly GCA_963585895.1). Lineage (NCBI taxonomy): Eukaryota > Metazoa > Mollusca > Cephalopoda > Myopsida > Loliginidae > Sepioteuthis > Sepioteuthis lessoniana. Next base: position 73,902,180 of record OY757924.1, on the reverse strand, counting down.
TCAAGACAGAAGTCAGACAGTTGGAGTAAGAAACGAGATGTGGTAGGGAAAGCCACACCAGGCCGAAGGGGCCCTCGGGGCCCCCGATTGAGTTGGGGTCCAGAGAAGTTGCTGATAAGATGCAGTAAAGAAAGCCATCATCCAGCAGAGAGCTGGGCCGCTGGGCCTCCGGTTGAGCAGCCCTGGAGAACAAGAAAGACACAACACTGACGACCATAAGACTAGGGGTCAATATATTGCAATTCTGTTCAGTCTCCAACTCCCTCTCACCATAAAACCTTGAATAACCTTTTCGAACCCTTACAATAAAGTGAGAGGTACATATTTTTCAAAGAAGGCTTTGCTCGTTGTTATTCATTGCGTCGGTCTGTATTCAGCATATATATGTATATATGTGCATGAATCTGTACATGAGAATACAACAGTAAATGTTTCTATCTAATCATTTGTTTGTGTACAATTATATAGTTTCAAGTATTCCTATCTAATACTAACAATTTGCACAAAATTATATAGTTTCAAGTAACTTATAATAATGATCCTTTGCAAAACAATTATAACTTCAAGGGAAGTCTTTGTGGTATCGTAGCTAACATGCTGAATGGCAACATAGTAGTAAGTTTGAACTCAAATTACACTATTGCATTCATTTTTGGACTAATGCCTTTGGGAAAGGTATGAACTCCCTTAACCTTCCCAGCTATAGGTTAACTAATGCCACTGCTGTCCTTCTATAAGAATGGCTTTGGCATTAAATATCCCATAAAAGTTGATAGGCTATTAAACAAATATCTAAACTGAACTCCAGTCATTCACTTTTGGACAAACACTCTTGAGAAAGGTATGAACCTCCTTATCCCTCCAGGCATGGGTTAAATAGTACTATTGTTCTTTTACAAGGGCTTTAGGATTAAATATCCCAGAAAGGTTGATAGCCCATTAAACACAGTAACCAAACCATTATTATTTTATTACTAGATTAACTCCATCTTAAGCTGCTTCAGGGATGGATCACTACTGTTCTTTTACAAGGATGGCTTTGACATTAAATAACCCACAAAGGTTGTTATGCCATTAAGCAACCAAAGCAAACCATCTGTTAGCGTCAAGTAATTATTCTTAATACAAATAACTTACACACAGTTATATACAGGAGTCATTCAATAAATAAGGTAAATTTTGCCAAAGAATTTTAGCATTAAGAATTACTGTTTACAGATCAAGTAACAGCTCCTTTCATGCACCAGAAGACTATCAGCATCACCTTCTTTACTGACTACAGAGTCCAGAACTTTTTCTTTACTGGAGAGTGTCTGTTTCTACTCCAACTGCCTATTTAACTCAGATTCATAGTGGCAAACATGTTTAACCTATTTGTAAACATTTTTTAGCTAAAACATGCTTCTCTATGCACACTACACATTCTTCTGTAAAGATCACATGGTTTATACTTTTCAGACAACAAAAATTTGATGTCAGACCACTGTTCAACACTGGAGCACTCTGATTTGCAGCCATTTTGAATATTTTTGCAAGATCAAAATAATTTTTGCTAAAAGCCAGATAAAAACAATACTGACTTTATCCTCATAATTTCAAGTAACTATTCAATAGTCATAATCATTTGTTTTCACTCACTTATATGACTTCATGGTTAAGTCAGATATGACCGATAAAATGAAGCGCAGTTTCTTCCAAGCAGCAGTTGTGTCGATACTGCTATATGGATGCACCACATGGATGCTAACTAAACTTATGGAGAAAAAGCTTGACAGCAACAACACAAGAATACTGCAAGCAATATTAAACAAGTCCTGGAGACAGCACCCCAACAAAGCAGCAGCTGTACAACCACCTACCACCCATCACGAAAAATATCCAAGTTAGACGAACCAGACATGCGGCACACTGCTGGAGAAATAGGGACAAGCTTATAAGGGATGTACTGTGGACCCCTCCACATGGACATGCAAGGACAACCAGCTCGAACAAACATACAGCAGTTCTTATCTAATACTGATAATTAGCATGCAATTATTGTCTCAAGAATTCCTATCTAATACTAATAATTAGCACACAATTATGGTTTCAAGTATTCTCATCTAATACTAATAATTTGCACACAATTATGGTTTGAAGTATTCTTATCTAATACTAATAATTTGCACACAATTATGGTTTCAAGTATTCTTATCTAATACTAATAATTTGCACACAATTATGGTTTCAAGTATTCTCATCTAATACTAATAATTTGCACACAATTATGGTTTGAAGTATTCTTATCTAATACTAATAATTAGCACACAATTATGGTTTCAAGTATTCTTATCTAATATTAATAATTTGCACACAATTATGGTTTCAAGTATTCTATTCTAATACTAATAATTTGCACACAATTATGGTTTCAAGTATTTCAAGCAATTACATGATTTCAAGTAACTTATAATCATCGTTTGTAAACTATTATAGCTTCAAGTAAATATTCTAAATAAAAATAATTTCTGCCATTATATTATTTCATGTATATGTTAACCAACCCTTCCACACAGGCAGGATGTGACACATGGTTAATTTTTAAGCAGAGTTAAAAAGGTTTAAATTCAGTTTTCCTTCTCCTAGTCTGGTTGCCTACCTAAAGTTAAAGAATCTAGTCTACCCAACTATTTAGCCATAGCTGGAGGAAGAATAATTGGATTCACCCCTTTCCCAAAGGTATTGGTGCCATATGAAATGCAATCAGCCTCATCCAGGATTTAAACTCATGTCGTTGTCACCATTTCCTATGACGATAACCATTACACTATGAGCACCTCCTTATCATTTCATGTATTCCTATCTAATACTAATAATTTACCTATTTGAATGATAGAGGGGACCCTAACAGATATTACCACTCCAGGTCAGAGCGGAGCTGTAAGTAATAGCGATAAAGGAGTACACCACACTATTCAGAGCTCTGGAACTGGAGCCTCACCATCAGATTCAGTTTAGTATCATAACCAAGATATCCCCTTTGGAATAGTGGGAGGGGTCTTATTCTTCGGCAGTGAATACAGCCAACATAACTTAAGTCCTACCGATAGGGTGATGTTAAAATTGACATGAAGTAAAGGTTAACTTACCAACATTCAGTAATACCCAGCCACCACCATGGAAATATACCAAAGCAGGAAGTTCTTCAGAAGATTTTTTATCCTTATGCAATGGCCGAAATATACGGACTGGCACACCACTGAAGTTGTCATTGAATACCTGAAAGATATGATTTTTTTAATTGGTTGGTTGTTTGGGTTTTATGGCATATCAACCTTTGTAGGTTATTTATTGCCAAATCCATTTTTATACAAATAATCAGTTCTATTTCCAACAATTCAGTTTAGCATGAGTATACAGTTTAACTGTCAAAAACATTTCTATTTTTTTCAAGCAATTCAATTTATTCAAACAGTTCTAATTCAGCCAATTCAGTTTAGTATAAGTATAGATTTTGTTTACACATAGTTAAATGTCAAAACAGTTCTATATTAAACAATACAGTTTAGTGTAAGTACAGTTTCAATATCAAAAACAGTTCCATTTCAAACAATTCAGTTTAGCATTAGTACGCAGTTTAAATGTAAATACACAGTTTAATTGTCAAAAACATTTCTATTTCAAGCTATTCAGTTTAGTCAAACAGTTCTAATTTAAACAATTCTGTTTAACATAAGTATGCAGTTTAGTTCTATTTAACCCATAGATAAGAACCTTACCAGAAACCAGAAGTAAGTGTTCCATCATTTTGTAAAGAAAAAAGTACTGGTTCAGCCATTGTTGTTTGTCAATAAAAAGGTGATAGGACAAAAGAAATGACAAACATCTGACTGGAGTCTTGTGTCAAATTTATTATAGTTACCTTCCAAAGTAAATTCTTATGTTAACTTTTACAAAATACTTTGTAGTTATGTAATTTGGTTCTTGAGTTTTAAGAAACTCAAAGTGCTAGTTCCACTAAGAAAGGAAAACAAAAGTTTCAGTAGGATTTTCAAGAGAGAGCTAACATCTAAGTGGAATCAAGTGTTGAATATATTGCAACAATCTTCTCAAGCAATTATGGCAGTAAATATATTATAGAAAAAATATTTTAATATTATGAATGATAATAATAATAAATACATGACTGGGTGTGGAAAGTGATCCACTGGGAATTGTGCAAGAAGTTTAAATTTGACCGTACGAACAAATGGTATATGCACAACCCAGAATCCATCCTAGAAAATAAGACACAAAATTCTTTGGAATTTTGGATCATCTAATCTCAGCTAGATGACCAAACCAAGTGATAGTCAACAAAAAAAAAAAAAAAAAAGAGAACCTGCCAAATAGTGGACTTTGCTATTCTGGCTGACCACAGGGTAAAACTGAAGGAAAGCAAAAAGAGAGATAAGTACCTAGACCTTGCTGGAGAAATTAAAAACTATGGAACATGAAAGTGACAGTGATACCAATTGTAATTGGTGCGCTTGGTACAGTCGCCAAAGGATTAGTACAGGGACTGGAGGTCTTGGAAATAAGAGGACAAGTGGAGACTATCCAAACTACAGCATTTTTAAGATCAGACAGAATACTAAAACGAATCCTGGAAACTCAAGGAGACTTGCTGTCACTCAGACTCCAGTGGAAAACTATCAGCTAACGCTGGTGTAAAAAACTCTCAAATGAGTAAAATAATATAGGAAAATAAATTAGTAAATAATATAAAATAAATAAAAAAAATTTAAATTATAATGAATATCTGAAATATTATATTATAAAATATATTATAGAAATAAATTTTGATTATCCATTTTCTTTCAACCTCTTTTTCACTTGTTGGATTAGTTAGAGTCTTCAATTTTGCAAGCAATTCAAAGTTTGTTTTTTGAGGGTTTTCTTAGCAAAGACTGAACATTATATTAAATAATTGCTTCCCTTAGAACTAGTTTTACTAGTTCAAGAGGTAAGCATGTCAATTTCAAGGCATCACTGCAAATATGGTTTAAATGTTTTAAACCCCACCTCCTCTCACACAAAAAAGAATGTATAATTTTATAAAAGTAATTTTCAGTAATGTAATTTGGTTCATGAGTTTTCAGAAACTGGAAAAACAACTATTGCCATTATTATTTGTCAATATAAAGGAGGAAAGAATCTCTCTCAGGATCAAACATAAGAATAAAGTCTTGCATCAAATTCATTAGGGTTACCTTCCTAAGCAATTGTGACAATAACAATATTTAAGTAAAAGTCTACATATGCACCTGTTTATGTTCACAGGGTAAAAAAATTTCTAGAAACATTTTTTGAGTGATTCGAACTAATTAGATCCTCAAACACACCACAAGATTTTTTTTTCAAAAAAATAAATAATTACATTAAATTTTAAAAGGGGGTTTACTTTAACATTTTATTTCAATGTAGAATGATCACCCAATTCTGGAACAGTTACAGTAGGAAAAGAAATAACCGGACAGGTTGAATTATTTTATTTTTTTTACTGCCAGAAGAAGTGGGGGCTTTTTTTAAATATTTGTTCTGGAGATGAGTAGTAATTCTATATTGAATTTAAATGCAAAAGTGACCCCCCCCCACTTATAAAATACAAAATAATGGGTGATCATTCTACATTGAATTAAAACGTAAAAGTGAACCCGCCTTATAAAATGCAAAATAATGGTTGATCATTCTACATTGAATTAAAACGTAAAAGTGAACCCGCCTTATAAAATGCAAAATAATGGGTGATCATTCTACATTGCATTAGAATGTGAAAGTGAACCCCTCTTGTAAAATGTAAAATAATTTCTTTTTATTACAAAAAATTTTTAAATGCAGTAAGTTTGAAGGTCTAATCAATTCAAATAACAAAAAAATTACTCAAATTTTTTTTTTCCTTGTGAACTTGAACAGGTGGATGTGTAGAATAATAACATTTGTTTCTATGAAAAATGCAAACTTACCAATTCTAATGTTTTATTCTTTTATCTACTGCTGCTGGTAATTATAGTTGGTGTGACATGAATACATAATCCTAAGAATACAAATGTAGAATTTGACTGCACATTCATTTTAGCCTAATTTGCTGGGGCTGTTATAATGTCCTAAATATGAAAATAAAAAAATCTAATGGTGAGGCCCCAGTCTTGGAGCTTTGGGCAATATGGAGTACCCCTTCATTACCATTGCTCCCATGTACAATCTGACCCAAAGTGATAACACTTGAAAGGATGTTTGGTTTGGTTTTATGACATAATCAACCATTGTAGCTTAATCCATTGTTATACATATAAACAATTCTATTTCAAACTATTCAGTTTCACATAAGTACACAGTTTAAATGTCAAAAACAGTTCTATTTTAAACAATTCAGTTAAGCATAAGTACAGTATAAATGTCAAACACTTCTATTTGACATAGATAGGACTATCAGGTGCTATCACTCTGGGCCTGAGTGGACCTGGGAGCAATAGTAATAAAGGGGTATTCCACATTCCCCAACGCTCCAGCATTACAGGAACCTCACCACAGATTGTTTAGTGTCATAAACAGGACACTCATTGGGGTAGTCTCGCCCCTCAGCAGAGATGCAGTTAGTGTATTCAACAGCCCAAGCCGACTGGGCCATGATAGGGTCCTATCTTCATTACTATTGCTCCCAGGTACACTCTGACCCGGAGTGATAACACTTGAAAGGATTTGGCATTAAATAACCAACAATGGTTGATATGCTATAAAATCAAACCTAACAAAATGTTTGGAAAAAAAGCTAGATGGGAACTACATTTGCATGATGCAAGCTGTTTGAACAAATCCTTGAAGCAGCACCATACAAAACAGCAATTGTACAGCCACTTCCCTCCCATCTTACAAACCATCCAAGTAAGATGAGCAAGAGATGTTAAGCCAAAGGTGGATAAACTTTTTGGCGGGAGGGCACATCTTTTAAAATCAAAATAATTTAGTCTTAATTCAAGTGCAAGAGTTTATTTCTTATCTTTTTAATTTTTTTAGAGGCTCTTGCAGGTCACCTAGAACAATGCAACAGGCTGCAATTTGACTATGCCTGTGCTAGGCAATACAGAGTAATTAAAGAGAAACTTGTAAGCAACATTCGCCTATATTCCCAAATATGGAACCACCAGTGTTGGCTGACCAACAAAGACTTACATTCATCAGCTCTATGTGGACACTGGATGCCATTATGATGACTTACTAAAAGTGATGGGCAGATAGAGACGGTTAGATTATTTGGTTTAATGGCATCTTGATCTTTGTGGGTTATTTAATGCCAAATCCTGATAATACATATCTGATTTGTAAGAGAATAGTTTGTAGGTAACTTTATTTTTAAATAAGTCAGAGTTTATTTGTTTGCATGCAGTTAAATAGCTTAAAGTATTGCTATTTAACACTAATAATTCTATTAAATATCAATCATTTGTTTGCACAAAGTTTTTAACAACAGCCACAAAGACAAATTGAGGCCAGGGAGACTTTCTTTGTGAAAGACAAGGCATTGCTTGAAATGGTCGAACAACAGCTACAAAGACAAATCAAGGCCAGGGAGACCTTCTGTAGTGAAAGATGAGGTTCTGCTTGAAATGGTTGAACAATAGCCAGGGACAAGTACTCATTCATTGTAAGAAAAACTTGGTCTTTCACAAAGCACTATCAACTGACACCTCCATTATCTCAGCCTTGTGAACAGATGTTAAAATAGTTTGAAATATGAAATAATATATATATGCAAAAAAATACATGATCAGATGGAATAATATTTTTTCTAATAAATTAGACCACTAACCTCAAGAGAGTCAAACACTGGAGCTGGTGGAACCAATAAGTTTGAACCATATCTGGTGACGTTCACGGAGGAAAGAAATCCAAGAGTCTCAGAGATAGATCCCTGAAAGAGAAAAAAAGGAAAATCTTTACAAATAAAATAATTATTATTTCATTAAAAATTCCTGTAAATAATAACACAATTCAATTTTTCATTTTATTAAAAAAAAAATCTAATATACAAGGTGTAATCAAAATGTACCGAGACTGAAACCTGTGAGTCTTTAAATACACTGGCGGTATTCCCTACAGACAGATAAGGTGCCCGTGGTGTAATGGTTATCGTTGTAGGAAATGATACGGCAACACGAGTTCAAATCCTGGATGAGACTGATTGCATTTCACATAGCACTAATACCCTTGGGAAAGGTATGAATTCAATTATTCTCCCTCCAGCTATGGGTAAATAGTAGAGCAGACTGGGTTCTTCAGCCTTGGTGAGGCAACTAGTCTAAGAGAAGGAAAACTCTGAATTCAAACCTGTTAAACTCCGCTTAAAAATTGACCTTGTGTCATATCCTGCCTGAGCGAAGGGGTTGGTAAATATGGATAAGACACACACACAAAAAAATGTCCTACATATGACATCAAACAACATTTGATGGTGAGTTTCAAGTTCTAAGGATCTAGAGAGTCTGTAGTACCTTTTCATTGCCATTACTCTCAGGTTCACTGACACAGAGTGGTAGTACCTGTTAAGGCTCCACCTATGGGTCAAATACATCCGTTTTAAGATTATTCGTATTCGATAGGAATATTTGATGCCATATAATTGTAAATTGCTTATATTAAAAATATGGAAGACAAGGAAATTTGATGACATACTCCTTCAATTATATAACATAGTATATAACTAAAACATAATAAAGAAATGAACGAAAGGTTACATCCTCCTAGTTCTAAAGAAAAGCGACCATAGGATCACTAAGAACAACAGTAGTATAACTCTCACTGCAAGAGTTGCTAAGATTTATAATGTCTTCTCATTTATTTATAATGTCTTCTCAGTCATACCCAACCTGAAATTGGGGAAGTTATTAGGAAAATTTGGAATGGTTTTAACATTGTTGTTAGAGTCCTACAAGAAGATTGACACCATTTCTATTCATAATCTGCCTAGTTTACCAACTACAAAACATCAGTAGATATAATAAAATTAAATGGTTTCACACTAAGAAAGACAAGAAGCAGAGAATATCCCACAGATACTTTTACTGATGTAGACTATACATATGATCAAGTGCTTCTTGCAAATACACCTGCTCAGGCCGTATCATGACTGAAACAACCAGCAAGAAGCATTGGTCTCAACACAAACTCAGATAAAACAGAGTTCATGTACTTTAATCAGGATGGTGCCATCTCTTCATTAAATGGTAAGCCTCTAAAATTAGTAAACCAGTTCGTATATCTCAGTAGCAAGATCTCATTAACTGAAGATGATGTCAACATACAAATAAGTAAGGCATGGACTTCAAAATAAGCTAATGACCATATGAAGATCTGATTTCTCTGATAGAATAAAATGAGGATTCTTCCAAATTGGAGCCATGTCAGTACTTTTGTATAGTTGCACCACTTTAATGAATCACCTGGAGAAAAAGCTAAATGAAAACAACACAAGGATGGTGTGTGCTGTTCAGAACAAATTATGGAAACAGAACTATACAAAACAGAAGTTGATGGCCACTTACCACTCATCTTGCAAACCATTCAAATAAGATGAGCAAGACATGTTGTTAAGGTTCGATTTATATATCAAATAGCTCTGTTTAAAAATTAGTTATATTGGATCAGATTATGTACAAAAAAATCTATTAAGAAACAACACAAATAAAGTACATACGACCTTACAATGAAAACAATTCCCTAACCTTTTAGGAATTTTGAACCTTTTATTCAATAAGAAGAATTTACCCTCATATATTGACTAAAGGATTCATTTACCTGAAGAAGGTTGGAGAGTACAATGGCCAAAAGATTGTGACTAAAAAAAACAACCAAGATGAAGACACTAGTCAGATTGATTAATTTTAATGGCATATCAACCAGGCAGGGTTATTTTTTGCCTAGAGGTTAAGAAATCACATTTATCATATGTCCATATTTACACTTTTTGTGTACTTGTTTCTGAAGAGAGTTTCCTGCACACAATCCTATCAAATATAAACAATTTTTAAATAGATCTATTTGACCCATAAATGGGACTCTAACAGGTACTACAATTCTAAGTCAGAGTGGACCTGAGAGTAATAACAAATAAGAAGTACTCCAGACTCCCCAGGTCTCCAAAAGTAGAGCCTCACTATTAGATACAGTTTAATTTCATATCCAGGACATCCCCTTTTTTGGCATTTGTGGGGGGGGGTCTTATTCTCTGTAGAAGGCCAAGACTATACAGTCTGACTATATTTTAAGCACCACTAAGCGGTTAGGGTGTTCGCCAATGGCCCGGGAGACCTGGGTTCAATCCCAGGTCGAGTCATACCAAAGACTTTAAAAATGGAACTTGATACCACCTTGCTTAACACTCAGCATTATAAGGTACGGTTCAAGGGTAAAGTGGAGCAATCCTGGGAATGGAGTAGCGCCCTCCCCTACACCTTGGTGTAGTAGCTATCGAAAAGGGAGCCTTCGGGTCACCCTCGACTATGGTCGCTAACTTTACTTACTTACTACTACTGCTGCTGCTGCTGCTATTGATACTAAGTGTAAATAAAGAATATGGCATGGTGAAAATAAAAAGAGGGAGAATGTAGCTATATAATTGAATCTGAATAAATTAAGCTGATTGACATAAATATTCTATGTTATAGAGGCTCTCAAGGATTTATTTTACTTTGAAAAGAAAAACAAATCAAAAGTTGATAATGACTGATACAGCTGGGATATACTGTGATGACATTCACTTGTCTGAAGCAAAAAGAACTCACTACTTCACATTTCTTTCATGGAAGTGGGCATTTGTAATGTAATTCATCCACATGCATAGGTTTAAGTTCTTATTTTACAATTACTTATTGCATGAATAAAGGAATCGACTGAAGTGTTATGGGGAGTCCCTGTAGTGTAATGGCTGAAGTGCCAGACTGCTGCCTCAAAATAAGTGAGTTCGAACTCCATTAGCACTATTATGCTCACCTTTGAACTAATTCACTTGGGAAGATATGAACCTCTGCATCCCTTCAGCTATTGGTTAAATAGCACCACTACTGTCCTTCTACAATAATGGCTTTGGCATTAAATAACCCATGAATGTTGATATGCAATTAAAAACGAAGTAACAAACAAAACCAAAATGTCAGTGGGAATTTGTCAATGATGATTATAAGAGAACCAGAATGAGAAGGACATTAGGTTGAAGATATAGAGCAGGCTGTTTGCATTTTACATTACATATAAAAATGTTATGAATCCAACTATTGTCCCTCCAGCTATGAGTAAATAATATGGCAAACTGGAATCTTTAATTTTGGTATGGCAATTAGGATAGAAGAAGGAAAACTCTGAATTCAAACCTTTTAAACTCCACTTAAAAATTGACCTTGTGTCACATCCCCCTCATACAGATGGATTAGATAAATGTACATAGAGCTGAACTTTGAGACAGACAAAGAGAAAAGGAAAACGAATTCAGTCTGTCTTTGTTGGTGAGAAAAAATAGTAAGCAAGCTTTACACTGGAAGTGTTGTTTTGACAAGAGTCAGAAAGTCATAACTAGCACTGAGAAAAGAAACAAGTCTCTCAGCATTCCTCATTAGATATATCTATTGGTGATATTCCTAGGTAACTTGGCACCATTATGATGGTTCTTATGATCATCTCTCAGCAACTCCTGTTATACCAAGCCTAGTCAGCCCATTGTTGATAAAGAATAATGAATAACACCTAATAACGTTCGTTTTGATAGTGTAATGTTCCACTAGAAATTATGAAAAATAGTTAGTTGTTAATTTTGACAGAAATTTGGAGACAGAATTTTAATCTAGGATGATCACTTGACGGTCGTTGAATATAAAAACGACCTTTGCATTGCGATAAAAAGCAACAAAAAGATGCGATAAAAAGCAACAAAAAGATTAAAATTAAAACTAATCAAAAATTGCTAACTTTAATAATGCCATCATTTTAGCTAGTTATTTAAAGGGAAAGAACTCTGTAGAAAAATATTTCCTGGGTTACTTCCCTTGAATTTATATTTATATATATATATATATATATATATATATATATATATATATATATATTCCTTCATTCTTTTTTTTTTTTAGGTTGATGCATATAGATTGAAAAAAGTAGAGATGTCTAAGAAAGCATAATGATAATAATAACTTCTAATCTCAGCTAGAAGACCAGATCTACAGTTGATTAACAAGGAGAAAAGAACTTGCTAGAATTGGAAGAATCAAGACCCTCCAGACAACAGCATCGATGAGATCAGCTAGAATATTCTGAAGAGTCTTGAGACCTGAAGAAACTTGTTGTTACTCAGTCTCCAGTGAAGGACAACCAGCTAATGCTAGTGTGAAAAACTCTCAAGGCATAAAATAAAAATAATGATAACAATAATAATGTACCCATAGGAATTATTTAACAACAGGTTATCATAATTATTATATTTTTATTTTAGAAATTATTTTATAAAGAAAGAGAACAAAATGCCTAAAATAATTCTTAAAGAAATCTCTTTAGACAATCAGTTTCTGAATTATGTCAATGAAAAAGTTTTTAGAATTAAAAGTTTTTATTTATAACAAAAATAAAATTAATGAAGAAATACCAATGGATTCTTTTTTTAAAGAAAAGAAACAGAAATCTTACTATTTATCTAAGTGTATTTAATGTTTTACAATTAACCAAAATAAAACAGGAATTAAAATAAAGTGGAAATTTTTTTTTTAATTATTTTCCTTTTTATTTTAGTTACCACCTCCTAAATCCAAGCGATACAACCCCTACTGAAAAACAGTGGTTTAAAGCTATCCCTCCATTTCATTAAAAGAAAGGCTGCAAATGGTCACTATTGAGCCTTCCATCATTAGTGTTATTTTTACAACCAATCAACATTCCTTTCTTTCCAACTCTCTACATAAGGCAGCCAACTTATATAGCAATGAGCAATTGACCAAATTTCCATTACCACAATTCTTACATAAATAAGTTACCAGTGCCACCTTTGTTGGCAAACTTCAAGCAAGTCATTAAAAAAAAAAAAAAAAAAAAAAGAGGGATGAACTCATACTAAATACTTACAGATAGACAATATACAGGGTGATTGAAAATTAACTTCCTATTTTAAAATTCTTATAATTTATTTCTCAACTATACTTTTTACAAGAAATGAATATGAGAAGGAAGTAAATTAGGGAGCTACTTTTCAATCACTCTGTATATCAACAATTTATATCCGACATGATCACCCAAAGTAAGTTCTATCTTTTTATTCCAGTTTCTCAAATTTTTGTTTTGTTTTGTTTTTCAACTTTTCCTCCTGAAGTTTAAAAATTTAGTACTTTCGTTTTGTGGGATTTATGATAAGTTAACATTTATTGGGTTATTTTATACTAAAGTGAGTTAAACACTTGTGGTCTCCAATTATACATATTACAAAAATGTATCGTCACAAACATTTTAAACAAGTATACACAACATACTTAGTTGCAATATTAATGTTTTAAAAAGCAATTTACTAATAAAGTTCACAATCATTTTAAACAGGTTATCACTTCATACTTAAATACCATATCAATGTTTTAAGAGCCATTGATGTTTAAACAGATCTTTTTGACCCACAGATGGTACCCTACCAGGTACAACTATTCTGGGTCAGGATGGACCTGGGAGTAATGGCAATAAAGAGATGACTCCGCCTTCTTAACACTCCTGAACTGAAACCTCACCACTAGATACAGTTTAGTGACATACCCAGGAGACTAATATGTAAAACTACTGACTTATTGCTCTTCTCTATTTGCTAAACTTAGCACAGTCACACATATATGTATACACAGACTCACATGTAGGTGTACACACACAAACATACATATAAATGGACACACATGTATGTATTAGCCATTTTCAAAAATTAGAATTTTCTAAATAAAAGGTAATATGAAAGGACAATTGTTGCAAATTGACCTTTGACAGACCCATCAGTTGGGGATCCTGTGAACAGGATGCACCTGTTTAAACAAAGTGATTACTGGAAAACAAGCAAAGCAAGAGTGCAAGTTATAACCAATGAATCACACTCTAAGGAACACTAGGCATTATGAAATTATATATACACAGGTACCTACAGTCGTTCAGTCAGTCAAGAGTCAGATGAGATTTAGGCAGTCAAGAGATTCGGAGAGCAGTCAGCAAGTACCCAGAAGGGAGGGAGCAGACCCCCACCTGAGAACCTTCCATTAAAGAAGCAAAGACATAAGGCCCTGAATATAGGATCAACGTCATTAAGGAGGTGCCCGTGGTGTAATTGTTATCGTCGCAGGAATTGGACACGGCGACTCGAGTTCAAATCCTGGACGAGACTGATTGCACTTCACATAGCACTAATACCCTTGGGAAAGGTATGAATCCAAATATTCTCCCTCCAGCTATGGGTAAATAGTAGGGCAGACTAGGGTCTTCAGCCTTGGTGAGGCAACTAGTCTAGGAGAAGGAAAACTCTGAATTCAAACCTGTCAAACTCCGCTTAAAAATTGACCTTGTGTCATATCCTGCCTGAGCGGAGGGGTTGGTAAATAGGATCAACGTCATTAAGGAAAGGTCAGTATAGCAGTCTTCCATCAGTGTGTGTCCAAGTTTCTCTCTCACACTCACAACCAATTTTGACCTTTCGAATGATAAAGAAGAGAGAGTTATATATTTTCATAAAGAAATGTATTACAGGCTCTTCATTCCTTCATCATGCCATACAACATTTGATTGATTTTGGTGCGCAGTGACCTGCTGTGGGTTTTTTTTTTGGAAAAAAAATGACATGGAATGTTTTGAAGCTGCTACTGTCAGTGTATGTCCAAATCCTCTCTCTTACGCTTACAGCCAACTTTGACCTTTTGAATAATAAAGAAGAGAGAGTTATATATTTTCATAAAGAAATGTGTTACGATCTCTTCATTCCTACATCATGCCATACAACATTTGCTTGATTTGGTGTGCAGTGACCTGCTGTGTTTTTTTTTGGGGGGGGGAGACATGGGATGATTCAAAGCTGCTACTGTCAGTCTATGTTCGAGTCCTTTGTATCTGTCTCTCTCTTACACTTACAGCCAATTTTGACCTTTCAAATAATAAAGAAGAGAGAGTTATATATCTACAAATAAAAATGTTATATTCCTTATATTCCAAAAACAAAAATGTTATATTCCTTATATTCCAAAAACAAAAATGTTATATTCCTTCATTCTTTGGATCATGAGTGCCAAACTAGTTGACTACCCAGATAGGTTTAACTGGATGTTTAGATTAGTTCACAAGTCCAAAGAGTATTTAAGTACACCCTGTGTTATGGGAATTTCACCAACTACCCATATTGTAACAGTAAGAAATCAGCACTCACTGCTTGATCTTTGTGAAGTATCACATAAAGCCCTATTAAACAAGATACCCTGGAATATTTTTTGTTTTTCTTTCTTTTTTTTTCCAAGTAGAGCTGACTCATGGCTTGTATAGTTTCGACCTTGACCTGTAAACAACTATATAAAGAAAATCTAACAATATGGGGTTGAATCATTCTGCAGATGAAATCATTCAGAAAATCATATTTTCACAGTCGGTCAGAGGAGATAAAAAACAAGTCTTTTGACATTGTTCATTATTGTTATGTAGAAGATCAGCAATTGCCTATGCAGCAAGTTTCCCCACTAATATTGTCAACAGAAAGAGTGAAAGCTAAATGAACTTGGCAGGATTAGCTAGAATAAGCCTAAAGTGAATGCCAGCCTGCCTTAAAGAATCCAGGTCTTGGTTTTAAATTCTCCTAGACTGGTTAACTACAAAGGCTAGTGAGCTTAATTTGACTTATTTTATCCACAGCAAGAGGATCTAAAAAAAATTTTTTAAAACATGTCTGTATTTAAAAATAATAGAAATAGTAACAATAAGCAGTTGAGAAATACTTACAAGAAGTTTAAATACCTTTTTGATGGCAATGACAATCCTCAGTAACCATACATCCTCAATGTCTGGAAAAACTGGTTCATAGAGCCAATAAGCAAGGAGAACTATGGCAAATGCTGCAACCAGGCCATTATATTTCAATGACATGATACTTCTAAAATTAAAACAAAAATATTTAAGTCAAATCTTGATAGAATATAAGTTAGCCTCTCATTAATTTTATTTATTTTGACTTACTTTCATTTTTTAATTCTAATTGCTTTTTATCACAACTTAATCAAGTAGTTTCTGTAATTGCTTACTATCATAAAAATGATGATACACATTACTATCATAGAAATGATGATACACATTACTATCATAGAACTGATGATACACATTACTATCATAGAAATGATGATACACATTACTATTATAGAACTGATGATACACATTACTATCATAGAAATTATGATACACATTACTATTATAGAACTGATGATACACATTACTATCATAGAAATTATGATACACATTACTTGATACACATTACTATCATAGAAATGATGATACACATTACTATCATAGAACTGATGATACACATTACTTGATACACATTACTATCATAGAAATGATGATACACATTACTATCATAGAAATTATGATACACATTACTTGATACACATTACTATCATAGAAATGATGATACACATTACTTGATACACATTACTATCATAGAAATGATGATACACATTACTATCATAGAAATTATGATACACATTACTTGATACACATTACTATCATAGAAATGATGATACACATTACTTGATACACATTACTATCATAGAAATGATGATACACATTACTATCATAGAAATTATGATACACATTACTTGATACACATTACTATCATAGAAATGATGATACACATTACTTGATACACATTACTATCATAGAAATGATGATACACATTACTTGATACACATTACTATCATAGAAATGATGATACACATTACTATCATAGAACTGATGATACACATTACTTGATACACATTACTATCATAGAAATGATGATACACATTACTATCATAGAAATGATGATACACATTACTATCATAGAAATGATGATACACATTACTTGATACACATTACTATCATAGAAATGATGATACACATTACTATCATAGAAATTATGATACACATTACTTGATACACATTACTATCATAGAAATGATGATACACATTACTTGATACACATTACTATCATAGAAATGATGATACACATTACTTGATACACATTACTATCATAGAAATGATGATACACATTACTATCATAGAAATGATGATACACATTACTATCATAGAACTGATGATACACATTACTTTCAATAAAAAAATAAAATTAAATTAAATTAAAAGTTTAGATTATTTGATTTAATGGCATATCAACCCTTGATGTTTATTTCATGACAAATCCTGTATATACATATGATTTGAAAGTGAATAGTTTGTAGTAACTATTTTTGAATAAGTTAGAACTCATTTGTTTCCAAACAGTTAAATGGTTTCAAGTATTCCTATCTAATACTAATAATTCTATTTAACATTAATCATTTGTTTGCACACAGTTAAATGGTTTCAAGGATTACTAACATTAGTAATACTATTTATCAAGTATTTTGATCTAATACAAATAACTTAAACACAGCTGTATGATTTCAAATAACTAATAATAATAATCCTTAGTAAAATATTGAACAGTTCTATTTGACCCATCGATAGGACCCTTATAGATACTACCACTCTGGGTCAAAGTAGACCAGGGAACAATGGCGATGAAGAGATACTCCTCATTAAACCAAAGCTCCACAACATCAGATGGTTTTGTGTCATACCTAGGACACTCATTGAGTGGATCTTATCCCCTCTGCAGAGCAGCAGTTAGCATATTCTACAACCCCAGTTGACAGGACGGTAAAATTAAAAAGATGAAAAATATTACCATAAATTACAGCATACAAGTCAACCTTTATCACAGATTGATCAATCTGTGATAAAGATTTGGACTTTAGCCCTTTCATATAAATCAATCCCTAGTTTTGTAGAGATTTATTTACGCTTAAAAGCTAGACTTACATGCTGCAATTTACGATAATCAAAATTAATAACAATTGTAATGCATCATCTAAAAATAAAAATCATGAAATATTATGACACTACAGAGTACCAGAGAATATGCATGAAGACAAACACTCAACGAGTGATGGGCAATACGTTCAACTATACGCTTTTACACCAGAAGGCAAATAAACAGGTAATAAAATTCATAGAATTAGCAAATATCTGTTTTGTATCCGAGTGAGAAAAAATAATTGTGTTTAATCTGTTTGAAACAGTTAATTCAGCTGTACCCTTCTACATCATTAGGTGATGGGCAAATAAACAAATAAAAAGTTGACTATAATTGCATACAGCATGGAGCTGAGAATAAGTGCTTAGAGGCAGACAAGAGATAGAATCTAAAAAAAAATGGATCAGGTCTAATGTAATTGATTTTTTTACTTCCCATTAATTGTGATTAATCTCAGTTTTAATTAACTGCTTCTTGATAATCAAAGTTTTTGTGAAGATAGACTAAAAATTTTTCCTAGTGAAATTAAATAATACTTTGACCCAAAGAAACATTTTCCCATGCTGGATTCACATACACATTATATATATATATATATATATATATATACACACACACACATACATTATAATAAACAAAGACACCATTGGTAATTTCAGTTGGGGAACTAAATAAAACAATAAAACAACGAGGAACCTTTTCGTCTGGCTCTTTTCAAGTTTTAAACACCAGAAATTCAATAAAAACGGGGTATATATATATATATATATATATAATATATTATAAGGATGGCCAGATAGAGGAGAGGAAAAAAAAAAAAAAAAGTACACACAACATACTTAGTTGCAATATTAATGTTTTAAAAAGCAATTTACTAATAAAGTTCACAATCATTTTAAACAGGTTATCACTTCATACTTAAATACCATATCAATGTTTTAAGAGCCATTGATGTTTAAACAGATCTTTTTGACCCACAGATGATACTCTACCAGGTACAACTATTCTGGGTCAGAGTGGACCTGACAGTAATGGCAATAAAGAGATGACTCCACCTTAACACTCCAGAACTGAAACCTAACCACTAGAAACAGTTTAGTGACATACCCAGTAATGTATTAATAATTGATTTTTTTACTTCCCATTAATTGTGATTAATCTCGGTTTTAATCATTAGCTTCTTGAGAATCAAAGTTTTGTGAAGATAGACTAAAAAATTTTTCCTAGTGAAATTAAATAATACTTTGACCAAAAGAGACATTTTTCCATTCTGGATGCACACACACATTATATATATATGTATATATAATAAACAAAGACACCATTGGTAATTACAGTTGGGGAACTAAATAAAACAACGAAGGACCTTTTCGTCTGGCTCTTTTCAAGTATTAAACACCGGAAATTCAATAAAAACGGGGTGTATATATATATATATATATATATATATATATATATATATATATATATTTTATAAGGATGGCCAAATAGAGGGGAAAAACAAAAAAAAAAAACTAAGTAACCCCTGTATCCAGGAGTTCCCCGAATACATTAAGAATATGATTGTTCAACTGCCTGCATAAAGAGAGGCGATTCATAGAAATATAAATCGCCTCTAGAAATTTAAGATGGGATTTATTTCTAGCTCTATGCAGGACTGAAAAACAATCATCTTCATAACGAGTTCTGCAACTATTTATAGGTAGCAAATGCTCACCAATTGCCGAATCCATTGCTTGAGAATGCCCGGATGTTAATCGGCTTGACAAAAGAGATCTGGGTATATGCTGCTTAACCCTCACTTCGAGATGTTGACAAGTCATACCTATATACGTCAAATTGCATCGACAAACAAATTTATAAATTAAATTACTTTGTTTAAAGATAGGCAGCTTGTCCTTGTTCCTAGAATTAAAAGCCGGCCTCGAAGTGAATATTAGTCTTAGGTTAACAGCATAATAGCAATGATACACAGAAGAGGCAATCTTATTCGCAAAAGACTCAGTAGCAGAACCAACCCAGGGAAGTCTGAAGTATACAGGAGATTTCGGAGGATGAAAAACTTTCATCTCCTTGAATTTTGTCACCGCATACTTGATATTATTGTCAATGACATCCTCTGGGTACCTGTTATCTATGAAGATATCCTTGATAGCTTTAAGCTCATTCTCAATCTTGCACTCACTACAAATGTTAAGAGCTCTATAAGAAAGACATCTAATTAGATTAAGCTTCCAAGATTTTGGGGCAAAAGAATGCCAATCCAAATATAGCCCGGTAAATGTGGGTTTCCTATAAACGGATGTGAGGAAAAAAGAATCCCCTCTTTCGACTAATACATCCAAGAATGGTAACTGACCATTACTTTCCTGATTCAATGTGTCAAAAAATTTCAAGGCATCGCTACGAGATTTGCAGGAAACAAAAGTATCATCAACATACTGCAGATAGGTAAAGGGCTTAGGAAACTTATCAAATAGACGTCTTTCATGGAACCCAACAAAGATATTCACCAGAATGGGGCCCAGAGAGGATCCCATACTAACGCCCTCAATTTGGCAAAACATTGTCTCATTAAAACTGAATGATACAGACTTTGTGGCAATGCCCATCAATTCAATAAAAACAGTCTCAGGAAAAGGAAGTGAGGCAACAGATGGGCCGTGATA
Organism: Sepioteuthis lessoniana; assembly: GCA_963585895.1. Lineage (NCBI taxonomy): Eukaryota > Metazoa > Mollusca > Cephalopoda > Myopsida > Loliginidae > Sepioteuthis > Sepioteuthis lessoniana. Next base: position 73,881,411 of record OY757924.1, on the reverse strand, counting down.
CAAAAAGTCGGCACACCGTTTTTATTGAATTTCCGGTGTTTAATACTTGGAAAGAGCCGGACAAAAAGGTCCTTCATTGTTTTATTAAGTTCCCCAACTGTAATTACCAATGGTGTCTTTGTTTATTATAATATATAAATTTTGCTGTACCCGCAATTTAATTAAATATATATATATATATATATATATATTTCTCAAGGGCCAGAAAATATTTTATGGACTGAATTAAAGGGTAGGTTTTGAAACTTTAAAACATTAATGAATGCTCGATCTCTCAGATAAACAAAATGGGAATTCTTCCAAGCTGTAACTATGTCCGTACTACAGCATGGTTGCACCACTTGGACTTAATTGAAACACATGGAGAAGAAGCTTGATGGAAACTGCAGGAGGATATAACATGCTGTTTTAAACAATTCATGGAAGCAGTATCCCACAAAACAGCAGTTGTATGACCACTTGCCTCCCATCACACAAACCATCAAACTAAGATGAACAAAACATAGTAGACATTGCTGAAGAAGTAAGGACAAAATCATTAGCAACATTCTCGAATGGATTCTTACACATAAACACACCGGTGCTAACCAACCAGAAAAACTTAGCTCCATCAGCTCTGTGCAGACACTGGGTGCCGTCTAGAGGACTTAACAAGAGCAATGGCCAATTGAAACAAATGGCAAGAAAGAGTCAAAGGAATCCATGCTGTCAGCATATTTGTATATATATGAGAGAGAGAGGAGGTTTTAGGGACATAATGGCTAGTGGTGGACTGCAATACTATTATGTTCACTTTTGAATTAATAATTTTGGGAAAGGCATGAACCCCCTTATCCCCTTAGTTATGGGTTAGATAGTGCCACTATTGTTCTTCAACAATGGTAGCATAAAATACCCATGAAGGTTGCTATGCCATTAAAAACAAAGAAACCAAATATAAAAACTCACTAAGTTTTCAACTACTCAAGATTATGAATCTCAATTCTCATGTAGGCAGCAAAATGGAATAAAGAAGTATTATTTTCACATTTAGATATTTTACTGTTTATCACATGACAAACTGTAAATATATTTTTAAACTCTTGTCACTCATTAAAATATGTCATGATCTGAACTAGCAATTCAACAGTTTGTTTGTTTTTTTTAGTTGTTCTTCTTTTTAGGTTCAAATCTTTAAGATATTAGTCACCTGTCGGGCAATAAATTTGAAGGAATTTTTTTTTTTTATGTTGATATTTGGATACGATCTCTGAGTATTTATTCAGCAACTTATTTTGTTATGCACTGATTCTTCCTGTTAGCATGTACCATTTTGACCTCCTAATTACATGTATCCACTTGTTTTTATGATTTTCCATTTGATTTTATACCTGGGTTCAATCCCAGGTCATGCCATACAAAGACTTTAAAAATGGTTCTTGATACCTCTTTGCTTAACACTCAGCAATATAAGGGACATATCAATGGTAAAGTGAAGCAATCCAGAGAAAGAGTAGCGCCTTGCCCAAACTGTGGTGTAGTAGCTATTGAAAAGGGAGCCTTCTGGTCGTCCTTAATTATGGTCATCAACTTTACTTTTACTTTATATATTTACCTCCTTCCACACAAGCAGGATGTGACACAAGGTCAATTTTTAAACAGAGTTCAATAAGTTAGAATTTAGAGATTTCTTTTCTTCCTATACCAGTTGCCATATCAAGGTTAAAGAGCCAGTCTGCCCTACTTTTACTCCATAGGTGGAGGGAGGATGATTAGATTCCTACCTTTCCCAAAAATATAAGCACTATGTGAAATACAAACAGCCTCATGCAGGATTTGAACTTGGTTTGCCATTTCTCTTTTCTACAATAATAACCACCACACCACAAGGACCACCTCAGTTCTACTTGTATCTTAATTCCCATATGTATTTATACAGTGCAGTTCTATTCAAATAGAAACTATTTTGGAAGATCCATTTGTGATTGTAAAAACCTTCATTTCCAAAGCACTTCTGTAGTTTCAATATAAATTCTGTCTGTTACATGTCTATTTTTCACAGTGAGGCACTTTTCTCACAAAGTCTTTTGCCTGTATTGCTTTTGCTTATATATTTGTAAAAAAAGAGTCAAAGGAATCCTAGATTTCCTATCTGCTCTGAACCCATATACCAATTTTGGCTGAATGCTCAGGAACAACTTTGAATCTAAATTGAGAGCACACATACTACACTTTGATCTTAGGCCAATCTCTACATAAATATTAGATTAAGTTTTAAAGTAAAAGGAGGTGCGAGTGAATTAGGTCTGCTAGTGGGAGTACGATTTACAATGTGCCGTGAGTGTCTAGTGCTAAAAAAAAAATCAAGTTATATATATATATATATATATATATATATATATATATATATATAGTAAATTTGGCGACCGTAGTCAAGGATGACCCAATGGCTCCCAATTCAATAGCTACTACGCCAAGATGTAAGGGAGGGCGCAACTTCTTTCCCTGGATTGCTCCACTTTACCCTTGATATGTACCTTATAGTGCTGAGTGTTAAACACCGGTTTCCTGAGCCATTGGCGAACACTACCCATTAAATCAATGGGCCGAGACATAGATAAAAGAAAATAAGCAGTTAAAAAAATTTACGTTTTTTTTTTGTTTTCTTTCTTTTTCCCTAGATGCTTGTAGAGTATAAACAAAATTCCAAGGTCCTTGTATAGTGTTTTTTTTTTTAGATCTGTAGTCATATATTATATTCACAATCCGAATAAGAGTACATTTCAGTCATTTATTTTAATTTCACAATTAAATCACATAACTATGTCCTTAACTCGCTAGAATTTATCCCGAGGTCATTTTTCTTTAATTTTTCCTTTCACCCACCCACTTAAAAGATTTCGAATTATGGCGTATGCCAGAATTTTGGTGGCTTTAAATGTAAGTAAAAAAAAATTAATGATAGATGATGTAACATGCATCAGATGATTTATCTAGATGGTGAAGTGTCGGAGATCTTAACTGAGCTATTCTATATAAGCAAGAAAAAGAAAAAAATATCAATTAAGTGTTAAATAAAATTATTACTTTAAGTCAAGTAATTTTAGATATTTGACTTATTCTTACTTTGAAAGTAAGTGAAATTCAAAATTTTAGTTTTTGATATTGGGATTTTTTTTTTAAACAATGACTTTTCGTTTTACACATGAACGTAAAAAGCTTTTGTTAAACCTGAATATCTAGAAGAAAAAAGAATAGATTTTTAAAATATTGTTAAAAACAGTTTCTTGTCTTAATTACGCACTAGTGGCGGCAATATGACAGACGTCTGAACCAAACAGTTCAAGTCTACCTATGCCTAACTATCAAAAAACAAAACAAGCAGTCAGTAAACAAACATAATATTCACCAACAAAATCGTAAATTAACTTAAGCTTCTGTTTCCTTTTTACAGTAAGAAAAAATGTTCACATGTAACAGTATTATTGCTAATCATGAGTAAATAAACAGTACAAATATTTCAACAATTTTTTTACGAAAGCGAAGAAAGAATAAAAGACAATCGCGCCTTTTTTTTTTTTTTTTTTTTTTTTTTTTAAATAATGCTTATTTTTTCTTCTTGGTTTAAAAAAGATTCCTGATTTGGTAATAATACTTACATCTTTTAAAGAGACGAGACCGAGAAAAATTAAAAGACACGATATCGTGAAATATTACCACAAGCAAGTCGAAACTATTAATGTTGATATCTTTCGAGCAGTCACACCGGACCTTTGTAAAAATAAAAAAAAGAAAGAAAAGATAACCTAGCAATGCTTATAATAAAGGAAGGGGGGTAGATTATATGTCAACACAACTAGGTGTGTATACAAACAACGGGTTTGCCTTTTTGTGAATACGAAGGTGACGCTATGCATGTGTTCGTGAATCATAAACTATTGTTCCATTATTCTGGAAATAATCGGTATCTACCAATACCGCTTCACGAGTAAGATGAAATAGTAGTGATGTAGTAATTTACTAAGCTTTTTTGCTTAGATGTGGCACAAGGCCATATGAATGGGGCACCCAATGAGACTTGAACTCACTCATGCAGGTTTGCTAGTCTAGCTTGCTAACTATTACACCACCAGAGGCACCCATAGCAGTGACGGGGCACCTCGGGTGGTGTAATGGTTAGCATGTTAGACTAGCAAACCTACACGAGTGAGTTCGATTCTCATTGGGTGTCCCATTCATGCGGCCTTGTGCTACATCTAAGCAAAAAAAGCTTAGTAAATTAAACCCATAGCAGTGATGTAGTAATTTATTAAGCTTTTTTGCTTAGATGTGGCACAAGGCCATATGAATGGGGCACCCAATGAGACTTGAACTCACTCATGCAGGTTTGCTAGTCTAGCTTGCTAACTATTACACCACCAGAGGCACCCACAGCAGTGACGGGGCACCTCGGGTGGTGTAATGGTTAGCATGTTAGACTAGCAAACCTACACGAGTGAGTTCGATTCTCATTGGGTGTCCCATTCATGCGGCCTTGTGCTACATCTAAGCAAAAAAAGCTTAGTAAATTAAACCCATAGCAGTGATGTAGTAATTTATTAAGCTTTTTTTGCTTCGATGTGGTGCAAGGCTATATGAATGGGGCACTCAATGAGACTAGGACTTACTCGTATAGATTTACTAGTCTAGTTTGCTAACCATTGCACCACCAGAGGCGCCCATAGCAGTGATGTTGTGGGGTTTCTACGGAAGGTCAAGGACAATGGGCAAAGCTGTGTTGCCGTTTGATATGTGGGGATTTAGGAATTAACAATAAAACTCCCAACCGGATGTTGACTCGTCGGCTGCCACATACAAAATGTATAAACGCGTCGCCACGCATAAGGCTCCACGCATCCATCCGGTTAAAAATCAGAAAGGAAGAAAAATAATAAAAAGTAAAGTAGCCAATGGGAAGCGGTCGCGCCAAAATTAGAAGGATTTTGGAGTGGCGAATTTGGAGCGGTGGAGTGAGATAAATACTCAGGTTTTCTGTGAACCGGGTTTTCTTCCTTTTCAGGCAGTGACTCCGAACCAACAACATCATTTTGCTGTCTGGTGTTTTGGGCATCACGCTACGTCTTGGGACGTAGCGTTGGTTAGTCCATTCACCAAGTAAATAAAGGAAAGAATGGAAGAAATGTTTTCGTCTCTTATTTGTTTCTATCTTTTCTTTTTGTATATTTCTTTTGGGGCTTTCTTTGGACAAGGCATTGCGCCGGCCAGTCAACGTGGGGTAAAATAATATAACTGTTCTGGTGCCGATGGCGAGCGATAATAAATAACACGTGAACACGCAAGCTATCTAATAAGGAAGTGACTTTATTTACATTCAAGGGAGCTAAACCTACAGAGCCGGCCTCACTTTCATGGGGCCGTTTCGTACCCGTGTTTTACGGAGCTATATACATCATAACAATAACCAAAATATGGAGTCAGATATCTTACGACAACACAGCCTTGCCCTTAGCCCCTGACCTTCAAAAAGCCTTTAAACTCCACAGATATCTGACTCCATTATTAGGTTATTTTATTTTACCCCACGTTTGCTAGTCGGTGTAACGCCTTGCCCAAGAAAGGCCCAAAAAGAATTATACAAAAGAAGACAGCAACAGATAGGAGACGAAGACGTTTCTTTTATATTTTCCTTTATTTCTGGGTTCAACAACCATTCCATGGGTGAGGGAGTTTTCCCTGAATACAATTGAAATGGTTGAATCCCCCAGTTAAGGTGTCTAAAAATACGTTAGTCTTTTCTTGCGTATGCTTGTCCTCATTGGGTATCTAAGGCTTCCATAAGGGTTAGTTTCTTTTGGAAGTTTGTCAAAGTCCAGTTATTTTAGTTTGTAGTTCCCTTTCGTAGTCTTTTATATTCCGGCATACTGTTAATCGAGAGAAAGATGCTACTGGGTGAAAGGGACTAACCAACGCCTCGTCCAAAAACGTATGGCGTGGCGCCCAGGCACCAGTCAGCAATGATATTAAGAATTCGCCGGTCACTGCCTGAAAGAGAAAGAGCCAGTTCCCCCTGTCAGGAGGTTGCTTTCTTCTTTACGCATGCGTCATCCCTTTTTCCTGTCAGGGACCTCTGGGAGTTTCTACAAATTTAATACTTTTCTTTTTTTTTTTTAAATTCAATTTAAATTTTTTTTATTTTATTTATTTATTCGTTCCCTACAATGTATTTAACCCATCTCACGATGGTCGGATTTAATATGAGAGCCGTCATGCGTACGCATGGGTGGAGACAAAAATTGTCCCGCTCTCTTTCTCTTCGTACATCCCTTTACAAAGACTGGTCTTGAATACACCGATTCTATCCCTTGTAAAGAGGTTAGAACCCCTTCCCACAAAAAAATGGATGTTCTGGTTAAGACACTAAACTGTATCTGACAAACAGGCCGCACTTCTGGAGTTCCGGAGATTGTGGAGTACTCTTTCTTTGCCATTACTCTCAGGTTCACTTACATTCGAAGTGCTAGAACTTGTTAGGAGCCCATCTTTGGATCAAATTGATCTGTTTATAAATTATCAGTCTTTCATAGGATAACTTGATGCCTTGTATATGTAAATTGTTTGTATTAAGAATAGTAACTTGAAGCTATTGTTGGGTCAGCAAAACGCGTTTATTCCTGGGGTGGGGTAAGTGAGGGAAGTGAGAGAGAATCTTTCTGAGATTGGATAAACCAGTCACGTTAATAGCCCAGAAGTTTTGGCCCAATATACCCAAAAATGAGCAGATAGATTTCCAGACCAGGTCCCGGCCATAAGTCAACCAAAATTCTCCCTAAGAAATCACTAAATGAAAAGATACCTGCTATTCTCTCTATCACACAGGCAAGTCTCTCAAACTTGTCTTGATATACAAGAAAAGGCTTTATATTGTTAGTCGTTGTTTTGTTTTTTAATAAATTGTTAGAATTAAACTAAGTTTTAATTCATTTCTTCGTAGCCGTTAGTCTTAAATATAAATGTTATACTAACTCCAATATTATGATTGTTTTCAGCTGGGTATTATTAGTTACTCGAAACCATATAACTGTGTGCAAACAAATGAACATTATTACATGAAAATAATTTCTTGAAATCATATAATGACTAGTATTAGATAGGAATACTTGAAACCATATAACTGTGTGAATTATTTGTATTTGATAGGAATACTTGATATCATACAACTGTATGGAAAAAAAACTCTTAAAAATAACTACACAAATATATATATATATATATATAATTAACGCAATTCCGTAACCTCCAGGCATAAAATAACCCTAGATGGGTTGATATGCCATTAAAAGCAATCAATCAACTAATGATCCTGACCATACTCTTTTTAAGCGGAAGGCAGAGGATCTGACTGAGTGACGCTGTTCCTGCTCCGGAAATAAGGAATCAGACTGGTGCCTCTAATATGTGTTCTCGACCAAAAGACCAAGAAGCTTTTTATCCGATACTCCACAAGGCCAGAATGTGACACAAGGTTAGTTTGATAATGGTTACCATGTAAGAACCAAGTATGGGGTATGAGAAGTTTGGGTGATATTGGAAAATTATGAGGTTTGGTAACTGACTTTTTTTTCTTATCTCCATTCAGTTCTTATCTTCTTTTTGTTTGTTGAAGCTGCAAAGAAATGAAGTTTGGAGGTAGTACGTGTTCCTCGCAAATAATTTCCCTAAGAAAACAAAAGCAAAACCTGAATAACTTTAGAATAAAGGTTTGTTATTCAGCTTGAATAATGTGCCGAGGAACTCACAATGTTGTTGTTGTTTTCGCCAGTGTAGTTGTTGTTTTCGCCAATGTGGTTGTTGTTGTTTTCGCCGTTGTTGTTGTTGTTGTTTTCGCCTGCTTGTCCAGTGTTTAATTTCTGTAGTAATACTTTTCCGTTTGTTTGTCTTTGGTGTAAGGAGAAGTGGGAATATGTCTTTGCTGGACAGCCTGGCGTTTCTCAGGTTTTGCTAGAGTAAGGGAACAGTTCAGTAGCGTAGCTTCATTCTGTCATCAGCGGCGATCTGTAGAATTGGTTCATCGCTTTCTTTTTATAACCCCTAAGAGGATCAAAACGGGTATGAATGTTTTTTTGGAGGGAAAATACTTGATTGATTTAAAAATCTATGAGCGTGAATTTTGTGTATGTGGTTTTGATCCTGTTTTTTCTAGAATGTTCTGTTTGTTGATTGGTTTAAAAATGTGGGTGCAAATTTTGTGTATGTATATGAAATTTACGCTACACTTTTAAACTCAGTTTTATTTTCGGGGTTAATGACTATTTTGTGTGGGGAATGTTTTCCTGAACGAGTAGAAATGACCGTGTTTTTTGGTTGAGGTGTTAGAAGAATCGCAGGACTCATTTTAGTAAATTGTGAATCGTTTGTATGGAGTATAGGGGGTTTGAGGGTCCGCCATGAATGTCTGGTCTGTCGGTGTGTTCAGCTGACGTTGCTACGAGAAAGAAACATATGTGTTCTAACTGGCAGCCAGAAAAATAGAGCTGTCCGTCACAGTTGAACTGGTAAAGGAATCTTTGATCATATTTACCAACCCCTCCGCTCGGGCAGGATATGACACAAGGTCAATTTTTAAGCGGAGTTTAACAGGTTTGAATTCAGAGTTTTTCCTTCTCCTAGACTAGTTGCCTCACCAAGGCTGAAGACCCTAGCCTGCCCTACTATTTACCCATAGCTGAAGGGAGAATATTTGGATTCATACCTTTCCCAAGGGTATTAGTGCTATGTGAAATGCAATCAGTCAGGTCCAGGATTTGAACTCGTGTCGCCGTGTCCATATCCTACGACGATAACCTCCAAAGGTAAAGCAATCTTTGATGGAGTTTCACTTTGGCGCCAGAAAACTCATCTATCTAAATATGCACAGTTTGGCCTTCCTGTCAGAGGACCCCTGAGAGATTGTTATTTTTGTATTTATTCATTTTATTTCGTGTTTATTTATTTATTTTCATGTAAGTGGCTTTTTTATTTCTTATTCAATCCTTATACAACCCTCCCGCACAGTGGTTTTAAAAATTACTTAGATTCTATCGGTATTCATCTTCAAACCCAGCTTTTATCCCTTCTAGACGTGGAGCGAGGTGCTTCTTTGGGAGAAGGCCCCCTAGAACTAAGCAGTTAATTATTTCATGTGCCTCTTTAGGCGAAAGACTGAGAAGCTATATGATTTACCGACCTTCTCCGACAACACCGTGAAACGATGTTTATCCGGCTCCTCGTGAAGGGAAATTGGACACAAGGTAACATACAGTGCAGTGAATAGTGTGAACCACGAAACCTCTCTCTCTCTCTCTCTCTCTCTCTCTCTGGAAAAACATTAAATGACAGCTGATGGTGAAGCTCCCGTCTTCAAACGTGGAGTATCCCTTCATTATCATTCCTCTGGGGTCCACTCAGACAGGAGAGGCAGTACTTATTAGGGCCCAATCTATGAATCAAATAGAAATACTTAACCGTTTTCAATACTTGAAACCATTTAACTGTGTGCAAACAACTGAACTCCGACTTGTTTAAAAATAATATTACCAACAAACTATTCCTTTATATATATATATATACACACACACACACACACACACACACATATATATATATATATGTATATATATATATATATATATATATATACACACTCACAAACAGGATTTTGCAATGAATAATCAACAAGGGTTGATGTCATTTTATACAACAAACTCATCTATGAGCTTTGAAGGATGTGGAGTACCCCTTTATTGCTATTACTCCCAGGTCCACTTTGACCCAGAGTGGTAGTGCCTGTTAGGGTCTCGTCTATGAGTCTAATATAACTGTTTAGTCATTTACTATACTTGAAATCATTTAACTATGTGCAAACAAATGATTAATTCTAAATTGAATTATCAGTATTAGGTTGCAGTACTTGAAACCAATTAACTGTGTGCCAACAAATGAGGTCTGACTCGTTTAAAAAATGTTATCTACAAACTATTCACTTAAAAATCATTATGTATAAACAGAATTTGATATTGAATAACCCACAAGGGTTGATATGCCATAAAACACACCCAAACCACTCTCTCTCTCTCTCTCTCTCTCTCTCTCTCTCTCTCTCTCCACATGTGTGCTCGAGGGCAAGTTTCCACTCCGGCGAATCAAAATAATAACATCATTGAACAGTATAACCACAAGATTAGTTTATCTACACATTAATGACATTTTGAAACGCTTTATCCGTTTTTGGTTTTTACTTTTGTTTTTTGTTTGTTTGTTTTTTGTATTATTGTGGTCTTTCATAAGGTTTATTTTCTTTTAAAGAAAAAGAAAAACATATATTTAAATTTAATTTGGCATTATAGCAAAATTCTCACTGCCGTTTATCTCCACTTTTCTGATAATATTCAGGAACTTATCTTCCGGAAATATATTCTGAAATAAGCATAAGAATAAAAGAATTCAGAACCCTCCTGAAGACAATTTCAAGAAATAATAAGACCTTCAGCATCGGTTGAAGAAAAACCTATTTAACAACTCCGAAAATATTTCTAGTAGCCTTCTATTGTATAAACTGTTCCGAAAATCTTTTTTACTGATCAAGACTTGAAGAGAACATTTTGTGCAAATTTTCACATGAAACGTTTAAAAACTATCCTCCAAAACACAAGACAGACATGATTATTTTTCTGTGACTTTGAGAGAGCTATCATCTCTTTTCTTCATTTTTTTTTTTTAGTTACTTGATGCTATGTAATTGTTTACTAAGGATTATTATTAGTTATTTGAAGCTATGTAATTGTTTACTAAGGATTATTATTAGTTATTTGAAGCTATGTAATTGTTTACTAAGGATTATTATTAGTTATTTGAAGCTATGTAATTGTTTACTAAGGATTATTATTAGTTATTTGAAGCTATGTAATTGTTTACTAAGGATTATTATTAGTTATTTGAAGCTATGTAATTGTTTACTAAGGATTATTATTAGTTATTTGAAGCTATGTAATTGTTTACTTAGGATTATTATTAGTTACTTGAAGCTATGTAATTGTTTACTAAGGATTATTATTAGTTACTTGAAGCTATCATCTCTTTTCTTTTTTTTTTTTTTTTTTTTGGTAGTTGCAAAGAAAATTTTTTAGGGTTTTTGGTTATTTGTTTGCTGTTGTTTTTTTTTGGGGGGGGGCTACCTTTTACATCGAACCTGTGGTTTTTATTTCTTCACTATTTTCTTTTCTAAATATTACTTTCTTTGATTAGTTTATACATGTAAAAGACGTACAACTACCTAATATTACAGTTTCCAATCTGAGATAAGAATTGTAAAACTTACATAAAAATTCCTATACCCCATTTCTCAATCAATGTCTATCGATTCCAATTTCAATGTATCTGCATTGTTAGGATTTTCCCAATATGATAAAAAGGCGCAATAAAATGGGATGATTGGATAAGTAACTTAGCTTGTATTGAATCAGAAAACAAAAAAACCTTCATTAACAAACAGAAAAAGGCTCAATGATTATACAATTTTGAAATATTGAAAAATAATGGTTCCAAATAATTATTTCTGTTTGATAATAATCACTTGCTTACATATACTTATTTGGTTTCAAGTAACTGATAATAATCCTTAGTAAACAATCACATAGCTTCAAATAACAATTTTTCATTCAAATAATTTATAGTTATGATATCAAGTATTCCTATCAAATACAAATAATTTGCACACAGTTGTATGTTTTCTAGTATTCTTTTCTAATACTTATATGGCTTCAAGTAATTATTTCTATTTAATAATAATTATTTATTTACACTTAGTTAAATGGTCAAACAGTTCAATTTCCAACAATTCAATTTAGCATTAGTCATTTGTTTGCATCCAGTTTAAATGCCAAATTGTTCTATTTACCCAAGAGATAGAACCCTGTCAAATACTACCACTCCGGGTCAGAGTGTACCTAGAAATGATGGTAATGAAGAGATACTTACATTTCCCAAAGCTTCAAGGCTAAAGCATCACCACCCGATTGTTTAATGTCATATCCAAGGCATTCGTTGGGAGGCGGTCTTACCCCTCTGCAGAGATGCAGTCGGTGTATTCTATAGCCCCAGCCGACTGGGCTGGCAGTTATATGATTTCAAGAAACTAATTATAATACTTAGTTAACAATTATAACTTCAATTAAAAATTCTTAATACAAATAATTTACCCTGTTAAATGGCTTCAAGTATTCCGGGTCAGAGTGAACTTGGTAGTACTAGTGAAGGGGTATCTCACATACCTCAGATCTCCAGAATTGGCGCCTCACTATCAGATGCAGTTTAGGGTCATACTCAGAAGACCTTTTTGGAGGAGGGGGTCTTACCCAATCTGTAGAAGAGAAAATTGGCATATTCTTTGCCTTGCCGAGAAGGTTATAAATTTTATCAGTTTAAAGCTGTATAAGTAAGTAAAATTGGCGGCCTTATTCGAGGGTGACCTGAAGGCTCCCTTTTCAATAGCTACTACACCGAGGTTTAGGGGGAGGGCGCTACTCCATTCCCTGGATTGCTTTACTTTACCCTTGATATGTACCTAATAGAACAGTTCAATTTTATCCATAGATGGGACCCTAACAGATACTACCACCCCTTTTAAGGTTTCAAGAATTCTTGTCAAATATCAATAGTTTATACACAATTATATAGTTTCAAGTAATTATTTCTATTTAATAATATTCATTTGTTTGCACATGGTTATATAGTTTCGAGTAACTAGTAATAATCCTTAATATAGCTGCAAATAACTATTCTTAATAGAGATAATTTACAGTTTTCTGGCATCAAGTATTCCTCTGGGATTCAAATGATTTTTAGACAGATCTATTTGATCCATAGATGAAGCCCTAACAAGTATTATCACTCCGAATCAGAGTGGACCTGGGAGTAATGGCTTAAAGTGTCCCTTTGAAGGTACTGTCGTAGGGTTGGAATCGTCCGCAATCAGACTCATCTGGGTTTTTTTGTTTTTTTTTCGTGTCCTCTCCGGAGATAAATAGACAAACGAGAGAGATTAACATCTTATAATCTAATCTTAGCCCGAGGATCGGAGAAAAGATTCTGACGTTGGTAAATTTTAGACAACTTTATTCGTGTCTCATATTTATCATACGTTAGTTGACAAGAAACTTTTTGCATGTATGCACCCAACTCCTCCGCTGCGAGCAGGATGCAACGCAAGATTAATTTTTGATCGGGGCACAGCTTGTTTGGATACAGAGTTTTCGTTCTCTTAAATTGGTTGCTTAACTAAAGCTAAAGAACCCAGTCTGCCCTACCATTTACTCGTAGCTGGGAGGAGAACAGATGGATTCCTGCCTTTCCCAAGATCATTAGCGTGAATTAAAACGAAAACTTGAACTTGTAGGGAACGAAATTTTTTTTTTAAATTTGAATTAAAAAAAAAAGAAAACTATTAAATTTGTAGAAACTCCCAGAGGTCCCTGACAGGAAAAAGGGATGACGCATGCGTAAAGAAAAAAGAAACCTCCTGACAAGGGGGAACAGGTTTTCACTCTCTTTCAGGCGGTGACCAGCGATTTGACAACATCTTTGCTGACGGGTGTTTGGGCGTCACGCATATGTCTTTGGACTAAGCGTTGGTTAGTCCCTTTCACCCAGTAGCATATCTCTCTCGGTCAACAGTATGCTGAAATATAAAAAGTACGAAATGGAACTACAAACTAAAACAACTGGACTTTAACAAACTTCCAAAAGAAACTAACCCTTACGGAAGCCTTAAATACCCAATGAGGACAAGCATATGCAAGAAACGATTAACGTATTTTTAGACACCTTAACTGGGGGATTCAACCATTTTGCTTGTATTCAGGGTAAACTCCCTCACCCATGGAATGGTTGTTGAACCCAGGAAATAAAGGAAAATATAAAAGAAACGTCTTTGTCTCCTATCTGTTACTGTCTTCTTTTGTATAATTCTTTTTGGGACTTTCTCAGGCAAGGTGTTACACCGACTAGCCAACGTGGAGTAAAATAAAATAACCTAATCATATTTACCAACCCCTCTGCTCGAGCAGGATATGACACAAGGTCAATTTTTTTTTAACCGGAGTTTAACAGGTTTGAATTCAGAGTTTTTCTTTTCCTAGACCAGTTGCCTCACCAAGGCTGAAGACCCTAGTCTGCCCTACTATTTACCCATAGCTGGAGGGAGAATAGTTGGATTCATACCTTTCCCAAGGGTATTAGTGCTATGTGAAATGCAATCAGTCTCGTCAAGGATTTGAACTCGTGTCGCCGTGTCCATTTCCTACGAAGATGACCATTACACCACGGACATCTTAAAACGGCAACACAGCCTTGCCCTTTTCCCTTGACCTTCAGTTTAAAACCCCCACAAACTCAAGTCACCAATTCCATTTCCTAAGTACACCTTCCAGAAGCTTTTTGTACCAATCTTAGTTTTATCAAATCAATATTCTCTAAGGACCTCTGAAATATTGCCTTGTGTCAGACTTGGGTTAAGTTAAGAAAATTTAATAACTGAACAAAATGTAATCACTTTGAAACCTTTGTATCGACAAAGATAAATGGTTATATGTTGTCGCTAGCAACAATCAGAACAAAAGCACAATGAATGACTTTACCATCTTCAGCAAACCGGGCCAAAAATCAAGAACAGTTCTCATAACAAATTATTACTCTCACACCACTGATAACCAAGTATTTGGGTCACGTAATCTAAAAAAAAATAAAGTTCACAGTTCAGTTTTCGCTGCCGAGTGGGTTAGGTTTGCTATTATGAAGTTATTTGATTCTAGTCAATGTTTCACATAGTTATTTTAAGTTACAGAATGACAAAATATGGTTGACATTTTGATCTATTTTGAAATATTTATTTTCATCATATTTACTTCATTAACCGCGGCAAAATCCATAAAATAGGATGTTTACAAAAATCTTATATCATCTTCGTTGTACGGAGTATTTCAGAAAAAAATCATATGATTTCGTTATCTAATAACTTAAATAATTCTCATTCAAATGATCTCAAATTTTAACTGCACGTGTAGAAACAGCTCAAAATTCTATGTTTTAAGTCTAAATGACTTCTTTTTTTTACAGTGAATGCATTTTTGTACATGAAAAGAAAAAAAAACAATCACTTAAAATAACAGAAGGTTATAGAGCGTAACGTAATGATAAATACCATCTTATCGCTTTATTTATAGAGCTTAGAATATCCCCAGCAAATGGGTGTTACAGAACCCCCCCCCCGTGGATTAATTAATTAACGATTCTGAGGGATTAGAATGAATTTATTAATTAAATGGATGAAAAGGATAGATTTGGAAATAAGTTTGTTTTTCTATAATACAGAGATTAAGTAGAGAAAATTCCCGTTTTTTTTTTATCTATCATTTAATTTTCTATCTTATTTAATTTGTTTATCTTTTTTTTATTTATTTTATTTATTTTTTTTTTTTTGACTGACGTTCCTGGGATTGAGACTTTAGTGAGTAAGGTGATGGTTCGGGATGTGGAGAGATAGATTCGTTGATTGAATCTTGTGATAAAGAGGGTAATGAAATCTTGTATGGTCTAAAGGACGAAAGTTCAGGCAAAGTCCGAGACGGGATAAGTATAAGACTTTACACTATTTAATTTGGGCGGTATGCCACTTGTTACCACAACAAAGATGGTGGACGCTCACATATTCAGTCTCGGGAAACCATTGGCCAGGAGAACCACGTGACCTGCGTAAAACTACGTCCGCGCGTAAATTTCATCCTGCGTTTGGAGCCACTTCCAAGACACATATTTTCTATAAATATGTCGTCTTCAAACACTCTTCCTCTTTTTTTACACAAATTCTTCGCAGTGGCAACACGCTCTCTCTTCAGTGCGACATTCTTCTCATTCATCAACAGGAGTGAAAAGCAACAACATGGATGGTCCTCGCAGATATTCATTTCTTCAATATACATTGACTATGAGACTTTTTCCAGTCTCAGAGAAACCGACTGTTTTCAACCACAAAAAGAAAGACATTTTAAATATGTAATCCTTTCGTAGTTTAGTTGTGTTAGTTACACACACACACCCTCGTACATATACACACACGATTACCCCTTTCATATGGCCTTGTGCCACATCTAAGCAAAAAGCTAAGTAAATTTCCACACACGATTATTTTATAAATAGAATTAGCGATATTTTTAATGTATCAATGTCTGTTTTATTATAGTAAATAAATTTGTTTTGTTCGTCGCCTTGTTTTGAATGTTCCTTTTGTCCGCGCCGTTTCATATCTTTTACGTATTTGTTGCATTGCTTCTTTCATTACTACTTTTTTCCATGTGCCTTATTCCAAGCAAAACCTATATAAACATAATTAACATAAAACTATGGGAGACTAAATATATCTCCCAAATAATATGTCCCCCTACATAAGTAGATTTTTTCCGTTTCAAGGATCTTTTGTCTGGCGAAAATCAGCGGGGCGTCCCAATTCATTTTTAGTACCTCTTGAAAAAATAGCCATCTGTAGAGTTTTAAAGATTATACAGAATTTCGGTCGATCAGACAATTTACATATTATTCATGGGCGTAACCAAAAATTGTTGAGACCCTGCCCCCAATTTATACAAGCAGTGTGCAGCGCCCATTCAGCAGAGAAGGTGAAGTCGAGGGTCAGTTCAGAGCCCATTCAGAGTTAAGGGTTTGCCCCAGAGTTATGGGCGAAGTCAAGAATAGTTCAGAGTTGAGAGAACGAAGTGAGAGTTCGATAAGACAGCATGACTTCGTGAATTGTGCCTGACCCGATTATAACCAACAGTTACACATAGAAACGTTGCGAATTCTCGAGCGTTGTGTCAACAAAAGCCGAGATAAACAAACTTTTAAAAATAACCAAGAATCAATAATTGTCTCCCTTACATCTTCCCTTTGTGATCTCTCTGTCCCTTTTCAGGCGAGCGGATAAGTTTCGTGTGACCTTTTCCTTTTGTATTCTACGCATTTATGTAAATTCTTCTATAGCGAGATAAAGAAAATAACTTTGAGAAAGTTGTATTATACAAAAATAGAAAGTGTTGCTTTTCTTTTTTTGTGTGTGTTTTTTGGGAATCGCGACAGGAACTATTTCCCCCATAAACAGCGATTTTTCTTCGGCGAAGATTCCAGCCAAAATTAGATCAACTCCCACAGTTGAAACGATCTGAGGTAACTAAAAACCGCCATTCGGATCAAAAATTCACAACGTGACAAATGGTGGCAGTACTTCGATTCAACAGGGGAAGCCTGGGATTTGATTTCAGTAAAAATTCCCAGGCAAAGCTAGACATACCGGCCAGGGCTGGATACTACGTCAGATGGGTAAGACACCCCCTTTAAAAGGGGTGTCCTTGGTATGACACTAAATTGCATCTGATGATGAGGCTTCAGTTCTGAGATACTTCTAGGTAGGAACTTTTAGGGTCCCATCTGTAAGTTGTGGGGGGTAGTATGTAATTTGGTTATTTCAGTAGATTGCTCTCTAAATTATTCCCACCACAAATACAACACAAAACATTACAATCGCGCAAAAGAAATGGAATAGAACACAACGAACATTAAATAACAAACAATTTAATATGCATATAACAGAATATGAAAAACAAAATACATGATGTGTAAATGGCCTTTTGGAAAATAAAGTTTGAAGAAGAGAATAAATTTGTTAAAAGATGTGTGTATGTTCATGTTATCAGAGTCCGTAAATAAGTCGTTCTTACTTACATTAAGTTTATAGCGGGTTTTATGATTGTGGCGACAGCGTGTCTCGTTGATGAAAGAAAGTTTGTCGGGTTTTCCTTTTGAATATAATTCTCGGCCATTTGAAAAGAGGTCATGAACTTTAGTTGAGGAAGGAAAGGAATTGGTTGGACATAGTATCGGCTACTGGCTTAGCGGCTTGTGTTCGTCTGTGTCTTCGTTTGTGTGTAAGCTTGTGTCTTGTGTATCTGGCTTCCTAACTCTGTGTTATTTATATCCTACAGGTGGATCAAAGAATCGTCCTAAAATCTTTGCGCGTAGACATTTATTGACCAATCAGATTTGTATTTTACGATTTTATTTTCGAGCCTAAATATTTTCTGTTAGTTCACTTCCGATCCTAATTTTCTAGAATGTTCTATTCCATGTTTTTAGCTGATTGGTTGAAAAATATAAAAATGTAATCTAAATGCTAATGCGGGTTTGATCCTAAATTTCTAGAATGTTCTTAAGTATGTTTTTATTGCTTATTTTAAGACTAGTAAAAATGTATCCTATAAAGTCTTTACAATATGAATATTTCTTACCAAAGGGTCCCCTTTGCCTCTTCTCAGAAAAGACTAAGCCACCTCAAAATTGTTTGCCCACGGTGGGCCAGTTGGTTTGGGCCTAAAACATTTTTTGATTTTATATTTCTTTGCTTTTATGATTAAAAAAATCGTATCTTGTAATAAGAAAAAAAAATAAAAATGACCTTGAGATATCCACAGTCACAGATACTACACTGATCCTAGGTAGAATTATAATTTCCGGGAAACTGAGATTCAATCCCAGGTCGAGTCATACCAAAGACTTTAAAAATGGTACTTGATGATGCCTTGCTTAACACTCAGCATTCTAAGGTAAGGATCAAGGGTAAAGTGGAGCAATCCAGGGAATGGAGTAGAGCCCTCCCCTACACCTCGGTGTAGTAGCTATTGAAAAAGGAGCCTTCGGGTCACCCTCAACTATGGTCGCCAACTTCTTTTTTTATTTGTCTAACGGCATGTTAATATTGGTGGGTTATTTAATGCCAAAGTCACCCTTATAGAAGAAGGATAATGGTACGATATAATATAACATAGCTGGGAAGATAAGGGGTTTCGTACATTTCCCAAGGGTATTCTATTTACCAACCCCCCCCTGCTTGGGCAGGATATGACACAAGGTCAATTTTTTAAGCGGAGTTTAACAGGTTTGAATTCAGAGTTTTCCTCACCAAGGCTGAAGAACCCAGAGTGTCCAACTATTTACCCATAGCTGAAGGGAGAATAATTGGATTCATACCTTTCCCAAGGGTATTAGTGCTATGTGAAATGCAATCAGTTTCGTCAAGGATTTGAACATTTCCTACGACGATAACCATTACACCACGGGCACCTCCAAGGGTATTAGTCCGAAAATTAATGTAATAACGTGACTAGAGTTTGAACTAACTCGCTAAGATGTCGCAATCCAGTACTTTAGCCACTACATCAAGGGGACTCCCCTCACTAACAAATTTGTTATGCTAAATTCATGCTTCTCTCGCAAACTGGAAACCGTTAATTTTTAAGTCAATTTTTCGTTCAGCCAATGCTTTATTAAATCAGGTGAGAAAGTCGATGAAAATAATCACTCAAAATAAATTTGTTGAAATCTCTGCTGCTATCCACAAACTGTCGTCTACTCTAAAACCTTCTTATATAAACAAATATATTACCTGAACCAACACGTTGCAAGTCCTGGCACTGTAGAAATTAAACATGGTTCAACTGGTTGTTCGTTGGTTTTTATGACATATCAAACCTTGTGCATTACTTAATGCCAATGGCCCAGCGGTTAGAGTGTTCGCCAATGGCCCGGGAGACCTGGGTTCAATCCCAGGTCGAGTCATACCAAAGACTTTAAAAATGGAACTTGATACCACCTTGCTTAACACTCAGCATTATAAGGTATGGTTCAAGGGTAAAGTGGAGCAATCCAGGGAATGGAGTAGCGCCCTCCCCTACACCTTGGTGTAGTAGCTATCGAAAAGGGAGCCTTCGGGTCACCCTCGACTATGGTCGACTATATATAAGTAAAGTTAGCAGCCTTAATTGAAGGGGACCTGAAGGCTCCCTTTTCAATAGCTACTACACTGTGATGAAGGGGGTGCTACTCCTTTCCTTAGATTGCTCCACTTTACCCTTGATCCATATCTTATAATGTTGAGAGTTAAGCAAGGAATCAAGTACCATTTTTTAGTCTTTTGTATGACTCGACCTGGGATTGAATCCCAGTCTCTAGGACCTCTGGTGAACACTCTACCCATAGACCAATGATATATATATAATTTGTAAGCGAATAGTTTTTAGATAACGTTTTTAAATTGGTTGTTAAAGTTTATTTGTTTGCACACAGTTAAAAGGTTTCAAGTATTGTACTCTAACATAATGTATATGCACCTACCCAAATAATTCTAAAGTTAGATTAAGAAACTAGACGGAAATTACACAAGAATGTTGAGAACAGTATTGAACAAGTCCTGGCGACAACACCCCACGAGACACCAACTATACGGACACTTGCCCCCCATCACGAAAACTATACAAGTTAGACGAACCGGACACGCAGGACACTGCTGGAGAAGCAAGGACGAGCACATAAGTGATGTACTCCTATGGACCCACACATATGGCCGTGCAAAAGCAGGACGACCAGCTCGAACTTACATACAGCAACTATGTGAGGACACAGGATGTAACCCTGAAGACCTGCCGGAGGCGATGAATGATAGGGAGAAGTGGCGAGAGAGGGTCAGGGATATCCGTGCTGGCGGCACGACATGATGATGATGATGATATATATAAACAAACAAAAAGTGAATAAATAGTGCTTTGAACTGCTAGGAGAATTCCTCTTCTAAATGAATATCTTGCGATCGCAGAATTTTTTTCAGCAAATATTCACCTACATCAACGCAAAAATAAGAAACAAATAGTTAACGCTTCAAGATATCACTGGTCTTCACTTGCCAAAAGTGATATTAGCAAGGGGGTGTAATGGTTAAAGCGATGGATTGCGGAATCGTAGTAAGCGAGTTCGAACTCCAGTCGCGCTATTACGTCCACTTTCGGGCAAATACCCTTGGGAGTGGTATGAACCCCCTTATCCTCCCAGCTATGGGTTAAATAGTACCACTACTGTTCTTCTAGGAGATTGGCTTTGGCATTAAATAACCTGCAAAGGTTGATATGCCATTAAACAAAGAAACCAAACCAAACTGATATTAGCAATCAATATATAGTAAATGTAAGAAACAAGTTTGATACACTTCAGGAGACATCTGAAAGATATACTCCGAATGATGAATATGAAAACTTTATTACCGTCCATGTAGAAGCAGCAGCCGAGTGTATACCCAGAGCCAAATGTAGAGTTCCATGGAAGTCAATAGAAATTAAGTAAAAACAAGATAACACGAAAAAAAAAAAAACGTTCTTACTTGATAAAAGAAATCCAACAAATGCCAATGCACAGAAACTTTTGAAAGCCCAGAGAAAACTAACACATAAGAAAAAGAATAACAAGAATATATTCAAGGCCAAATCAATAAAATCAGAAACTCAGTACGAAATAGACAATCACTATTAGCATAACAGATAGTAAAGGAAGTGAGCAGAAGGAAAAATCACCTCAAAAGCAAAACTAAAAGCTGTCAGCCAAGAAGAGAGAATACAGAAGTGGAATGAACATTTCAAGAATCTGTTCGGAAACTTTCCTGAAATCACTGATACACCTAGCGAAATACCTCATCAAGTATGGAAAACAAGAAAATTTGACCATTATGCAACGCAAGGTATAAACAAAAACAAAAGAAAAATGGAAAAAAGGCTGCATCTTCCCATTCCTCAAGAAAGGCGACGTTAGAATCACTAAGACTCATCGTGGCATAACTCTTTATACTATAGCTGCTAAGGTTTGTAATGCTCTGCTTCTCAATCGTATCTGACCTGAATTTAACTGTGTGCAAGCAAATGATTAATGTTGAAAAGAATAATTAATGTTAAATAGCAATACTTGTAACCACTTCACTGTGTGCAAACAAATTATTAATATTGAATAGAATTATTCGTATGATATAGCAATACTTGAAACCATTCAACTGTGTGCAAGCAAATGAGTAATGTTGAAAAGAATAATTAATGTTAAATAGCAATACTTGTAACCACTTCACTGTGTGCAAACAAATTATTAATATTGAATAGAACTATTCGTATGATATAGCAATACTTGAAACCATTCAACTGAGAGCAAAAGAAATGAGCTCAAGCTCATTTTTTTAAAAAAGTATCGACAAAATATGTTTACAAACCATATATTTTGTATTTAATGACCAACAATGGTTGATATGCCATAAAACCAAACCAAACCAAACCAGCAATAATCTGAAAAGAGAAAGAGAATAAATTCAATAAGGAATATCTCAGGTTCGCTGCTTTATTTCAACAATTGTGAAACACCTGTATGCGGTTATCTCTTAAATTTTTGTTTAAGGTTGGTTGGTTGGTTGTGTTTTAAAGTATATCAACTCTTGTTGGTTAATTAATTCCACATCCTGTTTATACCTATCTATATTACATATTTATGATTTTTCAATGAATAGTTTGTTGATAACATTTTTAACAAGCCAGAGCTCATTTGTTTGCACACAGATAAATGGTTTCAATTATTCCTATCCAACACGAATAATTCTATTTAGTATTAATCCTTTGCTTGCGCATAGTTAAATGATTTCAAGTATTGCTATCAAACACTAATAATTCTATTCAACATTACTCATTCATTTGCACACAGTTAAACGGTTAAACCCTAACTATAAAATGACCTTGAGTCAAGTCCTGTCTGGTGGGGGGGTAAAGACAAATATCACTTACCACAAGGCATTATCTTGAGATTTCCACAGTCTAATACTTGCAAAATCAGACCGTCAGCAATGACACTTCTCAATACTCACAAAATACATTGGTGACTTCAGACACATAAGAGGTGACCAAAATATTATTGCTTATTACATGTCCGGACCAGTATGAGTAGTGCAGATAGATGCAAGCGACTTATTGATTAATCAGAAAATGGTTCATGATTTTTAAGCTAATCAATTTCTTAACCTAATCAAACCAGTCTGCCTGTGTGCAAGGAGGCTTATTTGACCCAGCAGTCAGAAGAAAATGGATCCTGGTAGTAGTTACTTAAAAGAGATCTCAAAGATTACTAAACAGCCACAGTGGCCTCAGAGAGATGCCAAAGGATCACAAAGTAGCAGCAGCAACCTCAACGAAGACGTGACAACAACATTATTCGGCTATAACCAAATTACATAATGTGATGACAGCTTATGTCAGAACAGCAATCGAGAATAAAATCTTTCTTTTATTTATCTCATGCAGGTCTCGTTGCCCTTGTCGTGTCACTTTCTACTCTTTTACGGTTAGCGTGAGTTCTTGTATTCTAAAACAACGACAAATATACGAGGCCTATCCTTACTTGTCGATACTACAGCTCCGGCAACACATTCATAGATACGCTCTGGAATTGAATTATCTATAAAATTGATAAGTCCGGGTACTAAAATGTACTGGTCCATAAAATACATATGTCAACAGTCTAAAGTTCATAAATTGATAATCAAGAATTTAAATTGCGATCATCTCGTTCCCAGACTGCGTACACTGATATGGTCGAACCGTATCCTTCAGTCCGAAACAATTCAGATCCCTACTTGAATCCCAATAGGTATCTTCCAACTTGTATTGATCGCTGAACGCGTAGAATCGAAGTTCAATCATTAACTGAAATTATAGCACGATCAGTGATCGAAGCCTTCAAGAATACATGGGTTACCAGGAATGGAACTCCACTGTATGTTGTCACGGACAGAAGTAGCAAATTATAGTGAAATCCTTTCTCCATCGTGGTCCCCTTCCCCACCAAAACGGTCCAACTGCAGCAGATATAATGGTGAACAAGTTAGAAGGCATCACAGCACCTTATCTGGAAAACGCGACTGCTCCTGCTGGTTCAGAAAAACGTTCCCCCCGCCACGGAATGGTCGTGAACCCCAAAATAAAGTTGTAAGTTAAAAGGTATCCCGGTCTCCTTCCTTCCTTCCTTCACTTGTAGCCTTCCACAGACAAAGAAGACTACAAGTTTATAGTGTAAGAAAATGAATAAAGGAGTCAGATACAAAAGCTAAAATCATCCCCATAGAACCCGACGACCTACACTACAAATAAACAAATAACAAACAAATCTTCTTGTAGCTCCCGCCTCACACACAAACAACATGTTCATTCTTGAATTCTGACCAAGAATTTAATCATTGCAAAACAAACATAGAACGCGTAACTTCGATTATAAACACTTTTTCTTCAAACGTTTTTGGCAATTAAAAAAGCAAAAAACGTCGGGTGTAATTTATGCATTTAGAACCGGCCACGTGACAAGGAAATAAGTAAGGCTTTTTACCATTTTGGATATGTTTTTTATATACTGCTCGTTCATGAGACAAAGTGCACATTTCACTTGTTTGGAATACGTTTGTGCATTGTTGTCTGGATTGGTTTCTCTGTTTAATGTCATATCAACCATCGTGAGTAACATAATGCTAAAGCCATCCTTGTGGAAGGACAGAAGTAGTACTATTTAACCAATAGCTGGGGGATAAGAGAGTTCTTAACTTTCCCAAGGGCATTTGTCCAAAAGTAAACGCAACAACGCGACTGGAGTTTGAACTCGCTTACTACGACGTCGCGGTGAGGCGCGTTAGCCACTACACCACAAGGACTCCCCCTATATTGTTGTAATAATTCTTGTCTTATGTAAATGTATTAAATGTCCAATATATCTATATGAGCATGTCTTGTCATACCTTTCGTTTATTCAGTGTTAGTGTATCAATGGATGTTGTAATGGTAATATTGGAACTTGGTTAGTGGGGATGCGACTAAATGTCTCCTCTCTAGCTTTAAGTGCTGGACTGTGAGATCGTAATATGTGAGTTCGATCTCCAGTCGCACTATTATGCTCACTTTCGGACTAATACCCTTGGGAAATGTATGTACCCCCTTATTCCACAAACAATGGGTTAAATAGTACCACCTGTGAGCAAACAAATGATTAATATTAAGTAGAATAATTATAATTATAATTATAATATTACATCGAATTATTAGAATTAGATAATAATACTTAAAACCATCAAATGACTAATGTTAAATTGAATTGGTAGTGCTAGATAGACATTTAACTGTGAGCAAACAAATGATTAATATCAAATAGAATTATTAGTGTTAGATAGCAATACTTGAAACACTTTAACTGTATGCAAACAAATGAGCTCTGGCTTGTTTAAAATGTTACCAACAAACTATTCGTTGACAAATCATATATATTTGATATATAAAGGTACAAATAGGATTTGGCATTAAATAACCAACAAGGATTGATATGCCATAAAAGCCAACCAACCTCCCTAGCACTGAAACATTATCAATAACTGGCAGTCCAGTCAGCAGAACAGTAGAATACTCTAATTGCATCTCTGTAGAGAGGTAAGACCCCCCCCCCAACTAGTGTCCTAGATATGACACTAAATTGCATCTGATGGAGAGGCTCCAATCCTGAAGCTTTGGGAATTGTGAAGTACCTCTTCACTGCCATTACTACCAGGTCCACTCTGACCTGGAGCAGCAGTACTTGTTAGGGTTCCATCTATGGGTCAAATAAAACTGCATTAACATTTAACTGTATAAAAATAAATGATTGATGTTAAATTGAATGGTGAGTATTATAGAGCAATACTTCAAATCATTTACCTGCGTGTAAATAAAACTATTGGCATTAGATAACAATACTTGAAGCCATTTAAGTGTGTTCAAGCAACTTATTAATACTAAACAGAATTATTCATGTTAGTAATACTTGAAGCCATTTAACCGTGTGCAAAAATTGAATTATCGGTATTACATAGCAATACTCGAACAATTTAACTTTATGCAAATGAATGAAATATGTTGAATAAAATTATTAATGTTAAATAGCAATGCTTAAAACCTTTTAACTAAATAAAACTATAAATATAAGCAATACTTGAAACTACTTCACGGTTTGAAAAGAAATGATGAATGCTAAATAAATTATTAGTATTAGCAATACTTGAAACTATTTAAACATGTGCAAACAACAGCAATAATTGTGTGCAAACAAATAAACTCTCACTCATATAGAAATAAGATTCCGTACAAACTATTCACTTGCAAATCCTATATGTATAATAATCATTTGACCGTACAAACAAATGACTAATCTTAAATTAAACTGTTAGTGTTAAATAGCAATACTTGAAACCATTTAACTGTACAAACAAATGAGTTTTGGCTAGTTTAAAAATATTAACGACAAACTATTCGTTTAGAAATCATATGTGTGTGTGTGTGTGTGTGTGTTTCATTAAATAATAAAGACACATTTTGTCTATATAATTTTATTTCTAATTGAAAACATGTAGTGGAAACATGTAATTGTTTAGTGGATATGTTACTCTCCAATTTGTAGTGAGTGAGTGTGAATTCTCATCCGTATTTTACGGGTATTATTTTCACGTTTAGTTCCACCACAAATACAACACAAATTTTACAAGCACATAAACAAATGGAATATGACAACAACGAACATTAGAAACAAACAATTTAATGATCAAAATAAACAGGTTAAAATTATTTAGAAAATACAATGTTCATGTTATGTGTGTATGTAGAAAATACAGTTGGGGCCAGTTGAATGAAAATAGGATTGTTCACCCGCGCGTGCGCGCATGTGTGTGTGTGTGTGTGTGTGTGTGTGTGTGTGTGTGTGTTTACATGTTAATAAAATCTATCAAATAAATGGGTCTATAGTTGGCCGAAGTAAAGAAGATAAAAATTTTGACTTTACTTACATACGCCGTGCATTCAATAAGTTTCCAGACTTTTTTATACAGATATTCAAAATAGTCGTAGACTCTTGAAAATTCATTATGTTATTGCTATACATCTTATGAGATGACTGACCAATTTTTATGATTTCAGGTTCAAATGAACAGCTACAGCACCAATTGGAATACACCCTACTAAAGCCTGATTGTCACAGCTGGTGAATTTCAAAAATCCATTCTGGACATGAGGACACGTTAGAAGAACGATATGCAATAAAATTGTTTTAAACTAGGAAAAAATGCCACAGAAACGTATGGAATGCTTCAGACTGCTTTTCGACCATCTTGCATGAAACAAGCAACAGTTTTTGAGTGTCATAAGAGATTCAAGGAAGGCAGGGAGTCTGTGAGGGATGATGAGAGGTGTGGGGAGGGAGTAAGGAAGTCAGAACACTAGAGTTGATTGGCCAAAGGATTAGGGTTACTATGTTGAGGTTTTAAGGGAGTTCAGGAAGAGATTCAGTCGGAAGAGGCCATCACTCTTCAAATCGGGTCAGTGGCATTTCCACCAGGACAATGCACCAGTCCACAACTCCATCCTTGTCACAGACTATTTGACCAAGATGGGCATTAAGACAGTTCCTCAGCCTCCCAATAGTCCAGACCTTGCTCCCTGTGACTTTTGGCTTTTCCCTAAGCTCAAAGGCTGTCGTTATGATACAATTGAGGAGATGAAAGAGGCTGTGACGAAGGTCATTGACACACTCACACGAAGACTTCCATGGGGCGTTCCAGAAGTTGTTGTAATGGTACAACAAGTGCATTGCAGCCGGGAGAGATTACTTCGAAGAAGACTAGAGTTTCATGTGTGTACTATCAATAAAAGTGCCCATACGAAAAAGGTTTGTTATGATCCTCGTACATGGGTATGTGTGTATGTGTATATAAGTGATGGACCGCAAGTATGGGTTTTGCTTCATTAAGTCCAAACGTGCGTTTCTTACGATTTTTGGCGACAACGTGTCGCATTGGTAAAAGAAGGTTGCATGCCTTTTCCCTTTGAGTTTTATGGCGTGACTCTCTGCTGTCCGTTCTCGTGGTTGAAAGAATAACAGACCAATTGATTAAATTCTTCGTTATTTATACTTTTTAGGGTCACTAAAGTGGATCAAAAAATAGTTTTATTGCGGGTCCTAAAATTCAAGCGCGTAGACATTTCTTGACCAATCAAATTCGTATATTCATTAATTTATTATTTTTTTTTAGAGCCTAAAAATTTTCTGTTAATTAGTTTCTGAGCCGGATTTTCTTGAATGTTCTTATTTTGTATTTTTAGCTGATTGGTTGGAAAATATAAAAATGTAACTTTAATGTTAATGCGATTTTGATCCAAAATTTCTAGAATGTTCTTATGTATGTTTTGGGGGTTGATTATTTTAAGGCTAAAAAATGTGTATTCTATAAACACCACTATAATAGCATACGAAATTAATAAGCTACGACAACAAATCCTAGAAGTCCTACAAATAAAAACAAAAAAAAAAATAGAATTGATAGAATTAACTTTGAAAATAGAGACAGTATTTGGAATGCCTTGAGATGTTTTGTTTTTTCTTTAGTATATCATTTTTCTTGATTATATTCTTTTTCCGTTGCGAGCGTTCTGTTTTAAATTCGTTCGATTTCATCGGCATCTCAGTTTAATATAACTTTGCGTTTACGTAATTTTGTAATGTTAAAAAAAAACAACTTTAAAAACTCTCATAAAAATACACTCTTTACACGTGCAAACAACCCCTAATCATGGCCTATAAAAAGTCCGAAAGCGCTTGGGACCATTTTCGTAAATTTATGTACTAATTCCAACCTAAAACCAGGATACTTATCAGGAAATTTGAAAGGATCTTAATAAAATTATATAGACAAAATGTGTCTTTATTATCTAATTAAATATGCTTAAATAAAAGACTGCTGCCTAACTGCACACACATATACACACACACACGCATATATATATATATATATATGTGTGTGTGTGTGTGTGTGTGTGTGTATTGTGATGGATTGCTAACCCCCTCTCCAGTCATAGTAACAAACTGCTCAAAAGGATCAACCAATGGACATAGCTTATAACAGAAGGAAATGGAACAAGGCGTTTCGATGAAACCTCCCCCAAATTCCCGTCTGTGCATGCGGAGATCAGCAGATACAACAGTTTGAAAATAGAAGTCGCTGATTGGCTGAAAGACATGCATCAAGAACGGCCTTTTGCGCGCCAAGAATACAAATCTGATAAAAAGTCAGTTAGCGAAAATCTTCGGAGAGGACACTCACAGCGGTCAGTCAACTCAAAAAATGCGCAGTAGTTACGTAGCCAAAGACGAAGATGTCTTATAAAAAGAAAGAAGAGGCTACGTTATCAGAACGATGATAATAAAAAAAAATACAGCAAGAGACTTTTGTGAAGCTTGAAAGCAAAAACATCACTCTGCATTTCATGTGGACTACAGAAAGGTAAAAGAAGAAAAGATAGACTTTTGCCCGTAAATTCTCTTGTTTTTTCGAGGGAGAAAAAAGAACTGAATGACCGAAAGGACTTAACTGAGATAAGTAAAGACTGTTAAAATCACATTCTTTTTTTTTCTGCTACTACTCTTCTCTATTTTATTCGCATACGCCCCTGACCCCAATACATGTAAGTACATACATCCTTCCGCTATCCAAACAATTGATTGATTTGTTTTGTGCTATCTTATCCTCAAGTGTTATTCCATGTTCATTCGCTTTTGGCGAATAAAACTTATATTGTTCTTCTGTGTCGTAGTCATTTCGTCACTTCAAGGATTTCTGACTCATTCTTTTATTTTCAATGTGTTCGTGCAGACCTCGCAGGAGATGAAGGAATATTTTACGTGAAAGATATATATTCGTACGTTCCGATATCCTCCCGGGTCTTAATATATATATATATATATATATATATATATATATATATATATATATATATATATATATATATCAAGATTTGGCATTAAATAACCTACAAGGGTTAATACGCCATAAACCCAACCAACCAACGAATAACCACTGCAATAGCGACTTTCCACAAAACACACCCATTGTCTTCAGCTTACCTTGACACCTGAAATCTCTCTCTCTCTCTCTCTCTCTCTCACACACACACACACACACACACACACACATACACACACATATATATATATATACACTATCACTCACTAGTGAAAATTGACCTTTTCTCTCCCGAGACACGTCGCGGAGTTGCAGTTACAATGAATTCTTATTATTATTTCTCTTATTTAAATTAAATGTACGAATTTAGCAAATACATTCCTCGTGGTGATTTATACGAGTTGCTAATGTAAGACATAGTTCAACATTGAACTGAGTACTAATGTAATAGGTTGAATAAAATGTATAAAGTAACAACGGCAAAAACCGATTGATATCCACAATACAAATATTTACTTAAACTATACAATAAATATTATTTGTACCTTTTTGGTGTAAATGAGACACCCAGGTGAAAATGGTCAATTTCAGGGTGGTTTGTATGTCTGTGAGTGTGCTCGCAGCTAGTCACTCTGAAGAAAGCAGAACCAAAAGAAGCTGTGGCTGAGACTTCTGACCTTTCGTCTTTTATATTTCCTGGCTGCTGCTGCTGCTATCATGTGTGTGTGTGTGTGTGTTTAATTCTCTACAAGTAAATACATGATTAAAAAACAAAAAGAAGCTTTTTCAAACAACGGAAGAAAATAGTTTATCACAGAAGAAGTGGGGGGGGTCCTCGTGGTGTAATGGTTAAAGCGATGGACTACGGAATCGTAGTAAGCGAGTATTCCAGTCACGCTATTAAGTTCACTTACAGGCAAATACCCTTGGGGAAGGTATTGTAGGGAACGAATAAATAAATAAAATAAAATGAATTATGTTGAATTTAAAAAAAAAAAAAGAAAACTATTAAATTTGCAGAAACTCTCAGAGGTCCCTGACAAGAAAAGAGATGACGCATGCGTAAAGAAAAAAGAAACCTCCCGACAGGGGGGGGATAGGCTCTTTCTCTTTCAGGCAGTAACCGGCGAATTGATAACATCATTGCCGGCTGGTATCTGGGTGCCACGCATATGTCTTTGGACTAGGCGTTGGTTAGTTCCTTTCACTCAGTAACATCTCTCTCTCGGTTAACAGTATGCCTGAATATAAAAGACTACGAAATGGAACAACAAACTGAAACAACTGGACTTTAACAAACTTCCAAAAGAAACTAACCCTTACGGAAGCCTTAAATACCCAATGAGGACAAGCATATGCAAGAAACGATTAACGTATTTTAGACACCTTAACTGGGGGATTCAACCATTTTACTTGTATTCAGGGAAAATTCCCTCACCCATGGAATGGTTGTTGAACCCAGGTAATAAAGGAAAATATAAAAGAAACGTCTTTGTCTCCTATCTGTTACTGTCTTCTTTTGTATAATTCTTTTTGGGACTTTCTCGGGCAAGGTGTTACACCTACTAGCCAACGTGGGGTAAAATAAAATAACCTAATAATGGAGTCAGACATTGAACGGTAACACAGCTTTGCCCATCGCCTTTGACCTTCAGTCGGAACCCCTTATACTCCCAACAATGGGTTAAATAGTACCACTACTGTTCTTCTAGGGGAATGGCTTTGGCATTAAATAACCTACAAAGGTTGATATGCCATTAAACAAAGAAACCAAACCAAACCAAACAGAAGAAGCTATGCAACGCCGTGAAAAA
Source organism: Sepioteuthis lessoniana (assembly GCA_963585895.1). NCBI lineage: Eukaryota > Metazoa > Mollusca > Cephalopoda > Myopsida > Loliginidae > Sepioteuthis > Sepioteuthis lessoniana. Next base: position 73,849,893 of record OY757924.1, on the reverse strand, counting down.
CAAGGAAATCTAAAACGCCAGAACAAAGTTTACTATAAGTAATTATAACTAATCTATTATATTATAATTCTTTTCTTTTTAAAAAGGAAGTGTTCGATAATCAGAATTAAGCAAAAATGAATAATCTAAACAAAAAGAGGGCAAATAACAACAAAGCAACGGTTATATTGTAACAATGAATTACTTAGATCGTCAGAAGTTTAATACCTAGAAAAAGGAAGGAAGTTAATGTAGATTTTTGACAAGAGAAAATGCATTGCGAACGTATTTTTATTTCATCACGAAAATTTGTGCCATGAAACCGGTATTTTGAACTTGTCAAACATCGGCGTTATTCAGTGATGAATTAAATTTGGTCATTGTTTAAATTTTTTTTTCAACTCAATAAAAAAAGCAAAATCGTGAAAACAAAATGTTGTCGTTTCAAGGTCATTATTATGGTATGGTGACCTGAAAGACAAACGATATAAATGACATAGACAAAAGAATTCACAACAAGGCAATACAAACAAAAATTATTTTACATATCAAGAATATAAAAAGGAATCATTACAAAAACATTAAGAATGTTCGAATATAGTTTGTTAAAGATTCGCGCGCGCGTGTGTGTATATGTGTGTGTGTGTGTGTTTAACTAAGATAAATATTATGGTGAATACGTATTTTGTTTAGGAACGAAGGGTAAGAATATCAGAATTCTTACGTTTATGTCATGGTGTATGCGAGAAGATAATATAAAAAAGGGTCCTGTAGGCTATATGTGTATGTTGACTTGGTACTTCTAGAGAAGTACCGATACTCGTGAGAATGGCAATGTCTTTTAAAAGGCCATGTGTTCTCCCATCTTGGTCTTTTGTCTCTTTCGGGATTTGACGATGAGTCTGAGGCTGTAAATGCACGTGGGACTGGAACGCGTCCAGCCGACAGGTAGAACATAAGAAAGAATTCGCAGACAATATACGCGCCCAAGTTACTGTCTTAAGCTACGTACCGCTAGATGAGAAAGCGAAGAATGAGAGAATGAGAGGTTAGCAATCGAAAGTTTAGAGTATATATAGTAACCATGTCAAGTGGCCGGTTCCAAACACACCATTGATTTTGTGCGAGACAAAATCAAAGGTGCGGACGTAGTTGGACTCACAAGGCACGTGACTTCCCTGACCAATAGATTCCCGAAATTAATTAGTTTACCGACGTTCACCATCTTTTGTTGTGAATCAGGATCCTATTTTTAAGATTTTTGTACCACGCGGTTATCGACGGCCGTTAAAAAAAAACTTAGGAGTGTAAATCCTATATAGAAAAGGAATTTTACATTGTTTGATCATGACACAAAGTGTGATATTTCAATCAAAACGACTTCTGTTGTTAAATTTAGCTCAGGAATTTCTGCGGGATTTACGACAAACTGACGGATTTTTGAAGTAGTCCCTACACCGGCTCTTAACCTAGCTATAAAAATACATAAATTAAGCTAAAAGAGAAACGGAATGAGATCGAAGATTAGAAGGAGACTAATATTGACCGAGATTGAAGGCAGACGAAAAATAGCTCTCTCGGTTCTGAGCCTCATTGGCCTTGAATCGAACTGCTTGAGCGGAACATAGAAAAATAAGCTTATACCGATCGGTTACTGAAAGAATTATATTATGTAAAAAGCTGTTGAATGACAATTTCTTTCATTTACACTAAACACTATTATTGTTGCAAAGCTGTGTTGTTTTGTTCAAAGTCGCAGATTTTCTCTTCCTTTTTTCTTTTCATAATTTTGGAGGAGGCATCTGTCTAATTGCTGAAACGGATAGTCCGATTAGTGGATAATTCGTTATCCGGATCTAAAATCACAACGTGGACGGAGAGCGAATTATTCAGCAGTATCTCAAGAAATTTCCATAGAGAAGCTTCACCTGATTGAAGATGGAATCTCCGTGTTTGGCAAAGCGATACCCTTCGATCGAAGGATTTTATTTGTAGACATTTAAATGTCTATTCTAAAATGTCCAGAGCTCTAACGGTCGGTAGGTTAACTATTAGCAGGGGTTAGAATACGCTAATTGTATCCTCTGCAGAGGAGTAAGATCCCGCACAAAAAGTGTGACATTAAATTGCATCTGATGGTGAGGCTCCAGTTCTGGATATCTGAAGGAGAGTGAAAAACTCCTTCCTTGCTATTACTCTCTGATCCACTCTGACTTGGGGTGGTAGCACCCGTTAGTGTCCTATATATGGGTCAAATAGATCAGTTTAAAAATTATTAGTGTTCGATAGGACCGTGTGCAAAAAGAAAAACGTCTTACGAAACAACTAAGCAAAAAATACAATGAATGCAATTCTTTAAACTGTAGAGATAAAATAAATCTGGACCAGTTAGCATACCGTTGAAATTGATGAATCAATCAAACAACAATGGCGATTAAACGTCTTTGAGTTTTGTTTTTTTTAATACAAAAAAAAGAAAGATTTTATTCTCGGTTGATGTACAAAGATTCTTGTTTGCTGTCATCGCATAGTTATAAGGTATCGCATAACGTAGCTGATTGTTATCACAAAATGTAGTTGTTATCGCATATTGTAGTCCCGTCTTTGTCGAGGTTGCTGCTGCTTCTTCTTTTTTTGCATCTTTTCAAAGTCGATACTGCTGCTTAGTGATAGGTTGACATCTCTTTGAAGGCTGTTGATAGTTACAGATAGTTCGGGATCTTTTGCGGGCTGCTGGGCCTGGATCCATTTCCTTTTCTGACGCTAGATCAAATTAGACCCTCTTATATACTCTCAGTGGCTCGAATCGGCTGAGAAATAGGCCTAGCTGAAAGTCATGATTTCTGATTCGTCGGAAGATGTTTTTTTGACACTTGAATTTTTTTCTTAGGTTCATCCCGGAAGTGGATGCATGGAGCCAGTCGATATTTCAGTTCGTCTTTGCCATATGAGCGTTAGCTGTCGGGATGAACGCATCCGGTTGGCTTAACCTTTTCACTCGTCAAAGCAAATTAAAGGCGTCTACTCACATGTTTTCACAAGACTTTATCCTTTATTCTAAATGTTGTTTGAGAGTTATGGGAAGCAAGTAGTTCTTTTATTTATTCGCGGTAGTAGGTCGTCGGTGGTCGGGGGTCGGTTAGGTTCTGTTGGGATGATTTCGTATCTAACTCCTTTTCCCACTTCTTATCCCATTTACTTGTTGTCCTCTTTTGTTTGTGGGAATCAGCAAGAGAATTAAGAACGGAAAGAAAGAAACAAGGATACTTTTATTCTCAAACTTTATTTTGGAGTTCATGACCATTCTTTGGTGTGGAACGTTTTCCTAAACTAATAGAAGTAGTTGCATTTCCTAGACAAGGTGTTGAAATATATTAGAGTCATTTTCAGTGAGGTGTGTACGGCAGAGTCAGCCACTAGTTAGAGACACGGCTGGTGTCAAGCCAGGAACTTGGCGAGCACGTGCGCTACCTTATTAGTAGCCGGGGGAAAAGGTCCTTTCAATAGCTGTGGTAACAGCTTTATGATAGAATTTCTCTTTTGGTGGCAGGAAGCCCTTTTTTGAGGCATGCGCGGATTTCACTTCTTGTTAGAGCTCCCGTGGAAAATTGTTACTTTTGAATTTTTTTCATCCTCACAGCGCCACATGTGGTTACATGTGACTCTCAAAATAGTGAAAAGGTTAAAGGTTAAGCTGGGTCATTTTGTTTAATGACATATCAACCCTTGATGGTTATTTAATGCTAAATTTTGTTTATATGTATATGCGATTTTTAAGTGAATGGTTTGTCGGTAACTTTATTTTTCAACGAGTTAAAGCTCATTTGTTTACACACAGTCGAATTGTTTCAAGTATTGCTATCTAACACTAATAGTTATATTTGCACACAAATGGTTTCAAGTATTGCTATCTAACACTAACAGTTATATTTGCACACAAATGTTTTCAAGTATTGCTATCTAACACTAACAGTTATATTTGCACACAAATGGTTTCAAGTATTGCTATCTAACACTAATAGTTATATTTGCACACAAATGGTTTCAAGTATTGCTAACACTAATAGTTATATTTGCACACAAATGGTTTCAGGTATTGCTATCTAACATTAATAGTTATATTTGCACACAAATGGTTTCAGGTATTGCTATCTAACACTAATAGTTATATTTGCACACAAATGGTTTCAAGTATTGCTATCTAACACTAATAGTTATATTTGCACACAAATGGTTTCAAATATTGCTAACACTAATAGTTATATTTGCACACAAATGGTTTCAGGTATTGCTATCTAACATTAATAGTTATATTTGCACACAAATGGTTTCAAGCAATGCATTAATCTTTAATCGTATTTTTTTCAATTGCTATAAATGAAAAAGCAATTCTATATATTCATATTTGTACCAGTTACGATTGCTTTCAAATATACTACATATATCTCCCAGGTTGAGGTTTGTAATTATGTTGTCACTTTCAATATCCATACTTTCTATCCTATTGGATCTATTTAGGAATGGACATGGTGACACGAGTTCAAATCCTGGACGAGACTGATTGCATTTCACATAGCACTAATACCCTTGGGAAAGGTATGAATCCAATTATTCTCCCTCCAGCTATGGGTAAATAGTAGAGCAGACTGGGTTCTTCAGCCTTGGTGAAGCAACTAGTCTAAGAGAAGGAAAACTCTGAATTCAAACCTGTTAAACTCCGCTTAAAAATTGACCTTGTGTCATATCCTGTCCGGGCGGAGGTGTCGGTAAATATGGATCTATTTAGGAATTTGGTTGATTCCTCGGCGTTGCATTGTTTATTAATAATTTAAGGTGATTTTATTTTTGATAGTGAAGGGTCTCAATTGAGTTTGGCCGCGGGAAGTTTGAATGCACTTCCTAGTTTTTCTTAATTCATTTTGACGTTGATATGGATTCTTTTTGTATTAATTAATGGGAGCTTCTGGCTTTTTAGGAGACAAGTTTTTAGTCTGTCTTTAATGTTTTTTTTTGTTTGTTTTTTTTTTTGTTTTTGTTTTTTTGTTTTTTTTTTGGTGAGGACGGATTGTAGATCTATGGGATTTTAGTTTTGTAGGTGATTTTGTACGGGGGGGGGCTGGTCGATTTTGTGAATATTTTTTAATTATTTCATTGGATTTATTCTTTGTTGTGAGTTTTTTTAGTTTGATTTGTGCTTCTGTTTGATGGATTTCAGCCGAGTGAAGCCCGAGTGTAGTCAAAGTGAACCTGGCAGTAATGGCTATGAAGGAGTACACTACATTTCCCAAAGCTCAAGGATTGGAGCTTTACCATCAGATGATTTAATGCCATATCTAGGACACACGTCGCGGGTGTCTTACCCTATTACTGAAATGCAGTCGGCGTATTCTACAGCTCCAGCCGACTGAGCTGAGAAGACAACATTTCTATTGTTCAAAAAAGTGAGTCAAAAGAAGGTCAAGAATTGGTTTCTAGACTGTCATGTGTAGTGGATGCATGTGTTTGTTAAGTGGATATATTACTCTCAGGTTTAGTTCCACCACAAATACAACACAGATTTTACAAGCACGTAAAACAAACATTAAGAAACAAACAATTTAATATTCATAACAAAACAGGAATAAAAATAAATGAGAAACATAATGTGCGAGTGGCCTTTGTAGAAATACAGTTATGGCCAGTTAAATGAAAATAAGATTGTTCACCCGTGTGTGTTGACACGTTAAATAAAGTCTATCAAATAAATGGTTCCATGGTTGGCCGAAGTAAGTAGGATAAAAATAATTGTTTTTAATTACATATGTGGATATGTGTGTGTGTGTATATGAATGATGGAACATGAGTATGGGTCTTTGCTTTCATTAAGTCCGCACTGCGTTTTTTCTTAAGATTTTGGCGACAACATGTCGCATTGATAGAAGAAAGTCGCATGCCTTTTCCTTTGAGTCTTTTTGGTAGGAAGAAATGAACTTTTGACTGTGGAAGAAATGAATTGAATGACTGAATAACTGAATGCCTGGTTAATTAAATTCTTCGTTATTTATACTTTAGTAGTGAATCAAAAAATAGTTTTATTGCAGGTCCTAAAATTTAAGCGCGTAGACATTTCTTGACCAATCAGATTCGTATTTTTACTTATTTGTTTTAGAGCCTAAAAATTTTCTGTTAATTAGTTTCTGATCCGGATTTTCTAGAATGTTCTTATTTTATGTTTTTAGCTGATTGGTTGAAAAATATAAGAATGTAACTTTAATGTTAATGCGATTTTGATCCAAAATTTCTAGAGTGTTCTTATGTATGTTTTGGGGGTTGCTTATTTCAAGACTAAAAAAAATGTATATTCTATACATGTGACAAGCCACCCAGTATCCAACCGACACGTTCATTCTGTAAGAGGGATAATTTTTGTCACGCTACAAAGATATTTCTAAATTACCAAATAAAGATAATAAAAGTTAACAAAAAAGGTGAGGTAAAGAGTTAATAATAAATCTCATTGTTACGGGAATTCATGAACAAAACATAATCTCGTACTAACAAGAATTTAAAAAATGCTAAGTAAAATGTCGAATTAATATCAACAAGAGACTTATGTTTCTTTTAAATAGAACCTATTATTAATATTTAATCGGATGTCATTTGTTAAAGACCACATTTATAAAGTGCTATTGGTAAATAAATAATCCTGTCATTTTTTTTCAGGTATTATGCTGCTAATTAACATTAAGAATATACACTTATGTGAAGATGTTCGAAAGTACTTACAACAAATAGTCTCTGAATTTAGCCCATTAAACATCGCATAAAATCTATCAAACCTATCAAACATCACATAAAATGTCAGACAGCAAAACCCCATAAATAAATGCGTAAACAGTAAAAAAATTGCAATTAAAAATCTCAGCTATGGATTAAATAGAACCACTACTGTTCTTTTAGAAGGATGGCTTTAGCATTAAATAACTCACAAAAGTGCATATGCTATAAAACAAACTAAGAAAAAAAGAAAGAAGTTATTAAAAACAATAAGGAACCTTGGACCTCAGAAAATAAATTATACCATACAGAAGGGACTAAAAAAGCAGAGAACTACTTTATAGAGTTGAAATGGAAGGTCCTATTAGATAATAAGGAACTTCCAAAAGTAGATACAGGACGACATAAGTTACCCTTTCCGATATTATAAAAACAGCTGAGTGGCCAGAGACCAGGCAATATTTATCCGTGCCTCCCACCAGGTAGGATCTGACACAAGGTCTTTTTTATAGTAGGTATTTAGGGGAGGAGGAGGTCAGGCACGAGTTACGGATCGTGTCCGGCTGGACTATACTGGTTATAGGATCACTGAGTACAATGTGAACTATGTTAGCCTTTGCTTGCTAAGTCTCCCGACACGAAGCCAGGTGACCTTACTGGTCATAGATTTACCAAACCCGGAAGTCTAGTGCAATGTGAATCTATGTTAGCCTTTGCTTGCTAAGTCTCCCGACACGAAGCCAGGTGACCTTACTGGTCATAGATTTACCAAACCCGGAAGTCTAGTGCAATGTGAATCTATGCTTGTCATTGATACTCTACCCGGCATAAATGCCAGGCAACCCAGCCGAGACCGGAAGACGGGTGAGTAAGTGGCCAGAGACCAGGGATAATTTGGTATTCGCGTCTCTCGTTTGATACTATGGGGATTTTTATAAGCCCCGAAAAGCCCGGTTTAATTCCTACGTTTTGTAAAAGAATAAACCGTACTTCAACAGCAGTAGGGAATTGGTGTCAGCTTTTGAAGAAAGTGTGACGCGAAAATTTACTTTTATCCCAAAACGGGGTTTTATTTTCGCACGTGTGAAGACAGGGCAGGTTGGCACTTGATCCCTTGTAGAATAAGTCCTCGTTCAGAGTTTTTTTCTCAGGCATATAGGAACTGGCATATTATGTGGGGGATTAATTTATGACCAGACTGACCGCCGCTGGCAAGGGGTTCCAAATTTTACACTATACACACACCCACCAGGCCACTAAGCTTCCTCCCCTAGACAATGGAAGATATGGACCTCTAGGTTGAGACATAATAATATTAATTATAGTAGTCGGCAATCCCGGTTTCCCGTGTGATATTTTAAAGGAATTTATAGGACAATTTTTAAGCAAGATAACATAAGGCGAACAGAAGCTGGAAAAGAAACATGAAGTAACAAATTCGTAGCAGACGCCACAAATAACAACTTAGACCACGTGGTAACATTAAAATACATGAATCTTTTACTACACATAGATATACACCGTCAAAGTGTCAAATATATAATAAATGAACAGTCCATGAACATAAATGTCTTTCTTCTTTTCTTTTCTTTCGTTTTCCTTCAAATTGAGAGAGAGAGTATATAAAATTGGGTATAAGGAGAAACAATCCCAAAGTCACTTATCTTTTTAGATGGATTCCTGTGGAGAATCTTTCTTCTTTTACAGGCTGACAAACTTTATGCTATTTTCAATATTGGCTTGAAGAACTTGGGTCCTTCATGTCCGAGATATTTTTTTGTCTTCTTCACCCGGAGTACTGGCTTTGGTTCGTCTGCCCGCTACGAACCCTGTCCAACGACTAACTTTTTCTTTTCGTTTTCGATGACGGGAAGGAGTCCCCACTTCCGTTTTGGGGTCCCAGCCAATCATTTGGCTTCTCTCTCCTTCCTTCCAGTGTCAGGCGACCCAAGTGAGGTCACCAAGTATAAACATCTGTGGGTCTCCCCTCTGTGACCTACATTCTTTCTTAACAGTCATTCTTTGACGGCTTGCTACCGTTAATTCAAACAAGACACCACGTGACAAAAGGAAGACGAACGACTTTTAGTGCAACAAAATTTATATACAACAACAATAATAAACAGGGTTTTACACCAAATGGAACAAACAACGAATATGTAAGAGTTCACAAAAGAGTTCAAGATTCCGATAGGTGCTAGGGTTTTGTAAGGTTGTAAGTTTTAGTTGTAAGGTTGTTATAAGGTAAAGTTTTAAGGTAAGGTAAGGTTTGATAAGGTTAGGTAGGTTATGTGAGGGTTGTAAGGCTGTAAGGTTTTGTGAAAGTTTGCAGATAAAATGCCTGCTGGAACTTAACTGTGTGTCCTGTTCCTTTTAACTCAGTACGTGCGTTCGTCGCTCTTGGCTCCTGGCTGGTGGAAGAAGGTACCAAATACGTTTGCCGTCAAGGGCTGCTACGAATGGACCTGTTGTTAACAGCGGTGGGAGTGGAAAAAAGAGGAAGAATCTCCAGTGGAGCTCTTTTTTATAATGGACGCCACGTGACCCCAAGGGGCTGCTGCTGTTAGGTGAAACAGGATCACCTGTTCCTTAACAAAATTTCTACAATACCGGAAGAAAGTAATTCGGAATTACAACAACCATTTTGTTGTGGCTATCTTACACATTATAAAACGATGTTTTTTTGGGTTTTTTTTTTTTTTTTTTGGTGGGGGGTTAATATTTTAATATTTACAAGTTGATCGAATTGCTCTTAACATCATAAATAAATAAAACACCAAGAATTGTTCATGACGTCATTATCTAGTTTTTGTTTTTTTGTTTTTTGGGTTGTTTTGTTTCGTTTTTGTTTTGTTTGTTTGTTATTGTTTTTTTTTCTGTTATTTGTTTTTTGTTTTGTTTGTATTTTTTGTTTTTGTGCTTTTTTTTTTTTTTTGTTTGTTTGTTGGGTTTTTGTTTTGTTTTTTGGTGGGGTACTCTCTCGGAGAAAGAGAAGAATGAAAATGTTTCATGTATTATTTATTTTCTTCATCAGATAATTCGCATACAAAATATCATTAGATATTTAAATGCTAGAGCATTTTTTAATCATTGTCTATATTACGCAAAAATGAAAATAACATTTATACCACACTTGATTAGATATTTTTAACAAAAATACATAGAAATATATTGAAATACTATAGATTAAATCTACTCAAAGAAATTGCCATTGGTGCCTCCAAACGACTTCGGAATCTCCTGCAAGCTTTTTCAATGGTCTCTTTATTTAAATTGGTGTATGCTGTCTTTATCCTTTCCTTCAGTCCTTCTTTGGTGTTTCACGGCGTTTTTTTTTTTTTTTTTTTTTTTTTTTTTTCGTTTTTTTTTGGACTCTCGCTCAGCTGCACCTCACAAATAATAAAGAGATTGTAATCTTGGAAGTTAGGGGTCCAGATGTTAGGAGTGATGTGGTTGCAGAAATTTGGTACATTTTGTGGAAATAGAACAAGTCGACAGTTGTTCTGTGATTTCACCATCTGATCCTAGCGGACATTTTTCTCATCTGAGAAAAATCCGAGCATGTCCAGTAGTAGGGAATGCTTTCCTCTTGTCCTTCATGGCCTGTAATAAGAATTTGTGACAATAGACCCGCTCGCCGGTCCCCTCTATCTCAACCTCCTAAACCACTCATAGCCATCAGATCGTCAAGTGGTTTCTCTGATCTCCGGCCAGGGGTATTTCACATTTCTTTACGGACACACAAAAAACGATATGGTCAACCGAGAGCAAGAAGGGAGAAGTTTGTGACACTTTTGTGTAGCTTTCTGTACATCTGTGGGCTAGCGCGAACGTGTATTCGAGCAAAATTCCCTCAAAGCCACCAGGAACGCTGACTCATCCTCTCACGTTGGCCAACCCGGCGTCTGAGTCCACAGGCCCTAGCTCATGCTCTCTTCTGCCGACTGCCCTGTTCTGTCGACTGGTTTCTTCTGTTCTGCTCTGTTCTGTCCTGTTCTGGGACCTTTTGCCTTCCCTCGTCCTCTTCCGATCTCACGGATAATCACGTGCGCAAGCCCTTCGTGTGGGTTTCGCGCCAAAACAGACAAAGGGATCCTCTGACTGGCACACACCCACGCCCACATAAACGAATACCCAACATCGTGTCACAATTAGCACTTTCTCATCTTGTGTGAGAAATACCGAATGTTTTCTTACACTGCTTTTCTAATAAAAAAAACTCAGACACTATTGACTTGTTGGGATCATCGTTAATCGTGACTTGAATCTTGGCAATAAATTTGGGAGTTTTTTCCTCATCAGAACGATCAGAGTGAGACTTCCGAGCTACCGTCCCTTCACAAATATCATTGGATTCATCCAACTGTTTTTGAATCCTTTATACTGAAATCTTCGTATTAGTGTTTCCGTGGTGAATATCATCAGTACAGCATGCTGTTTCCAAATTTCTGGAGGAGTGAATTGCGTCATGGTGCTGGTTTCCTCACAGACTGTTCCTAACTGACTCTAATTTGCTGCACAGTAAAAAAAAAAAAAACTTGAAAAAATAAAGCACATGCGCAAAATTAATAATCATAGAGGTGCGACAGTCCCTGGTCGAGCGGGTAAAGGTGGTCACCATGAGTGCACTCCAAAACTTCAGTGAGTTTTCCACACTTTTGTCACCCGCTATTGAAAGTCTTCAAAAAGGTTTCAATGCCATTCTCAGGTCCTCGTCTCTCTCTGCAGGGTTGACAGTGCAAAGACTTTTCCCGGTAACGGAATTTTTATTTTTATATTATCTTTTATTTTTTACACTGGAAGAGGTGGCATACAGGGATCTATCGGATGTTTTTCTCCTCTCTTCGTCCCTTCCCTTTCTCTGCAGACAGAGAGTAGGGGAGATGATTGATTGTGGAGGGGTTTTGGAAAGGGGATAGTGTATTTAGATTTCAGGGTTGACTGGGTTTTTCAGTGGTTTGGGTAGGTGTGTTGACTATGGTGGTGCGTCCACTTTGGTGTTGATGCGGGGAATTGGGCTGAGCTTCCGTCTTTTTTAGTTTCTTCACACTTTCATCCTTGCCCCAACTTCTACTTTTAGAGGAGACAGCGGGAGAGCATTTCATCTTTTTCTGCTGGTGCTTGTGGGGGAAATCAGAGGTGGCCTTAGTGGATTGACTCTTTTAACCACCTCGGTCCATCCTTCCCTTTTTTTCTTAACTTTCTTGACTGGAGAGTCTGAAGCGGCCTTGGCGAAGGGAGCCTTTTGTCCTCTTTTTACCAATTTGCCCCACCCTCTCCTGCTTTGATCGTGGTTTTGCAGGAGGAATCAGAAGTGGCTTCGTCGGAGTGAGTCTTTAGACGGATTGGAAAATTTGCAAGGCCTTCTGTGTGTATTTTTGTGAACTTTTTACCCGTTTACCAAACCTCCCGGTGCAGGAGTTTTGTACTTATTCAATTGACTTCCCTCGTCAACCGGAGGCAGAAACAGGTAGCTGTGAAGGGAAAGTTACAAGGTGCGAAGTTCGAGCTGCGTTGAAGCAGATCGGCAACAACAAATCACCTAGACTGGATAGTTTGCCCCATGACGTGTACTAGAGGCTGTCGTGCATGTTTGTGCCTCTTCTAATTGATACATTGAAACATTGTTTTGCCCAAGGAGGCATCCCTAGACATATCACCAAAAATGTAATCACATTGCTGAAGAAAGGTGGCAGGCAAGTATGGGAGGATCTAGACGACTATTGGCCCATAACTCAGCTAATCACAGAATTAAAGATTTTGATCTGGGTCTTAGCAAACTGCTTGGAGATTGCTGCAAGCAATCCGATCGAAACTAAGTAGAATTATGCAGTGAAGGAACGATCGATCCAGAACAACCTACTATAAGTGCACGATATTATACAGAGGATAGAAGACGACAATGAAGCCGTGCTGATCAATTTGGATCGCTCCAATGCAGTTGATACGGTGGATCATCGTCTTTTGGTGGGGATTTTGGATACTATTGAATTCGAACCAGAGTTCCGCATTCACCTACGGCAGTGATAGAAGTAAACAGAAAGTGCCCAGGGTCCTTCGTGATCGAACGGTCTGTCAGACAGGGCTGCTCCTTTCTCTATATCCTTGCCTTGGAGCTCCTACTCTATACGCTTAGGGCAGGGAGGACTTGTCCGGTCCTACGTAGAATCTCACTTGCCCGCTGTCTTGAGGTGAAAGTGTCCGCATACGCTGATGATGTCACTGGCTTTGTGTTCCGCTTCTCGGATATAATTACAGTACAGAAGGCGCTTATTAAAAGGTTGTAGGGGCCAAGATCAATGTCGAAAAGAGAGAAGGTTTGCGATTGGGTGCCTGGAGAGGTGATGTTCCTCTGTCGGGGCCTCTTCTGCTGGAATGACGAGCCTATACGTATCTTTGGATATGGTTCGGTCCCGATCTCTGACTGGAGAGAAGTTGTTCAGAGGTAGGGGCAAAGTTAGAAGTGCAGGTGAGTACCTGTCTTCGAAGGCAGTTGTTCTCAAAGGAAGGAGCGGAAATGGGTGCCTCCCTCTGATCTTCAGTGGTTAGGGTTAGATCGATCCCTTTACTCGTTTCTGTGGAAGGGTGGCATGCCAATAGTTCGCAGACAGGTCTATTGCTATCATCCTTATAATGTAAACTTCAGGATACTGGACATGGCAAGTCACTTGGCTGGTGTTCTTAAGTTGATCATAAAGGAGAGATACGGAATATGGACGTAAGGTTAAGGCTGCTTTTCCTAATTTGAAATCCCATCCCGAGGCTGAGAGCCGACGTAAATCAAGAGAAGTGTATAAAGGCACTTCGAAAGTTCCTCGGTGCTCGAAAGGTACTATATCGGGTTTTAGTGTAAGGTACCGTTTTGGGTCCCTTCGAGAAGTAATTTGACTTGTCGTTGGGAGAGATTCGTTCGCAATAGAATTGAGCTATCTCAATAACACTGAGTTTTCGGTCACCAGGTGGCTCGCTCGGAATGGATTACCCCTCACCGACTGGGCCTTCAAAGCGGGCCGCGCAGACGTGCCCGATTCGATGCAGTGGAGAATAAGAAGAAATGGCTGAGTACACATTCAACCACCGCGAGTGAGTCTACTCGTTTGGAGATTAAGTCGGAGAGGTAACAGCCTGCATCGATCCAAATCAGTGCTGCTCGACGTTGATTATGTCGTGGAAAATTTTGATCATCCGTGGAAAGATGTGAAACAAAGGGTATTTCTCGCGATCCTGGCTTGGCATGACGGGTGATTTGAACGATGCGACAGAAGGGTTTTATGACGGTGTAAATTTTTCTCATTACGATCTTTGCCCAATCGACTGGGGCTGTAGAATACACTGACTGCACCTCTGCAGAGGGATAAGACCACCTCTCCTTCATGAGTGTCCTGGATATGACACTAAACGATCTGATGGTGAGGCTGCAGTGATGCTGAAGCTTTGAGGAATGCAGAGCCCCCCCCTCATTGCTATTGCTCCTAGGTCCACTCTGACCCGGAATGGTAGCACCTAATACAGCCCTATCTATGGGTTAAATAGAACTAAATGCTTACTTCTGCTAAACTGAATTGTTTGAATTAAAACTGTTTGACTAAAATGAATAACGTGAAATAGAAATGTTTTTGACAAATAAACTGTGGACTTACATTTAAACTGCGTGCTCATGCTCAACTGAATTGTGTGAAATGGAACTGTTTTTGACATTGAAACTGTACTTACACAAAACTGAATTGTTTAATGTAGAACTGTTTTGACATTTAACTGTGTGTAAACAAAATCTGTACTTATACAGGGTGGGACGATAAAATTGCCGCCCTAGAAAAGACGACATGATTCCATTTCCGTTTAATGAAAACCGGTTTTCTTTTTTTTTTTTGTTGCAGACCATCTACTAGTTGGCCAGTTGTGTACAAATCCCAAGAGCGATAGGAGCCTTCTATCATGTCTGAAAGTGACACAATGTTCAACGAGTGAGATCGGAGATGCGCTGCTGTACAACTCATGCCCTCTACCGATCCAAGTTATGACAACAGGACCATTGCCAGCACCCTCAAAATGCAAATCTTGATTGCCACGAATAACAGGGACGTGCCCAGGGTGATGAAAACAAAGTTTCCGGCTACTGTTATGGTCTTTGGTGTGGTTTCAAGTGAGGGCCACATCATGCCACCTCACATCTTCGAAGTCGGCTTGAAGGTCAACACCAAAGTGTACCTGGATGTGCTGAAGAGTGTGGTGATCCCCAGGTGCAATCAGGTGGCCGGTGGCAGACCCTGGACTTCTTCATTTGGTCATACGTCGAGAACATCACCAACATGACCTCCCACAACACCAAAGCCAGCCTGATCGCCACCATTTGCCGAATATTCGCCGAGCTCCCGCCGGCGCTAATGGAAAAGGCATGCTCCCAGTTCCGGATCCGTATCGAGGCGGTGATTGAGGCTGAAGGCGGCTACATTGAATAGATGTCAGCTCTACTACATAATCAAGTTACCTGAATTGATCTTTTCAATAAAAGTTTTAAAATAAAGCTGTAGTGCTCTTTTCTTTAGGACGACAATTTTATCGTTCCACCCTGTACTAAACTGAATTAGCAGAATTAGAACTGTTTGACTAAAAGGATTAGCTTGAAATAAAAACGTTTTTGACAATTAAACTTTGTGCTCATGCTAAACTGAATTGTTTGAAATAGAATTGATTATTTGCATAAAAATGGATTTGGCGTTAAATAACCTATATGCCATAAAATCCAAACAAACAACTAACCAACCAATCATTACGTTCTGACCTATTTCTTTAAGCATCAGCTTAGGCTCAAGAAAGGTGAGTGAAAGCAGCAAGCCTGGCCGTAAGAAAAGGAGCAACCTTGGAGTCATCCTTCCTGCCTCTTTCTGCTCGTGGCAACGACGGTTCAGGTCAAATTGTGAGACCACACGCCAAGTAACCTAAGTTCCGATTCTTTATGCTCTTGTTAGCTGTATGATTGTGTCATAGGTCCGACATTTAGATTAGAGTTCTATGATTCGCAAGGTCATTGTTTTTTTCAGACTTTTCTCACAGCTTTCATGATCATTTCTTTTCATCATGGACACATACGTTTTCCACTGTTCAATCCTTTTCCCGATTCCTAACCTACTCTACCCTGTTTATCTATCGCCTATTTAGCATACACCCCACCTCTTTTATAGATGTTGTCCGACTTGTTATTATACAAAATAAACATATGATAGTCCACTTAACTGAAGTCCTTGTGTGGCATATACCAAAGTTTAACGTACTTCAAACCGTTCCGCTCTCTGCTGGAATTTTAGCAGAGACAATTTTAACGTCAGCTTGTAACTGAGTTTGGTTGTAAAAAGATAGCTAGGCATGTCTTTGATATCTGGTGCAAACATTTTGGAAGCCAGCGATTGGTTAGTTTGAAAGATATACCGACTAATAATATGTGTTACGCATGTCCTTTAGAGAGTGGGGTAGACCACGGGAGACAATCCTATTACCTTAGTTATATTCATATTTTTATAGATGGAGGGAGACGAATACAGCATGTCATATTGACCCATAACTTCTTCTCTTGGCCATACCACGCTGTGTTATCTTCAATGACTTACGTCTTCTCCTCTGACGAAACGTACTCAACTGGTCCTCGCCGGAGAGGGGCTTATCCCCTGAAGCTGACTCGACTCCGCTGCAAGCTGGCACTGACTCAAGACTCCTACTGACTGAGACCCTCACGTGGGCATCTGCATATACCATTTCGTAACTCCCACACATTCCCGATCAACCACGTGACTGCTTCCGCTTATTTTCACAGGTGCGTCCTATTTAGAGAATCTCTTATTGACGGCTCGGTTAAGGGTCAAAATGCAACATTTTAGTTGGTTTCATGAAGAGTAATTGTTGTATTTTGGTAAATGTAGTATGGTTGGATAGTTGTTAATATTATACGGTATATTTGAGTCAGTAAATGAGACAAGCCAGGATCTTTGAGAGTAGCATGACAAGCCTGAACAACTGAAAATCATCCCATTCCTACTACCCCTGTAAATTTGGGCTTTATGCTCAATCATATACGTTTTTCAAACATTCATGGCAAATAAAATTTATTTATCGTAAATGTTTGAAACACGTTGATGATAAACATACTGAATGGTAGCGGTCTTGGCCCGAGGTGAAACGATTTGATTGCTCCTGTGGGGTCCCAGGACAAGCTGTATTATCGTTTGCTATCTGACTCCATTCCGGGTTATTCGATTCTTATCCCACTTTTGTTTTGTTGGTTTAACTTCTTGGATAAGAAGGCCCTAAAAGAATTATATAAAAGAAGATTGTAACAAACAGGAGACAAAGACATCTTTTATATTTTTCCTTAATTTCTGGGTTCAACAACCATTCAGTGGGTGAGGAAATTCTCCCTGAATACAATTGAAATGGTTGAATCTCCCTGTCAAGGTGTTAGAAATGTGTTAGTTGTTTCTTGGGTAAATATGTGTCCTTATTCGGTATTTAAAGCTTTAGCAACATGTTCGGTATATAAAGCTTTAGCGAATGTTAGTCACTTTTGGGAGTTCGTCTAAATTCGGTGTTTTAGTCATGGGTTGGTAGTGAAAGAGACGACTACTACCAGTAGAAAGGATAGCTAATGCGCGGTCTAAAGACGAGCGCATGGCGTCCCCCACCAGTTAGCAAGGTATTGTCTCTCCGCTGGTCGCTGCTGAAAGAGAATGAGATTCCTCCTTTTGTCAGGATGGTCCTTTTTCTTTGCGCATGCGTCGCCCCTATTTCTGTCAGAGGCATCTGAGAGTTTCTGCATATTTCAATAATTATTTAAATTCAATTTTTTTTTATCTATCTATTCCCTATACTCCTTTCTTTTGCATGACCTCACGAGTTCAAGACAACTTGACGCCGCCATCTTGATTTTTCCAGCGACACCAGATGAATTCAACAGTCCTGCTATTTCTAACAGCCCTTCTCAGGTCAAGAGAATCTTTCTCGATTACTTAGAGGACCATCCAGTGACAGACCAACCACCAGATGCAGCGACACCCAGGCCAACCACCAGATGCAGCGACACCCAGAGTAACAAAACCGACCTGCCCAGTGCAGCGTCGCATAGCAACTCAGGCAGTATTCCCTGGCCTACAAACCGCACCCCTCCGACCCAAACCCGCGAACCGATATCCTCGCGTTCCGACGACACCAATATGCGAGCGGAGGACACTGCTTGAACCGACGACGAATCTACGGCTCTGTCGACAGTTTCGAAAAACTTTGAATTTATTAACATTGTCAAATTTAATAAATCAGGTAACTTTGTTATAATTTAATATCTCATTTTATTATCCTTAACTTTTTCTATGTCACTTCACTCATTTTTAAAAGTTTGTAGGGTTGGCTACCATAGACAGTCCTGCAACAATAACGATAATTTACCTATTGCACTCTGTGTGTGTGTGTGTGTGTGTGTGTAAAATTATTCTATTATTCGATATACAAAACCTTTAAAAAATACTCATAAAAGAATTGTTCATGACATTTTATCTCTCTCTCTCTCTCTCTCTCTCTCTCTCTCTCTCTTCTCTCTCTCTCTCTCTCTCTCTTAGAGAAGAAAGAAAAACTTTTTGTGGTTTTCTTCATACAGATATTAAGTACCGCAAAACTGATGACGAAGTCTTCTACAAAATCCTTTGAATCTGAAGGAAGAAAACAAGTTTCATTTAGAAACTTCAAAATTGATTAATTATAAGATTATATTGATGATCAAGATCATTAAACATTCGTTGTTGTAGTTTTGAGACATGCGTTGCATTAAAAAAAAATTGTGGTAATATTGGAATAAAATGTTAGACTAACGGAAGGAAGGAAGGAAAAACAGATCTTTAAGAGGTAGAGGCAACACGAAAAATTAGCATCAGTCAGCAGATTCTTTCGTGACTAAAATATTTCAATATACAGAGTTATCAACACTCACAGAATTCCTTTCCTTCCAACAAGGACCTTTTCGCAGATCTCTATAATGTACGTATTCGTTTGGTTTTCTTTTTCCTTTTTTTTAATTACTGTTCTATCAATTTTTTGCTTTCTGTTAGCCTTCAAATCAAATATCTATTCATAATTTTACTTTTGTTACGTTCAAAAAATTAAATGTTTGTCTGTCTCCTTCGTTGTCCATTTGTCAACCACTGGAACATTCTCGAAGAAAAAATTGACACGGAAAAAAAAAGGACAGGGTTGCTGTTGAGAAATATTGAATAAAAGCGAAATATTTCATTGTTTAGAAGTTTTACAAGGTAGATATTTGTTTTACTTTTAATTAACTTATATATATATATATATATATATATATATATATATATGTATATCTTTTTGCTTTTTATACTTTGTTATCATGATATTATCTAGGTCGTTATATTCTATGACCGTTAAAGAGTGTGAAATAATTTTTAAATGTAATCTGAATAATTTTTTTAAAAAACAATAATTAAAGATTATCCAAGATTTTCATAGTTTGATTTTTTTTTTTCAAATCAGAATTGAAACTTTTACTCGCTTTCCTCTCGCTTTCCTTATGAATAAATGAATAATTCATTTCTTTTCTTCTTCTTCTTTTAAACTCTTTTGGCTTTGACACGTTTTTAATTTAGTTCTCAATGCCTGTCCTTATGTGCTTGTTTTTGTTTTTCTAAAGTGTTTGTCGTAACAAAAATGATAATTGTATTGTAATTAGACCAAGTCATATACAGTAACAGGTCTTCCAACTACGTTTTTTTTTTTTATTTATCTTTATTTTTTTATCTCATCTTTAATTAACCTTTAAAAAAATTAATTTCAATAAGATATAAATTTTATTTAAAATACAGTAATGCATAGAATATTCGTATATATTTATATTTAAAATATAGTAATATGTAAGATATATTTATTTATGAATAATTATGGTAGAGAGTTCGCTAATATTCCGGTAAACCGGGATTCATTCCTAGGTCGAGTTATACCAAAGACGAAAAAAATGGTACTTGATGCCTTTTTAATACTCAGCATTATAAGGAACAATCAAGGGTAAGTGGAGCAATCCAATGAAAGATGTAGCACCCTCCCTACACCTCGGTGTAGTAGCTACTGAAAAGGGAGTCTACGGGTCGCTCTCAACTACATTCGGTCAACTTATATACAATATGTTTATATATGACAGAATATATTTAATTATATATGATATAGTAATATATAAAATATATTCATTTATTTATGATAGACTAATATATGAAATATTTAAAATACAGTAATATTTAAAATGTATTCACATATGAATAGATATTGTAATATATAAAATATATGAATTAATTCCAATTGAATTGCTAACGATGATGATGTTCAGCTATTGCAGATTCTTAAATATCCAAGAACTAAACAGTAACACATGTCAAAGTTTAACACATTTCTTCAGTTCTTTGTGGCGACGAAGTTTTCTTTCCTTTTCAACATAAAAATTGGCGAAATATTCATGATACTTAGTGGGTGGGGACTATATATATTTTACTTTATAAGTTTTCTTTCTTATGATTTAAAAAAAGCCGTAAGTTAGTTTTTTCAACTTATCCACAAATTATAAAGAAAAAAGACTAAAAAAGTTTTCCTTAAGTAGTTGTAGTATTAGTATCAGTAGTAAGTAACTATAAACTTATTCCTGGTTTTAATTTTACGTTTTCAAGACTGAAGTCGAAGAAAAGAAGAGGCAGGCGCCTTGTTTGTTTTTTGTTGTTTCGTTTTTTAGTTGTTTTGGTTTTTGCTTTTTTGTTTGTTTGGCTATTGCGAGCATGAGCAAGCTAGTAGTTTTACAAACCCTTCCTAATGGAAATTTACTAAGCTTCTTGCTTAGATGTGGCACAAGGCCATATGAAAGGGGCACCCAATGAGACTCGAACTCACTCGTGTAGGTTTGCTAGTCGAGCTTGCTAACCATTACACCACCAGAGGCGCCCAAACCCTTCCTAATGAAGTAAGTTCGATCCTCAGTGAATTCTTTATAGAATACCGCTCTCCACCCCGCCCCATGGTAATTTACATTAACATAAAGTTGAAATAACATTCACAATCCAGAATAGTAACTTTTCTAGTTATGTTCTTCCTTTTTATTAAACAACAGTTAAAACGCAGTACCAAAATTTTGTCTTCTATAAATTTCAACACTAATTCACCATTCATTAGGCCAAACGTGAATTGAGGTGAGGCTTGATTTCCGCCATTTATAATCCTAAACTTTAATACGTCTAATAAGCTGATTTTTTTTTTAAATCTAAATGGATGTGTATATGAAAGTAAGATATGCGAATTAGTACAAAATGTAGAGGGACATATTTTCCGTTTTCACTAATTCCTTTTTTTCCCAATTTTCTCTTTTGATAAACTGTTTCGTTTTTGTTTATTTTTGCTATTTTTTTTAGATTTCTTTTCCTTTTTCTTCTTATTATTATTCTATTTCATGAGTAAATTGCAATAGATTATGCTATAAATATTATTAAAACAGAAAAAAACAAAAGGAAAACTCAGTAAGTTCCATTTCGTAGTCTTTTATATTCCGGCATACTGTTAACTGAGAGAGATATACTACTGGGTGAAAGGGATTCATCAACGCCTCGTCCAAAGACATATACGAGGCGCCCAGACACCAGCCAGCAATGATGTTATCAATTCGCCGTTCACTGCCTGAAAGAGAAAGAGCCTATTCCCCCCCTGTCATGAGGTTGCTTTCTTCTTTACGCATGCGTCGTCCCTTTTTCCAGTCAGGGAGCTCTGGGAGTTTCTGCAAATTTAATAGTTTTTTTTTTTTTTTTTTTTTTTTTTTTTTTTTAATTCAATTTAATTTTTTTTTTAAATTTATTTATTCGTTCCGTACAAGCTTTCAAACCAGACCAAGATCTCTAAGACATAATTTTGGGACAGTTGTGTTCACCAATGGTCCAGATCGAATTTTTCTAAAGACTCAAAAATGGTACTTGATGCCTCCTTGCATTATAAAGTGCAGATCAAGGATAAGTGGATCAATCCAGGGAAAAGAAAGCGCCCTCCCTTACACCTCGATGTAGTAGCTATTGAAAAGGGAACCTTCAGGTCGCCTTTGACTATGGTCAGCCAACTTGCTTAAAATTTACTGTTATAATATACTAAAACTACAATATACTATTGTATGAAAATTATGGAATACTATGATATACTTCCAACCACACTATCATGTTCGCTTTTAGACTAATACACTTGAGAAAGGTATTGAGCCCCCTTATCCCCCCAGCTATGGTTCCAATAGTATCATGGCTGTATTTGTAAAAGTGATGGCTTTTGCATTAAATAACCCACACATGCTGATATGCCATTAAACAAAGAAACCAAACCTTATAATATCCTATAGTATAAAAACTATGCTATTCTATAATATTTTTATGGTATAAAAACTATGCTATACTATAATATATATATAGTATAAAAACTTTCAAATACTATATAATAAAAACAATGATGTACTATAACTATTATATACTATAGTATAAAAACTGATATACTATAAGCATTAAAAGAATTAAAGAAACAGCTGGAAATCACACTTAATCGGAAGTATGAGTGTAAGTATCACCTTTATAAACAATTTTTTTTAATCCAACAAGATGGTAACTATTACAAGCAGCCTCACCCCTGCCAATCTTGGAAAATTATTCATGATGCTAAACAAATATAAAACTGAGCAAATTAGTGTGCCCATGGGGGAGCGGAGCGCAGGATAAAAAATTGTCATTTAACAAACTGAAAATCATTATTTACTAAATTTTGCTTAGATATGTCTCACAGGCCTCAGGTTGCTTAAATGGTCACCCATCTAAGTTTTGAACAAGGTCATCGCTACTTAACTTCAGTGATTTAGCATGAACAGGTGCTTTCAGTATGATTTGACAATGAGTCAGCAAGTTTAACTGGCAGGCTATTGCTAATGATTACAAGTCTGTGTTTGGTTTCTTTATTTAATGGCATGTCAACCCTTGTGAGTTATTTAATGTCAAAGCCATCCTTGGAGAAGATCTGTAGTTTTACTAACGAAAGTGATTCATCTCCCAAGCAGTTTTATTAAGATATAATAAAATAATGATGGCTTGGCTTGGTTTAGTTTCTTTGTTTAATGGCATATCAACTATTGTGAGTTATTTAATGCCAAAGCAATCCTTGTTGAAGAACAGCAGTGATACTATTATTTTACCCAAAGATTACTTGGGAGGAGTGGGGGTTCATACTTTTCAATGTTCAGTCTTCTTTTTTTTTCCTACAAAATACTTGCATATTCAATTTTCACTGCATGCATGTGTGTATGTTGATAGTCATTTACAAGGCTAAATTTAGTTTGGTACAAGACCAGAAATATGGTCACCCAGTGAGAATCAAATTCACTAACATTGGTTTGCCAGTTTTGCTTGCTAATCATTACACCATTTGAAGTACCCTCCATTTACTGATCTTAGCTTGGTACAAGGCCAAAAATATGGGCACCCAGTGAGAATCAAACTCACAAACATTGGTTTGCCAGCTTTGCTTGCTAATCATTACTCCATTTGAAGTACCCTCTATTTACTAATCTTAGCTTGGTACAAGGCCAAAAATATGGTCACACAGTAAAAATTAAACCCACTGAACTTCTCTTCACCATTTGATGATTATTCAACTGAAAGGAAATTAGTATGCTGGTCTTCTCAATGAAAAAAGTTCATTTGCACAAAGTATCAATTTTTAGAAAAGACTATCAAATTGCAATGATTTAATAAATCAACAATTTTAATATTTGCTTGCCTATGTTTTTTGGTTTGTTTTGGGGTTTTTTTTTAATGAGAAAATACTGTAATCCATCATTTGGAAACACAAAAGAGAGTTACAGAAAGCATATGTGCAAATAAAAATGTATTGAACATATAATTGAGGAGAAGGAAAGGGTTTCATGAAATGTCTGTGAATTTATAAAGGTCAAGGCAAGCTGACATTATAAAACTTGCCTATTTAACGACTATTAACTTTAGGAAAAAAATCTAATTGTATGTTCTACAACATAATTAAGAAATACCAGAATTCGATGGAGAGAAAAGAAAAAAGACTGGATTTGGATCATGTTACAAAGAAACTATTAAAAGAAATGTATACAATTTGAAATGTTATTCAAATTTTTACAGAGTGACTTGTGGCCTAGCTGATAATAGAAAATTGAGCCATGTTCAAATTCTGGCTGAGCTAGTTTGTGTTCACTTGATATAAATGCTCTTGAAAAAGGTATAAATCCATTCTCTTTTCCAACCAATTATGGTTAAATACGAAAGTAAATTATGCTTTTTAGCCTTAGTTGGCAACCAGTCTAAGTGAAGAACAATTTGAAATAAAGTGTTGATTCTCCAGCAATAGGCAAATTGCAAAAATTGAGCATAAGGCTCACAATCCCATTCAGTAAAACCTATTTCTTAAGATCATCAGCTTACAAGCTCTGTTTGGGGGGCGGTCCTTGTGGTGTAATGGTTAAAGCGATAGACTGCGGGATCATAGTACGCGAGTTCATACTCCAGTCGCGCTATTACATTCACTTTCGGGCAAATACCCTTGGGAAAGGTATGAACCCCCTTATCCTCCCAGCTATAGGTTAAATAGTACCACTACTGTTCTTCTAGGAGAATGGCTTTGGCATTAAATAACCTAAAAAGAGTTGATATGCCATTAAACAAAGAAACCAAACCTTACAAGCTCTGTGTGTACATGTGTATATATATATATATATATATAATACTGTGGTGAGTCAAAAGTTTTGCAATATTTTGTTAACTGATTCACTTTATTCTTCAATGTATAACAAAAGCAGCCTAGCAATCAAAGTAGAGGCATATTGCACTGTCTAAGACCACCTTTCTGTCAATTCTTTTATCTCACACTAATGCCAATTGTTGTCCATTGAGTTGAAGAACTCAACAACATGACAAAAAAGTAGATATACAACACAGAAAAATATCAAATTATGAACTCAAAGTCTGTTTCCTTAAATTTCATATGATGTACTCAATCATAAGAGAAGGAAAAAACTTAACATAATGGATTTCCAGTTCATAATTTGATATTTTTGAAGATTGTGAATGGGTGTATATACATATATATTATAATCCAATGTAACAAATATAAAGAAATATGCATAGAATCAACATGAGCCCTCAATACCAGGATATTACTTCATAGAAGCAATATCAAAATACCAGAAAATTGAAAATTTAATGTATCTAAATACCTATACAAATGTAGTCAATGTAAATTTAAAGTCATGCTTATATATCAAACTAACAATTACACATTACTTCAAATAAAAGGAAAAAACTTAAGAGATAAATTCAAGTCCAAGTTGAACAAAACATAAATTATATAAACATACAAATCAAACAAACATACGTGTGTGTATATATATATATATATATATACACACAAACACAAGTTATTAGTAAAAAGTAATTACCAGTAAATTTCAAACCACACTAACTCAAAAAAAAAAAAGCTCAAGACCAAAACTTTACCCACACACACAGGAACAATTAAGCCCAAACCATGCACACACAACTGTTATTGGAATCCAAAACCACTTAAACACACACACACAACTAACTAAGGTGAAACAACAAAAAATTTATTACATATCAAATATCAAAGATAAATTAGGGGTAAAAATATAATAAATAGACACACTCAGAGGAAAGGGAAAGAGAGGAGTGACGTCCTATATAAACCCATACAAAACCTGAAAACCATTCTACCAACTCTAAATAGCCCATTTACATGGCCTTGTGCCACATATTCTTTGCTGAAAGCAACAAGCTGGAAATACACACGTATGTAAGAACAAAATAAATAAATAATTCTTTAAAAAATAATAATCTTTTCAATGACCTATTCATTTTAAAATATTTGGACCTACAACAAAAAAAATTTCTACACACATATATATATATGTATAAAATCTCTTCATCTCATGATTGCATAGGTGAGAAAATGATAATCACCTGACACCATTGATTCTTGTGTCAACATTATTCTTAAATCTACATATGCTCTATCACCAATATTGAGCACTATTCATAAATATAAAAGCAAACCTATAACATATATATATACTGAATTAGAATCTAACTATCAATACAAACCATACTAACTCTCATTTTATTTATATCTTTATCATTCATTTTAGCTTTGACTGACGAATATAAAATGAAAAAAGTATTTGTCTGTGTGTGTGTGCATGCATTTATTTTCAAATAGGATTAATTTTTGTTTAACGAAACGTATTTATGTAAGTTTTTGATCTGGGCAATTTTTCATGTGTGTTGGCCTAATGAGTAGAGTGTTAGCCGATGGCTCAGGAGACCAGAGTTCAATCTCCAGGTCAAGTCATACCAAAGACTGAAAGAATGGTACTCAATATCTCCTTGCTTAATACTCAGCATAAGGTATGGATCAAGGGTAAAATGAAGCGATCCAGAGAAAGGAGTTGCACACTCCTCTAAAACTTGATGTAGTAGCTATTGAAAAGGGAGCCTTCAGGTCATACTCGACTACAGTCGCCAACTTTACTTATATATATATATATATATATATGGGTCTGCTATATTTATAAAGAGTGCTTAATATCTATGACAAAACACCTGTAGCTCTAAATTAGAATAGCATAAACACAGTCAATGACACTTGGTGACTATCACTTTCTTATCTATGCAATCATCTGACCAACATTTTATATATATATATATATATATATATATATATATATATATACAGCTTATTTGTTCACAATCTTAGCAAATAGGTTCTGCAGGATGGGATTATTAGCCTAAAAGAAAATAAAACACACACACAATAGACACTTTTTTCATTTTATATTTGTCAGTCATAACTAAAATAACTTCTTAAAATGTAAATAAACCTAGGCCTAGTTTTGTTTGTATTGACTGTGGGAAGAAATACACTTTCGATTCAGGTCATGAGTAAACCTAAAGTGTTTTGGGATTTGTATGATTTTTTTCTTTTTCCTCTGCATTTTTATTTTTCAGAAGTGCAATGTTCCTGAAAAATATTGGCCTTTTTTTGGCAGTGGCCGTGACTCTGATTGCCTATTGGCTCCATGAACCAATTCCTGATGGAATAGATGAAAAAAACCAATTGAGAATAACCATTGCCCTTTTAAAATGTATGAAAGCTTTGGTGAGTAAGAGATATTTGTTTATTATTAAACCAAATACTCATGAACTTCATGTCGAAAAACTCTAATACAACATATATTTAGAAAGTATTGATACTGAAGCTGTATTTGCCAAGACTGAAATAAACAACAAAAGAAACGTTAATTTTCTTCAAAGTAGACCCATTAATATTCCACAGACTTATTACAGCAAGTTTTCTATTGGTTGAAGCTCCTCTGAAAATCATCTTTAAATAGGTGTGTAGCTGCACAATTATATTTCTTTTAATATACTCCACTTTTTCAAGAATTACTGTTGAGGTGAATTTTCAGTTTAGGAAGCATTTTAAAGATTTTTAGAAAGAAAGTATATGCATGCTCACAGTGGGCTAAATTATCCGTTTCATTTGGATTGAACATTGCAAATTTATCAAAAATATGATAAACCATTGAATGGATCAATGTTTATGGGACAGAATTTCACCAGGAATCTATTTGTGATGCAAAAGATTTACTTTTATCCCAAAACGGGACTTTATTTTCGCACCTGTGAAGACAGGGCAGGTTGGCACTTGATCCCTTATAGAATAAGTCCTTGTTCAGAGTTTTTTTCTCAGGCATATAAGAACTGGCATATTACGTGAGGGATTAATTTAGGGCTAGACTGACCGCCGCTGGCAAGGGGTTCCAAATTTCACACTATACACACACCCACCAGGTCGATTTCTTTCCTCCCCTAGACAATGGAAGATATGGACCTATAGGTTTAGTCGTAATAACATTATTTTGTAGTAATCGGCAATTTCGGTTTCCCGTGTGATATTTTAAAGGAATTAATAGGACAATTTTAAGCAAGATAACATAAGGCGAACAGAAGCTGGAAAAGAAATATGACATAACAAACTCGTAGAAGACAATGCAAATAACAACTTAGACCACGTGGGAACATTTAAATACATGAATCCTTTACTATACAAAGAGATACATCTTCAGTGTCAAATATATAATAAATGAACAGTCCATGACCATAAATGTCTTTCTCCTTTTCTTTTCTTTCGTTTTCCTTCAAATTGAGAGAGAGAGTGATATATAAAATTTGGGTATAAGGAGAAATGGTCCCAAAGTTACTTATCTTATTTTTCGACGGGGTTCCACTGGAGAATCTTTCTTCTTTTACAGGCTAATAGACTTTAGGCTATTTTTAACACTGGCTTGAAGAAATGGCTTCTTCGTGTCTCGCAGATATTTTTTCGTCTTCTTCACCCAGAGTACTTGGCTTTTGGTTCTGTCTCCTACAAACCATGTCCAAAAACTAACTTTCTTATTATTTATTTCCGCTGACGGGAAGGAGTCCCCACTTCCGTTTTGGGGTCCTAGCCAATCATTTGGCTTCTCTCTTCTTTCCCCCTGGTCAGGCGATTTTTTTAGGGCTGCTAGATGTCATCCAAGTCAGGTTACTGAGTACAAATAGCTTGCCCTAATTTACTATCATGCCTTAACGGTCATTCTCTGATGACTTGCCACTGTTAATTCGAACATGGGGAATAGTATTAATCTTATTTCTATCGTCTCAGTGGGAGACCACGTGACATATTTATAACCACTAAATAGCCCTATGTTGGAGGAAATTCATTATCATTAGACTTTTGATATGATTATAAAAAAATCCAAAAATTACATTTAAAAACCAGACTTTGTAAGAGTATTAATAGTATATGACAGTATCAAGTAAAATGAAATAAACACTGTTTGGCATGGATCTTTGCTTCTAACAATGGAATTTTACTTGTCATGTACCAGATATTTATACTGGAAGTTAATTTTGGCAACAAAATATTTACATTTTAAGGAAAATTTTGATTATCATATTTACCAACCCCTCCGCTCGGGCAGGATATGACACAAGGTCAATTTTTAAGCGGAGTTTAACGGGTTTGAATTCAGAGTTTTCCTTCTCCTAGACTAGTTGCCTCACCAAGGCTGAAGAACCTAGTCTGCCCTACTATTTACCCATAGCTGGAGGGAGAATAATTGGATTAATACCTTTCCCAAGGGTATTAGTGCTATGTGAAATGCAGTCAGTCTCATCCAGGATTTGAACTCGTATCATCGTGTCCAATTCCTACGATGATAACCACTACACCACGGGCATCTCCATCAAAAATTTTGATTATACTTTCCAAATAGATGAGGCAGAACTAAATGAAATTATTTTAAAGAGATAGCATATAAATCTTTGTTTTTGAATATTCATACAAGTGTGACGGCAAATTAACTAGAATCCCAAAACGGGACTTTATTTTTCGCACATGTGAAGACGGGGCAGACTGGCACTTGATCCCTTGTAGAATAAGTCCTAGTTCAGAGTCCTTTCTCAGGCATATGGGAACTGGCATATTATGTGGGGGGGTTAATTTATGGCTAGACTGACCGCCGTTGGCAAGGGGTTTCCAATTTTCACACTATTCACACACCCACCAAGGCCACTGGTCTTCCTACCCCTAGAACAATGGAGGATATGGACCTCTAGGTTTATATGTAATAATATTAATTATAGTAGTTGACAACTCCAGTTTCCCGTATAAGAATTTTAAAGGAATTTATAGGACAATTTTAAGCAAGCATAACATAAGGCGAATAGAAGCAGAAAAAAAAACATGAAATAACAGCTTGGTAGTAGATGACACAAAGAGCGACTCGAGCACATGGGAACATTAAAATATCTCAGTCTTTTTACTACACATAGATACACATCTTCAAAGTGTCAACTATATTATAAACCGATAGTACAGAAACAGAAATGTCTTTCTTCTTTTCTTTTCTTTCGTCTTTAGTCTTTCTTCAACTTTAGAGAGGATATATAATTGGGTATAGGGAGAAACAGTTTTAAAGTCTACTTATCTTTAGACGACTTTCCTTTGGAGAGCATTTTTCTTTCTCCTTTTTTTTTTTTTTCTTTATTCTCGGGTTGACGGCATTTATTTTATTTTTGGAGTCTGGCTTGAAAGTAGGATTCCTTTTCTTTCTTGTCCAAGATATTTCTGTCTTTCTTTTCCCAAAGTCTTGGCATGCGCTTCACCCCATCTGGTCACGATGATGTCTGATCCAAGACTCATTTTCTTCCTCCCTACTTCTGCTGACGGAAGGAGCTCCCACTTCCGCCCTAGGGCTCCAGCCAATCATTTGGCTTCTCTCTTCTTCTCCCTGGTCAGGCGATTCGTTAGGGCTACTATATGTCTTCTTATCCCCTTCTTTACCCATCCAGTCACAAAGTACAAACATCTGTCAGCTTTCACTCTGACCTGGATTTGTTACTTAGGGATTGACCTGCATTGCTATCACTCTTAATGGTCATTCTTTTGGGTGGCCGGCTAACTTAGACACGGGTAGTAGAAATTCCTTATTTCCATCTTCTCAGTGGGAGACCACGTGACATGAGCAATATGTTCTATTTCAGTATTTTCATGATATTTCCATATATAGAGAAAATATTTTTGGAGGGGTGTTAACTTTAGAATCTAGTTATAAAAAGTAAAATTTTACTGAAATAGTCATAAAAATATATTACAAAACCTTTCACTTCAAAAAACCCAGAAGATTTCAGAAAACTATAAAGGTATTTTGTCTTAAATTAACATTTACCTGAGCTAGAAAGTCATTTTAAAGATTGCAGTACAATTTCAATGATAAATTAGCACATAAATTTTACCATCAATTTCTCAATAAAACAGTCATCTTCAAAACACCCTAACTTTTCAACAAAAAAAGATAGAAACAAAATTTTAAAAACATGTTAGCCCAAAAATTTAAGATTAAGAAGACGTGGGTGTCTTATTTTGTGTGTTATTTTTTGGACTGTTGTCCTTCATCTTTATTGTTGTTAGTTGTAACGTTTAAACTGCTGTATCCTCCAGCCTTCTTTAGATGTCCCTTGTTTATTTGCATATGGACACCTGATGAAGGCTGGAGGATACAGCAGCCAAATGTCATGTTTCAAATAACAATAAAGATTGTGGAGGTGCCCGTGGTGTGATTGTTATCGTCATAGGAAATGGACACGACGACATGAGTTCAAATCCTGTATGAGACTGATTGCATTTCACATAGCACTAATACCTTTGTGAAAGATATTAATCCAATTATTCTCCCTCCAGCTATGGGTAAATAGTAGAGCAGATGGGGTTCTTCAGCCTTGGTGAGGCAACTAGTCTAGGAGAAGAAAAACTTTGAATTCAAACCTGTTAAACTCCGCTTAAAAATTGACCTTGTGTCATATCCTGTCCGAGCGGAGGGGTGGGTAAATATGGAATAACAATAAAGATGAGAATAACAGTCCAAAAAATAACACAATATTGCACATCAAGCTTCATCTCAAAAATCCAGACAGATAGTGAATGTCTTGTTACATTAATAGTCTTCAAGAATAGCCAATGTCTGGTTCTTGCCTACTGTGATACTTATATAAAACTATATGTCTATATATTATTTTGATATATACTTATGTTTCTTTGTTTCTTCAAACCACTTCTTCTTGGAAGATGGCAGGATGTAGTTAGCAATCTTTCTTTCTCCAAGAGTAATAAAGTAAAAAACTAAAACCCATACATAGACATTATTGTGGCCTGTTTGAGGCTAGAAAGAAGACATGGAAGAAGAGAAAGTAGGTGGAACAAGTGTATTGAATAAACAGAACATTTATACAAAATAAGAGTGTTAGTACAGCAGATAGAAGTGTCTGTCTGAACTGTCAGGTTTGACTGCTGGGAGAAAATCAGTATTTGTCGGACATCCCACCAATCAGACGAGTGTGGCACAAGACTTTTTTTCTTTCTTTTTTTTTGGTGGGTCTGGGTACTGGGCCATAGCCCAGACACACCCGACAGCTCCAAAAATGCCTTGGGTCCCATTGGCATTCCCCTAAAAAGGGGCGCTTCAGACGATAAACCTAGCCCTTCCAAGGAGGGTTAGAGCCTGGGAGGACAGATTCCTGAGGCTTGAGGATGCCGGTCAAGGCACACCTCAACCGACTGCTACTAGAACCAGGACACACCCAACCAGGTCCGTGTACTGACCAACATGGCCAGCCAAAGTGTATCCTAGCTCAGTGCCTTCAAGAGTGTAGTGCATATGCTTCATTCTAATAGGAGAAGGTCTCAGTGAGAGTAAAATAAGTATTTATGAAGGAGGAAGAGTTCATTATCATGTAGGTAGGTCACAATAACAGATATAAGCAATCACACATTCACACAAGCATACAT
This sequence comes from Sepioteuthis lessoniana, assembly GCA_963585895.1. Taxonomy (NCBI): domain Eukaryota; kingdom Metazoa; phylum Mollusca; class Cephalopoda; order Myopsida; family Loliginidae; genus Sepioteuthis; species Sepioteuthis lessoniana. The sequence continues at coordinate 73,817,679 of OY757924.1, read as the reverse complement.
ATTACACTCTTGTATATGAAAAAGAAACACATCTGCCGAGGCCAAAGGTTGTCATGGACAATGAACTTCAACTGGATATTCACAGACACAAATCCAGGAATTAAAAAGAACCACAACCCTATCGAAACAGTCTCCACTAGAAAAACCAAAGGAAACATTCAAGTCAATCTTTGACTTCGTGAAGACAACTTTAGACACCAGAAACACATGTAGAGTAGGGGGACATTAAAAATGTGGTCTGTCTCCAATTTTATTTTGTTTGTTACATGAAATAAATATTTATTTAAAAAAATTGGAGTTAATTTTGATATTGCCTTATATGGCCATTTTGCAGTTCAATATTAAATCACTCAACATAGAAATTTTGATCAAAACTCATTTTTTCAGGATATAATTTTTGGCAAAATAGGTATCATATCATTTTTTATTGTTTAGCTGTATATTGATATAATCCTTTTTTCTTTTTTTTTTTGTATATATATTTTATTGATATAATAATATAATTCCAACTCTTTGCACGCATTCTTCTAAAAAATAATTACAGCTTTACCTGCTTATAATAATGTATATAAATGATAAATAATTTTAGTAGAAATCCATGTTTTTCATTATATTGAAAATTATAGTGTATCAACTATTTGTGAATTTTGATACAGGCTTATAAACTACATGCATTTATCAATCTAAAAAGTCATAAAATGAACCAATTACAAATTTCTATTTAGTTTTTCTTATATCCCCTGAAATATTACAAAATACTTAAATACAAGATAATATAATAAACATAATTGAGATTTTATATATATATATATATATATATATATATATATATATATAAAATCTCAATTACATTTTTTATTAATACTTAAGTTGAAACAAAAATATTAAAATGCTTTTTTATTTCATTTTTTTTTATTTGGTTTTCAAATAACTAATTCTTTTTTTTTTTTTTTTTTCTTTTTTTTCCTTTCAGTCAGCATTTTCTGGATTTTTGGGAATTAGTTCCCCAATTGATACCTTTAGATATTTAATTGATAAAGCCGTTATTCAGGTACCAAATGATGGGACAATAGAGGTTAGTTGATGTGTTTTTTTTTTTTTTTTTTTTTTTTTTTCAGTTTTGTTATTATCTTCCTCATTACAATAATTTACTACCTTTTGTGTTTATTTCCATTTGATAAGGCTGGCCTTTTCAATGGGTTTCCAACTGTCATTTCATAAATTCCTAGAGAGAAAAAATCTTTACATCTTCATTTCTGTTAAAACAACTTTTAGACTCAAAACACAGAATATTTGTCTCTTTCTCAAAACCTCATACTTTTTTTTGCTTTTCTTCTTTTTGGTCATGTGACTTCCTTCAGCCAATCAACCAATATGCATTTAATGATTTCAAATTATTCATCTCTCTATTCATTCAGTTCACACACTGGCTCAAAATCTCTTGACCTCTAAGTGTTTGACTTGGGGTCAGACCGTGTTACCAGGTTCTGTACTTAATGACCCATGACATTAAACCAAGGTGCATGAGTTCAAATCCTGGATGAAGCTGTTTGCATTGAGAAAGGCATAACTCCATCTGTTCTCTCCTCAGCTAAGGGAAAATAGTTGACTGGGTTCTTTATCCTTCGCAAGACAACCAGTCTAGAAGAAGGAAAACTTTGAATTCAAACATGCTGTACTCCACTTACTAAATTGAACTTGCGTCACATACTGCCTGTGGTGTGGGCACCTCAGGTGGTGTAATGGTTTGCAAGCTAGAACTTGCAAACCTTCATGAGTGAGTTTGAGTCTTATTGAGTGCACCATTCATATGACCTTGTACCACATCTAAGCAAAAAGCTTAGTAAATTACTACATACTGCTTGTGGTGGAGGGATTGGGTAAATACCAAAGTTTTGCGCAGGAGAAACTGGTCCTATGTTGATGAAAGAGTTTACTATATCTCATTTATTTATTCATAAATTTCATTTGTGCTAAGTTAATGTTTTTATATTATTCTTCTTCCTAATCCAGATTATTGACGAAAACTTCAGTGGGATCCCAGTCCGGATTTACCGACCAGTGATAAATGGTGAAGAAGCTCCAAAAGAACTTCCTGCTTTGGTGTATTTCCATGGAGGTGGTTTTATGCTAATGGATGTTGGTCAGTCATTTTCTTGATGAAAACAAAGTTTTAGATATGGTCAAGAGAATCAGAAATTATACACTGATCTACTCTAATTAATATGTTTATTTTAGTTGTTGCTGTTGTTATCTTATTTACCCAACCCCTCCGCTCGGGCAGGATATGACACAAGGTCAATTTTTAAGTGGAATTTAACAGGTTTTAATTCAGAGTTTTCCTTCTCCTAGACTAGTTGCCTTACCAAGGCTGAAGAACCTAGTCTGTCCTACTATTTACCCATAGCTGGAGGGAGAATAATTGGATTCATACCTTTCCCAAGGGTATTAGTGCTATGTGAAATGCAACCAGTCTCGTCCAGGATTTGAACTCGTGTCACCGTGTTCATTTCCTACGACGATAGCAATTACACCACGTTGTTGTTGTTATAGTCACAATGTTTTTGTATTTTGTTATCTTCTCCAATTCCCTGTCTTCTCTGCTTTTGGGGATTAGAATATGCCAAATGCATCTCCAGCAGGAAGGTAAGATCTCCTCCCCACCAAAAAAATGGATGTCCTGGGTATGACAATGAACTGTATCCAGTGGTGATGGGATTTTTGAGGGCCAAGTGTAGCACATGGTCCTATCAAATACAATCTTTTAAACAGATTTATTTGACCCTTAGATAGAACCCTTACAATTACTACCAATCCAGGTTAGAGTGGACCTGGGAGTAATGACAATGCCTGGAGCTCTAAAACTGTAGTAGCACTATCAGATGCAGTTTAGTGTCCGTTAAAACCTAACAAAAAGTGACTGAATGAGTAATAACCAAAATGGAGGTTGGAAATGAAATGGAAATCTTCATAACATTAACAAAATACAATAATTGCTAATGGTATGAAGATGGTAACCACTGCTCATGGTGACTACTTAGCATATTTTTCTCCTTCACAATAGTATCCAATGTATTTATGAGGAATGGGACATACCCATTAATATTCATAGTAAGTTGGCGACCGGAGTCAAGGGCGACCAGAAGGCTCCTTTTTCAATAGCTACTACACTGAGGTGTAGGGGAGGGCACTACTCCTTTACCTGGATTGCTCCACTTTACCCTTGATACGTACCTTATATTGCTGAGTGTTAAGCAAAGCAGTATCAAGTACTATTTCTAAAGTCTTTGGTATGACGTGAGGGCACCTTTTTTTTTTTTTTTTTAAACCTTTTTGGAGAGGGTTATCTACCACCTCCATAGGGGATACAGTCAGCATATTCTAACTGATAAGATTATTAATAATAATATCATCACTTTCTTCTCTCTCTCTCTCTCTCTCTCTCTCTTGCTTCTCATTAGGATCAAAGAATTTGAATTTGTATTCATCAGTTCGAAGAATATTACTGTACTAGTAAATTTGTTGTTTTTTTAAAATATTTTCTGACAAATTTAAGCCATTTCCACTGATGCTTTTTCTTCCGGAATGGATTTTTCATTGCCACACTTTCAGATAATATATAATTAATTAATATTTTCAGAACTGTTGGTGTGGAACTTTTTAATGGTCTGGTTATAGAGTTTCCTATTTTGTAGGCTCAGTAATTAAAGACCCTCGTTATTGTTGTATAGTGGCTAGTACCACAGGACTTCCGGTTTCTCAGAGGTATGAAAGACATCATATTTCTTAAGCACATCGGGTACTGAAAGATCTCGGCCAGTAGTAAGACCAACTTCGGACGTAACACCCACAACGCGAAACTTATAATATTTGTTGGACAATACCACTTCAGTTGATAAGTGATTAACTCTATTTCACTGTGTATCTCTTCCTAAACACCATACAACAGTTATCTGATAAGCTTAGTGTAGGAGGTTGTCCACCTATTGTCAAATTTAAGAATTTTCCACCCAATTTGAATACAATTTGCTTAAAATACTAAAGAACTATGCTTGTAAATATTCTAAACAATGACAGAAAACTAAAGAAAGAAATATCAAGTTGGAATGAATGCAATATCTGATTTTAGAGTATATATTACAAATGTCTATAGAAATATTTAATCATGAATATAACCTCCATTGCTTCCTAGAAGCTCATTCCATCTGTTAACAAGCTTTTAGATTCTACACTTATAAAATTCTTTAAGTTTTAATGCAAAATATGAGACCAACTCATTCAATCTCTTCTCTTGATGTCAACCTAAGATTCTGTTACCTCCTAAATAAGTAATAATCAGAAGGAGCAAGGTCAGGAGAATATAGAGAATGAAGCAATCTCTAAGAGATCTTTAGTCAACTGAGCTGTGTAAGAGTGTACATCATTCTAATGGACGACCATGCCCTTTCTGTTGACTGAGGAGAGACATTTTATGTCCAAAGATGTTTTCAAACAACAAAGTTGATTGCAGAAGTGATTAGAGGTGGTTTGCTCCTTGTCTAACTGTTCATAATGGACAGTTCCTTGAATATCCCACCATACACTCAACATGATTTTCTTTGGATAAAGCCAACCTCTTGGTTACTGAGCTGGTCTGTTTCTTCAACTGACCCATTGATGATAGCAAAATATTATGATAAATGATCCATTTCTCATTACCAGTATGAAGCTTGTCAAAATAAGGTATTTGACAGTTTCATGTAAGCAATGACTCACAAAAAACGATACACGGTTGCAGATTCTCTGGGGATATTTTAATCATAGAGTAAAATATGTCTAATGTGTTCTTAACTTGGGACAAACATAGGGGTAAATACTGAAGACTGAAGAATACTCTTATCTGAAAGGAAAAGATAAAAATTACACATTGTATCCTTCTTAAATGATAACAAAAGGTAATATTTTAATAAATGTTGTCTAAGACATTCATCTAGAAAACCAGAAATTATATTAATTCCAGAATTTCATATTTTCTCTCTCATTTACTCTACTTTTTATAAAACTTGTTTTTTTTTTCTTTTTATATTTCAGATTCTTACAACTCCATCACTTATACCATTGCCAAAAAAACAGGACTTGTTGTGGTTTCTGTTGAGTAAGTAATTACTTTGAATAGATAAGAATATTTGATATTTACCATTTAAGAAAAATGGAAGTGTACATTCTTTACTACCATAATTATTTGTGTATAAGACAATATTTTCTCCAGATATTTTTGCCCAAAAGCTAAGGGTGCATATTATACACAAGAACTAAATATTGACTTTTTTTTCCTGCTATATTCAGGATAAGCCCAGTTTTCTGGGGCTGTAGAATACACCATCTGTATCTCTGCAGACGGCTAAGACTCTGCCAATGAGTTTCCTGGATATGACATTGAAGCATCTGATGGTGAGATTCCATAGGAAATGGACCTTGTAATATAATTGCGGAGGGATTTCGTTTTATATATCTTGCTTTTCGGTTTAGTTAGGCTGAGAACCTTTCGCTTAGTGTATGGGTTAGTTAGGTGCACACATTGAGCGCAGGTGTTCACACGCACGCGGGGTGGATGTGACAATCAGAGATGTCACAATAAAAACCCCAGAGAGGAAATGGGACTGGGGACGTGAATGACGTCATGCCCGGAAGCGGGGCTGAGGATTTTGAGATTTGAAAAAAAAAAAGCAGTAGTTGAGATTCGAGTCTAGAGGAAGCAAGTTGATTTTTGGTCTCACCGAGGCGAGACCAATTGGGGTCTACAAAATGTGCCGCATGTGGTGGGGTCAGATGGAAAAGTCAGCATAGAAAGAAGTTGTGTCTCTCTCTCCTCATCTTGAAAAACCTTAAACTCAAAAGGTAATAAAAAGTTTCGTACCTGAACCAATTTTGAGTGTTTTCGGATTCCTATATGTTTATGAACATTTGTGAACGTTTTCCATATCCGTATGAATATGTCTGTTTCATGTATTCATATCTTGATCGTATTTTTGGACATGTATATATGTTACATTGTGATCCAAGTTCAAATCTTGAATGAAGTTGTTTGCATTAGAAAAGGCATGAATCCATCTATTCTCTTTTCAGCAATGGGAAAAAATAGAGTAGACTGGGTTCTCTACTCTTAGTAAGGCAACTAGTCTAGAAGGAAAACTCAAAATTCAGACCAGCTGTAATCCACTTAAAAACTGACCTTGTGTTGGAGGGGTTGGGTAAATACAAATATTAAGGTTTATGCTTATTTTCTAATTATGTCTGTTTTTGCTTTATTTTTTTTTTTCTCTTTGATTAGCTTTCGTCGACCTCCAGAATACAAATTTCCTTTTCCATTTGATGACTGTCTGACTGCTACGGTTCATCTTCTTCGTCATGGTCAAGAATATGGAGTTGATGTTACTCGAATTTCTGTTGCTGGTTAGTAATTTCAAAAAAGAATTTTTTGTGTTGAGTACAAAAATTAAAATTTTGTTTTACATGTTCTTGGCCACTTGGAACTTTTTTTTTTTTTTTGTAAGGTTGTCTTGATGAAATACTTCATCCATTATATCCAGAACTGTCACTGGTTTTAACACTATCAAGAAATTGCTTTTGAAGAAATTTCCAAACTTGTGTGTTCAATTCCTGGCTCAAGTTGTGCATAAAAGTCATTGATTAGTTTTAATGGCATGTCAACCTGTCTAGGGTTATTTTATGCCTCAAGATTAGGGAATTTCATTCATTCAACATTTATGTTTATACTTTTTATATAGTCATTTCTGTTCTTATATAATACTAATGATTAAAGGGTTTTAAATTATTATTTTTATTTAATAATAGCCATTAGTCTGTATATATTTGTACAGTTTCAAATAACTAATAATAATCCTTAGTAAGCAATTATAGCTGTAGTTAAACAAGAGCAGTAGCCCCGTCTCCAGACAATTGGGTAGCCTCAGTTAACAAAAAATATCACACGAGACTAGCAGCCCTTCCTCAGTACACTTCTCATCAACTTGTTTGTTCTGTCTCTCAAAAAAAGCAGTTCACAAAGAACAACAAGAACCCACTCCTGCTGCTGGCATGCTCTTTTATGCAAGTTCTGGCCTATTGAAATTTACATATGTGGTAGATTTCTTCTCGCGAGAGACGAGATTGGCCCACTATAACTTCTGCCTCCAGAAGTGGACATATTTTCTAGTGCTTGATACACAAGGCATAGTCTTACGTGCTTTGATCCAGGAAGTAAGTTTCCTCTCTCACTACAATAGCTTCAAGTAACTATTCTTAATATAAATAATCTACAATTATATGGCATCAAGTATTTCTATCAAATACAACAGATTTTTAAAAAGATCTATTTGACCCATTGATGGGACCCTAAAAGTACTACCACTTCAGTTCAGAGTGGACTTGGGAGTAATGGCAATAAAGGTTTGACACTACTCTCCCTACATCTACAGAATGGTCACCTCATCTTCAGATGTAGTTTAGTGCCATGCTCAGAACACTATTTTGGGGTTGGTGGTGGGATATATGCCTTTTTAGGGGATACAGGCAATATATTTAAAGCCCTACAGATATGGCAGTCAAAATCCCAAAAGGATTTTTAAATGTTAAGCTTCAATTATGCAAATACTTCATTTCACTTTTGTCTCTCTTAATATATGATATCTCTTGCCCAATTAGAGTGTAGATCTCTCACTCTCTCTCTCTCTCTCTCTACAAAATCAGATTTTCTAATAACAAATCAAAATGAGGATGCAAGTCCGAGTCTCTTAGCTCTCCTTTGTGGACAAAGAAGATGCCTGTGTGCTTAACAGTTCAGTTAAATATGTGAGCCATTAGGCTACCAACACAGGTAATTTGTTTATTGTTGTCAAGAGCGGGAGTAAAAGGCAACTGATTCTTGTATTAATTCAAGAGAGGACATGGTTGTTAGTTTCACCCTTTCTCCCTCTCTCTCAGTAGCTGTTCCTTCCTTCTTTCTCTCTCTCCTTCAGGTTCTCACCTTCCTTCCTTCCTTCTTTCCTTCCTTCCTTGCAATGTAACACGTTCGTCGGGCAAATGCACTCAGAACAAAAATCGCCCATTCAGCCGTTACCGTGCATATTTGTATTATTGTGAGATCTTGTAAGAATTTGCATACGTGCAAATTACCTCTCACAGGTTCAAGATCTCCCCTTGTCAAATATGCTTGAGGCAGCCATATCGGTTTTCACTCTACAAGCCAGACACGTTCGTGCGCTCTTCGAATGCCCAGGTACGTTACCTTCACATTTATAATTGTGAAGGCTTGTTTAGGACGAGCTACACTTTTTATATGAGTTGATAACAGAAGAATCAGACACTATAATGCATCTGATTCTCAAGACAGGACTTCTAGATTGGTTCCTTAACTGAAGAAGTCTGCTTTACTGTCTACCTATAACTGTTTATAATGTTGAAGGCTTGTGTAGGACAAGCTACACTTTTTAGATGAGCTGATAACAGAACAATTGGGCACTATAATGCATTTGCTTTACTGTCTACATATAGCTAGTGCTTGGGAAAAATAAATGATTCATGAGTTTCCCAAGGACATTAGCATGAAGTGAAGTACATACAGCCTCATCTAAGATTTGAACTTGGCTTACTGAGTCCATTTCTTATGGTTATAACTATTATATCATTACTGCCTTGCACCCATCTCCCTACATCTGTGAACTATAATAAAAGAAAATGAAACATTCAAATTAACGCAACTACCTTTGAATAAGACTCTAATACCCACACAGTGAGTATATTCTATTAAAACATACCAAAACTAAAAAAAAATTTATAAAGCTAGATTAGTAGCAAAAGGTTGTTCTCAGCGACCCGACATTGACTATCAAGAAACATTTTCACCAACTGCAAAAATGACTTTGATAAAAATGTTAATGCAGATTGCAACACAATATAACTTAATGGTACATCAGTTAGATGTGAAGTCAGTCAATCTCAACACACCAATTGAATGGGAGTTGTACATGGAACTGGCAAAAGATTTTGAGATAGAAAATAAAAATAGTAATGAAAGATTAGTATATAAATTAAAGAAATCCCTCTATAGCCTGAAACAAAGTGGTCGAAATTGGAACAACTTACTACACACATGAACTATATTAAAAGATGTCATAATTATTAGTGTATAACACAACTTTTCCCCCCACATTTTTAAGCATAAAAGTTAGTGATACACAAGAACTAAATATTAACTTTTTATCCAACTACAAGCATCACTATATTCAGGATGTTATGATCAAATGTAAGTTATATCTACAATCCAAACTAAGTAATGTGTAACAAACACTTTTTTATGCTGTTACAAAGAAATATCTACTGTAATGTGTATTCATTTCTAATTTTGTTTCTCCTTTGTATGAGTTTATTTTTTGTCACAAGCTTGTTGCATTTTTAAATGAACATGTCTGTCTGTTTGCTCTCAATACTGCACAAATGTTTTATTTCAAAACATAAGTAAACTGTATAAATTTTTATTTTTAGTCAATATGAACCAGATAAAAAGTTAAATGTTAAATTTAGCTGCTACAAATTCCAAAAGGTCTCACAATAAAAAGTTTATAGTTATTGGTTGATTAATTATTCCTTTAGGGATAGAAAAAATAATTAGAGAATTAAACATTTGCATTCTTGTAATTTTTAGATTTTTTTTTTTTTTTTTTTTTTTAATGAATTAATATCATAACTTATTCAAATTTAGTAATGATGTTTACAGTGGTAACTGTAAATTGTAATGTATCTTGTTTGCTTTATTATAAAGAAGTCATTTCTTTAATTAGAATATTTATTTTCCTGTTAACTTTTCTGACAAAAAATATCAGATTAGGAACAGATTGTTAAAGACACCTTAAAAATAAAACCTAAAATGACTTCATTTAGATAACCTGTTATACTATTTCATTATTTTTTATATATCATTTTCATATGAAAGTATCAGATTAGGATTAGATTGTTAAAAATACCTTTAAAAAACCCTAAAATGACTTGATTTAGATAATCCATTATATTATTTCATTAATTTAAATTGATATCAGTGTTTATTTTTGATAAATAAAGAGTATCCAGTAAAGTAAATAATTATATTGTGAATCTTATTAATAAAGTAATTATATTGGTGGGTATTTTTAGGTTTGTTTTTTTTTTTTTTTTAATAATTTTAATTTTTTTTTTTTTTTTTTTTGAATAATTTTAATTCTAAACACTTTTGCTTTAATTATGAACTTCTATCATCCTTAATATTTTGTCATTAATTATTTCAAAATTCACAAACTAAACCAGTTTTTGAATTTTGAAATAATCAATGACAAAATATTAAGGATGATAGAAGTTCAGAATTAAAGTAAAAGTTTTTAGAATTAAAATTATTCAGTAAAGTCTTTCAGTAGTAAATTCATTGTTTTTCTATTAGTGCTAATTTATTACTGATTAGATTGTTAATATAAGTTTAGAGTGTCAGAATTTCATAACCCAAATTTAAGGGTGCATGTTATATACGACTAATAATAAGCTTAAATTCAAATTTATTTGATTACAAATGGAATTTTTTTTTAATTCTTTTTTTTTTCTTTTTTTTTTTTAAGGTGATAGCACTGGAGGAAATTTAGCAGCAGCCGTCACTCAACGTCTGGTGGTGGAGACTGGTTTTCCAAGTTTAAAAGCCCAAATCCTCATGTATCCTCTTCTCCAAGCTTTTGATTTCATGACCCCATCTATGCTCACTCGTGAGCTGCCTGGATTTGTAACACGGCAAATGATTATAGAAAATTGGCTTATCTACTACCAAGGAAGTGTTAGTGGCTTAGAGAAATTCTTGGAAAATAATCACACAGGGCCACTCTTAAAGGCTTCAGAATATGGTGATGCTGTTGACCATAGTTTGCTTCCTGAGGAATTCCAAAAACAGCTTGCTGAGAAACCACAGAAGAATTTTGGTGATGAAAACTTGTCTGATTCTTTTGAGCCAACACTTTTAAATCCATATTTTTGTCCACTTTTGGCTCAACGGCTGGACAAGTTGCCACCAACATTTATGATCACTGCTGAGTATGATGTACTGAGAGATGAAGGCTTTATGTATGCTAAAAGACTTGCCCAAGCTGGGGTGATGGTTGAACACAAACATTTTGAAAATTCATTTCACGGTTTCATTAATTTTTTGGATACACCTTCCCATCAAGAAGGAATAATGTCATTCAGCAAATTTTTGCATAAGGTCCTTAAATAAATCATTTAGACAGCCTTACAGTGAGAAATGTGCTTTTTATTTACAAACAAATTGTGAAAATACAGTGATACCTAACTTTCATTGCTCCCAAATAATGTTGTTTATGATTAATTAATTGATTTTAATAGTATATCAATTTGTCTAGGGTTATTTTATCCTTTCAGGTGAGGGAATCATTTATTGTTTATATTTACATTTTTTATGTAAATGGGACCTTTTGTCATCATCATCATCATGTCATGCAGCTAGCACAGATATCCCTGACTCTCTCTCGCCACTTCTCTCGATCATTCATCACCTCTGGCAGGTCTTTAGGGCTACATCCCATATCCTCACATAGCTGCTGTATGTATGTTCAAGCTGGTTGTTCTGCTTTTGCTTGGCCATATGCAGGGGTCCATAGGAGTACATCACTTATGAGCTCGTCCTTGCTTCTCCAACAGTGTCCTGCATGTCTGGTTCGTCTAACTTGGATAATTTTCGTGATGGGAGGAAGGTGGCCGTATAGTTGGTGCCTTGTGGGGTGTTGCTGCCAGGATTGTTCAATATTGCTCGCAACATTCTTGTGTAATTGCCATCTAGCTTTTTCTCCAGTTAGCACCCCAGTAGTGCATCCATATAGCAGTATCAATATGTCCGCTGCCTGGAAGAAACTGCATTTCATTTTATCGGTCTGGTCTGATTTTCATATGATCGAAAGCCTATCGTTAGCTGTCCATGACTTCATTAGCCGTGTGTCAATGTCTTTTTTGACAATGATACCTAACTTTCATTGTTCCCAAATAATGTTGTATTTGATTAATTGATTGATTTTAATGGTATATCAATTTGTCTAGGGTTATTTTATGCTTTGAGGTGAGGGAATCATTTATTGTTTATATTTACATTTTTTTATGTAAATGGGAGCTGTTGTAACCTAACAAAAGGTTACTGAATGATAAATAACCAAAAAGAAGGTTGGAAATGAAATGGAAATCTTTATAACATTAATAAAATACAATACTCGCCAGCAGCATGAAGAAGGTCCCCACACTTAGTGGTGACTTCTTAGTTAGCATATTTACCCCCCTCACAATAGTGTCCAATATATTTATGAGGAAAGGGACACATCCATTAATGTTCACAAGTAGGGTATATAACAGGTCCCTAACAGATACTTCCACTCTAGATCTGAACCTGCAAGTAATGGCAATAAAAAAGTGATTTCACATTACTCAGATGTCCAGAACTGGAACCTCACTATTAGATAGTTTAGTGTCATACCCCAGACACCCACTTCGGTTGTGAGGGATGGGAGTCTTAACCTTTTGCAAAGGATAGAGTCAGTGTATTCTAAGCCCTGTCAATATGGCAGTTTGGTTTCAAGATACATTTAGTAAAAACTAATAGAACACTCAATTCAAAACCAGACCAGTTCACTGGGGCTGTAGAATATGCTGTCTGCATCTCTGCAGAGGAGTAAGACCCCCCCCCATTTAATGTCCCAAATATGACACTAAACCATCTGATGGTGAGGCTCCAGTCCAATCTCCTGTACAGAGTTCCATCACTATCTCTCACCATTTGTCCCTGTCATCCATCACTTCTAGTAGGTCTTCTAGACATCATCCAGTGTCTGCACAGTGTTGATATGTTTTTGCTGGTTGGCCAACACTAGCACATCCATACATAAGTTTCGTTTGGTTTGGTTGGGTTTTATGGCAAATCAACCATTGTAGGTTATTTAATGCCAAATCCTGTTTATACATATATATCAAATATATGATTTGTAAACACATTTTGTTGATAACATTTTTAAACAAGTGTAAGCTCATTTTTTACACAGTTAAACGGTTTCAAGTATTCCTATCAAATACAAATAATTTTATTCATTATTAATCATTTTTTTTGCACACAGTGAAGTGGTTACAAGTATTTCTATTTAACACGAATTATTCTATTCAACATTACTCAGTCATTTATTAACACACTGTTAAATGATCAAACAGTTCTATTTCTAACAATTCAGTTTTGTATTAGTCAAAGTTAAATGGTTCCAAACATTGCTATGTATCATTAACTCAATTAAGTATCAGTCATTTGTTTCATACAGTTAAATGATCAAACAGTTCTATTTCAAATAATTCAATTTAACATAAGTCATTTATTTGTACTCAGTTTAAATGTCAAACAGTTCTATTTGACCAATAGATAAAACCCTATAAAATGCAACCACTCTGGGGCAGTGTGGACCAGGGAGCAATGGCAAGGAAGGGGTACTCTGCATTCCTCAAAGCTCCAGCATTACTGGAGCCTCACTTTCAGATTGTTTAGTGTCATATTAGGACACTCATTGGGACATGGGGGTCAGTGTATTCTACAGCCCAAGCTGACTGGGCTATTCATGTGCAATCCTATTTACCAACCCCTCTGCTCGGGCAGGATATGACACAAGGTCAATTTTTAAGTGGAGTTTTATAGGTTTGAATTCAGAGTTTTCCTTCTCTTAGACTAGTTGCCTAACCAAGGCTGAAGAACCCAGTCTGTTCTACTATTTACCCATAGCTGGAGGGAAAATAATTAGATTCATACCTTTCCTAAGGGTATTAGTGCTATGTGAAATGCAATCAGTCTAGTCCAGGATTTGAACTCATGTCGCCGTGTCCATTTCCTATGACGATAACCATTACACCACGGGCACCTCATGTGCAATAGTCCATAAGATTAGATAATAAGAAATAAATAAATTAAAGTTAGGTAATATAAAATAACTTAATGAAATGAAATAAATATAATAAATAAAATGAATTAAAATTACACAAATTCATGGACCCACTGTTAGGATATATAAAGTTGGCGACCGTAGTTGAGGGCAACCCAAAGGCTCCCTTTTCAATAGCTACTACACCAAGTGTAGGGAAGGCCACTACTCCTTTTCCCTAGATTACTCCACTTTACTCTTGATACATACCTTATAATGCTGAGTGTTAAGTAAAAAATCTTTGGTAGACCTGGGATTGAACCCCAGTCTCCCGGGCCATGACTCTAATTATATATTGTGTCCTTATTGTTAAATTGAACTGTTTTCTACAATATTTCCTAATATTTCTGTGCAAAATTTGACTTTAATTTTATAGTTTTACTTTTATTCTATAGAATAGTCCAAATTGATCATATAACAAATTGTCATAATAAAATATACATGTATACACACTCACAAAATATGTATATACACACACACAAATAACTGTCCAACCTGTCAACCCGAGCTGTAGAATATGTCAACTGCACCTCTTCACAGAGTAAGACCTCACTACCCCCCCATGAGTGACACTAAACTGCATATAATGGTGAGGATCCAGTCCTGAAGCTTTGGGGAATGTGGAGTATCCCTTTATTGCTATCACTTCCAGGTTTAATCTGACCCAGAGTGGTAATCCCTATTAAGGTCTCATCTATAGCTCAAATAGAACCGTTCAATTATTTACTAAGGATTGTTATTATTATTATATATTTTAAACCATACAGCTGTGTGCAAATTATTTACATGACATGGTAATATCTGATAAATAGAATAATTAGTGTTTGATAGGAATACTTGAAACCATTTAACTGTGTTAAAAAAAAAGAGCGATAACAACTTGCTTGAAAATAGCATTAACTACAAATTATTCCCTTACTAATCATATATATATATATATATATATATATATATATATATATATATATATATTGTCATCCACAGACAGACTGTTTCGTTCTATCAGAACTCTTCAGTGTGGCTAGACACGCAGGACGCTCGAAGCCAGGATCGAAACCCGTCCAACTTTACGTTAGAATAAGTCTCAGACCTCTCGGCTACCAAGCAGACCACGTTGGCTAAGGGAATTTTTAAGGTATTTATTTAGCAACAGCAGCAGCAGCCTTTGTTTACATTTTTTATACCCTATTGGCTACCAGAGTGCTCAATTCTTTCGGAGAGCTTTGCATTACGCTAGCGGCAGCCGACAATTCCTTCGCCAGAGTGCTCAACCCCCATGGGGATTTGGTATTAAATAACCCACAAGGGTTAATATGCCATAAAACACTTTTCAACCAATGCAAATAATTGCACCTGATAACAATTATACTCCACAATGAACAAATAAAACAAACTTCTTCCGCATAAAATAACCCAAGGGTTGACATGCCATAAAATCCAACCAAGCCAAATTAAACAATGACAAGCAGATACAGACATTGACAAGCATCTTTTATGTCTTTTGGCTTGATGAAAATTTTAAAAAATGAAATGAAATAGTGGGTTGTTTCAGAGATCATATTTTGTGAATGCTGGCTGCAACTGTCGCTTGATGGAGAAGTGATAGTTTTGGCACTAAAAAGATATCAATAGAAAATTAATTTGACTTTTGGAAGGAATCAAATTATGCATCTGATGATTTACAATACTTCATGAAACTGTTAGTAATGTGGAGAAAGTGTTTGTATATGAAATCCTTTAAAATTTGTTTTTATTGACAGTTTTAAAGTTTTAATACAAATACATGGATCCAGCTCTTGATGTTAAGCACTATAATGGAAAAAGCAATTTATAAGTTATTTGTTTAATTCTTTATATATATATATATATATATATATACACACACAAGGGTTATTCAATAAATAAAGGGACATTTTTGAAAAGATCAAAGTAAATTTCTTTCAGAACTATTTTTCATAAACGTAAACTCTGCAGTGTTTGAAGTTGGTTTGCAAAAATGAACCTAAAAAAATATTTCTTTTAAGGCTATTCAAAATGGTGTCAAATCAAACACAATGCTCCAGGCTTGAACAGAGGTCGCTAATCAAATTTTTGTGGCTGAGAAGAACAAACAATGTTGAATTTACAAAAGGATGTGTGAGGTGTATGGAGGAGCAGGTTTTCATCAAAAAAATGTTTACAAATAGGCTAATCATGGGTTGACCATAACAAGCCTGTGTCAAAAAGATAGTCTCTTAAATCACTTAGGCATAAAAACAACTACCTGCAACAAAAACAATAAAGCAAATAGTAAAGAACAACTCCAAAAATACAGATTCCCTATCCAACACAGGTGTTTACAAAATCCACTTCCAAAATCCACTATAAAGGAATATGTTAATTAGTTTCTTTTTAAAAAAGAAAAAAATCATCTCATAGAAATTTAAGGGAAGTAACTCTGATTTTAAAAATTCTTTTTCATGGGCAACAACTTATTTTGGTTTTATGGCATATCAGCCGTTGTAGGTTATTTAATGCCAAATCTGATTTTTACATTTATATTAGATATATATCTTTTGTAAACATAAGTCAACGAAGGTAAATAGTTCTAAGTATTGCTAAGTATCACTAACAATTCAATTAAACATCGGTCATTTGTTTACACACAGTTAAATGATCAAACAGTTCTATTTCTAACAATTCAATTAAGCATAAGTCATTTGTTTGCACTCAGTTCAAATGTCAAAGAGTTCTATTTGACCCATAGATAGGACCCTATCAGGTGCTACCACTCTGAGTCAGAGTGGACTTTGGAGTGATGGCAGTGAAGGGGTACTCCTCATTCCCCAAAGCTCCAGCATTACTAGAGCCTCACCATCAGATTGTTTAATGTCATATCCAGGATACTTTTTTGTAGTGGGGGTGGGGGTTCTTACTCCTCTGCAGAACTGCAGTCAGTGTATTCTACAATCCCAACCGACTGGGCAGAACAACTTAGTAAACAAGACCATACTAATCTCTCTCTCTCTCTCTCTCTCTCTCTCTCTCTCTCTCTCTCTCTCTCTCTCTAACTTTTAATTATTCAGTCATCTCCCTTCACTCTATCATTTTGTGTTATTAACATTTTCCTTTCCATTTTTTTATTCCCCATAATTTTTCTTTCTTTATTACATTTCGTTTTTTTTCTTTCACTTGCTTTTTTCCATTATTTCATTCTTTCTTTCAGTTTCTTTTCCTCATTATTTCATTTATTCTTTCTTTCACCATTTCTTTCTCTCACTTTCTTTTTCCAATTCTTTTTTTTTCCTTCCTTGGGCTTTTTTTCCCTGTTATTTCATTCTTTCTTTTACTCATTATCTAATATTCTTTCTCCCATTATTTCATTCTTTCTTTCTTTCTCTTGCTTTTTCCCATCATTTGATTCTTTCTTTCCTTCACTTTCTTTCTTTTATAATAGTTGAATATTAGTTGATATATACAAAAGTAAGAATATATTAATACATAATATAATATATATTATTGTTAATATATATAATGAATAATTATATTAAACAATAGTTATTATATATAATAGTTAAAATATATTAACATATGATATAGATATATATATAAAATTAATTTGCAAAAATCGTTCAAAAAGTTATAAGTGCTTATGTATTTCCTTACAAGACCCCAGTGACAATGTCAAAGAAGCTAATGTCACCATCAGGTTGAGTAGATTATTGCTTTTATGTTTTTGTATTTTTGTAAAGCATCATTGGTTTGGTTTCTTTGTCTAATGGCATATCAACCTTTGTAGGTTATTTAATGCTAAAGCTATTCTCCAAGAAGAACAGTAGTGGTACTATTTAACCCATAGCTCGGAGGATGAGGGGGTTCATAACTTTCCCAAGGGCATTTGTCCAAAAGTAAACGTAATTGCACGACTGGAGTACGAACTCGCTTACAATTCCGCAGTCCATCACTTTAACCATTATACCACGAGGACACCACCGAAAGTATCATTATAATGGTAACAGTTTCTTTAGGAGGCTACACACAAGCAGCATTTGCTTCATCTTTCCTCTGTGTATGGAAAAAACTACAAACAAAACTGTTGTCTGGACATTTTTTGCCCATTCTCTTTCAATGATTTGACAGATTGTCAAAAATCTATAATGTAGATCAATTTCTTCAAAAGCCATACTAACTTTTCTAAAGAATTTTTTTTACTTCAAGCCAGATACAATTAATAACCAGGCCATTATAAATCTTTGCAGAGTTATGCCTTTCTAGTTCTGAATGATATCAAAGTCACCTTTCTTGAAAAAGGGGAGGATGCAGCCTTTTGTCTATTTCTCAATTGTGTTCTCTTTATAGGCAGCATAGAATAATCAGAGAAGTATGTTGTCAAATTTTCTTGTCTTCCATACTTCAAGAGGTATTTCATCAAGATCAGTGGCTTTTTAGCTTTTTTTTTTTTTTTTCAGCACTGCATTAAAATCTTTCTCTTTAAACTAACTGGGTCTGATGTCTAGTTGACTATTTATAATTTTCTCAGTAGGTGTATATGTGCTTTAGCATTATTTAAGTAGATATAGGTCCATAGGTTTGACCAATGGAGAACAAGCATTTTCTGGGTGTAAACCATGGCCAATGAAAAACAAGCATTGCATGGATAAAGAAGCATGGCTATGTGGAGTGTGTGGTAGTTTTAAGACTATATATGGTTTAAAATTTTGGCTGAAGTCAGATCCCACTGGCTGTTCTGACTACTGACAGTTCTTTCATGTATGTGAATTCTCTCTGACTGCTCTCCTGTTCCACACAAGCATCACTGTCAAAGAATAAAAATATATGATTATATTTTTATATGTTCCTTGTTGTCCGTCTAGATCCAGTGGTAGTATACTACATTATAGATAAGTAGCTGTAGTAGTTCCTTGACCGAAACTATTTGATCTTGGCTATTGACTTATGAGGATCCTCCATCCACTATCTGGCAAAGCATGTTGTTGACTCGTCTTTGTGTTATATATTGACCCTCGACCGAGCTGTCAATCAAGAGATGCACCTGTGTAAATAAGCGGAAGAACAGCAGAAGCAGGTGGGCGTTAAACAATAATATAACCAGATGCACAGATGGTTCAAGTCAGTCAGAGACAAGATGCCAAAGTGAGAGCCAGTGGCAGACAGAGAGCTTTGCGGCCCTCAGTGACCCACAGTTGAGCAACCCCAGCCAAGATGAGGAAGAAGTGCTGCTATGGTTGCAAGAAGAACTTGGGTCAATATAGCAGCCTGTCCCTGTCTCCAGCTCATCTCTCACACACAACAAACATCACCCTTTTGAGAATAAAGTGTGAGAGATATATTTTTATTAAGAAGTGTGTTCATTCATTCATTGAAGTTCGTATATTATGTTTGATTATGTCTCTGCTTATATTTGTATTACGGCTATACAACATTTAGATTCATCTACCTTACTTCACATCTACTATACTACAACCCCTGATTTCCTCCCTCAAAAACAGTTATCCAATGAGAACCTAGGGCAGGATATCTGACTGATTATGCAGACAGCAAGGTTTAATATTGCTGAGTTTGACCCCTCTGGTTTAATAGAAATTTTATTGTCACAGAATTGTACTATATATCTAGTGCTATGCCTATAGGCTTTAGATAATATGAGCTTTCCTTTTCAGGAAAAAAAGATCTCCCCATAAACTTATAAAAAAAGTTTTAACATAGTTAAAATCCAGGTATCAAATTATAGTTTGATCAGGTAGATATGGCATTAGCTCATTCTTTCATCATGTTTAGATAAAGTTATTCTGGTTCACTGGATTAAAAATTTTCTAATGCATTAAGGAGGGTAATTCCTACATATAAATTGAAAGGGTAATTAACATCATTAATAGCTTATAATGAAACAAATAAATAAATATATAGATATTCCAACCTTTCATTTTTGCAGTCTTGTTAGCAGTCAGATTTTTTTTGGGGGGGAGGGGGTTCATTTCTACCCAGTTTGAAACTTTTAAAATTCTTTTTCTTCAAAACAGACCATGTAAAAGGGAAGTAAAGTGTAACTAACATATTGATGGGAGAAGAACATTTGAAGTTTTTCAATATTTTTTAGACAAATCAAGAAGTGTATTCTATAACTGGCTAAGTCTTAGTTTGAGTGGAAGCATTAATTTAACTTATACATTTGAAGGTAAGCTAATATTTGGAATAAGGAGAAACTTAAAGTCATTAGTAGTATGTAATGAAAGAATGAATAATCATATGGCTATACCTACCTTCCATAATTAAATTCTTGTCAGCAATAACATATTTTGTGTCGTTTTTCTCCTTTTTTGAGGAGGAGGAGGAATTTTTAATTTCTACCCAAATTAAAACGTGATATATATATATAACTAAAAATAGTGTTCTGAACTTAGGCATACTCTTCTTTTGAAGGACCATCTTCTGATCACAGTATCGTCAGAGCAAAGTCTACACAGAAATAAGATACAAACAGTCAAAATCACATTTTATGCCTGGTCCTCGCTTACCTATAGAGATATAAGCAATAAATATACAGTAACTCTAAGAAACTAATTCAGTACTCTTCAGGAGATATCTGATAGACATACTCCAAATGATGAATATGAAAGCCTCATCACTGCCCGCATAGAAATACTAGGAGAGGGCATACCAACCAAATCAAGAGCCAAATGTAGAGTTCCATGGAAGTCACTAGTAGTAAGGAAAAATCCAAGGAATCCAGGAAAATAGCGTCCTTACTTAATAAAAGAAACCCAACAAATGCCAACACATAGAAGCTTAAGAAAGTCTAGAGAGAACTAACACATACCAAAAAGAAACAAGAATACATTCAAGGCCAAATCAATAAAATCAGATACTCAGAAGATTCACAATCACAAATAACATGACAGACAATAAATGAAATGAGCAAAAGGAAGAGCACCTCAAAAGCAAAACTAAAAGCTACTTGCCAAGAAGAAAGAATACAAATGTAGAAAGAACATTTTAATTATCTTCTTGGAAACGCCCCTAAAATGACTGATAAACAAAAATTATCAATAGCCAACTAGACATCAATGTAGGACAGTTGACAGAGGAAGAACTATGGGGTTTCAAAGGTAATTTATGATATTGTTTGCTATCTGACTCCATTCTGGGTTATATGTGTCCAATTCTGGTATTTAAAGCATTAACAATTGTAACATATTGACCCTGGCCAAGCTGTCAAAATAGGAAATGTACCTGTGTAAATAACAGGTGCATCCAGTCGAGGAATATCAGGATATAACCTTGATTGTGGACGGGTTGAATAAGTGCGATTTGTGATGCTCAAAGGAAGAAGAGTGGGTGTCAAATTATTATATAACTCGATGCACAGGAAGTTCAATCAGTTGGAGATAAGATGCAGTAGAGAGAACCAGCACCCAGAGAGGCTGGGCACCCAGGCCCCCAGTTGAGCAGCCCAGGAGAACGAGAAAGAAACGCTGTTATGGTCATAAGAGTGGGGGTCAATATGTTGCAGTTCTGTTCAGCCTCCAACTCACCTCTCACACAGTAAAACCTTTAGTAACCCTTTCAAACCCTTTCAAATAAAGTGAGAGTTATATTTTTCTTAAGAACCATGTCGCTCGTCTTTATTGTGTCGTCGTTATGTTTCTGCATGTATATGTGTTTGTATAGTTGTTCATGGCTATACAACACAATGTGTTAGACGCTTTTGGGGGATATGTCTAAATCTGGTGTTTTTAGTTGTAGTCATTAGGTTGGTTGTATGGTGTCTTAATTGAGATTCTGACGAGTTCATTATTCGGTGATTTTACTCATGGGTAGTTAGAAAAGAGGCAGCTGCTACAAGTGTAAAGGTTAGCCAACACATCATCTAGAGACAGATGCATGGCGCCTTCTCCCACTAGCAAGAAAGATTTAGTTGTTGTCATTCTGCTGGTTACTGCTGAAAGAGGACAAGATTCTTTTGTTGGGACGGTTCCTTTTCTTTGTGCATGCATCACCCCTCTTCTTGTCAGGGGCTTCTGGGAGTTTCTGCATATTTTTAATAATCATTTTTAATTTAATTTAATTTTTTTTTCCCTATTCCCTATTAGTATTGACAAAAATTAAAAGCAGAGAAGCTGCAGGCCTCAATAAAATCCCTCCAGAAAGACAAGAAAATTTGATGATTTACTTTAATTTTGCAATGCTATATATAAACAAAATGTAATAGAGAGAGATGGACAAAAGGCTGCATCATCCCCTTCCATAAGAAAGGTGACCTCAGAATCACCCAGAACTAGAGAGGCATTACTCTTACTTCTATAGCCACTTGAGTATATAATGCTCTGCTTCTCAACCATATCAAACCTGAAATGAAGAAAATTCTTAGGAAAAATCAAAACTGTTTTTAGAGAAATCAATCCACAATCTCACAGATTCTGAAAATCTGCTGAATCATCAAAGGAGTTTGTGCAAAAAACCTTGAGGCAACACTTGTTTGTAAATTTCTTCAAAACATTTGATTCCATATACAGAAAGATGAAGAAAATATTTCTAGCATATGGTTTCCCCAAAGAAACTGTTATAGCTATATTGATGCTTTATAGAAACATGAAAGTAATGTTTCATTCGCCTGATGGAGACATGGACTTCTTTAATATAGTTGTTGAAGTGTTGCAAGATATTTCATTAGCACTATATTTATTTATCATCTGCCTAGTCTACATACTTCGAATATTGATAGATCTAATAAAAGAAAATGGCTTTACACTAAAAAATGCAAGAAGTAGACAATATCCAGCAAAAACTATAACATGCAGATTATGCAAATGATATAGCACTTCTTGCCAATACATCTGCCCAAGCTGAATCTCAGCAGCATTATCTGGAGCAGGCAGCAGGTGGTAATTTACTAAGCTTTTTGCTTAGATATAGCACAAGGCCGTATGAATTGGGCACCCAATGAGAATCTAACTCACTCGTGCAGGCTTGCTAGTCTACCTTGCTAACCATTACACCACCTGAGGTGCCCTGGAGCAGGCAGCAGGTGGTATTGGCCACAACATGAATGCAAATAAAACAGAGTACATGAGTTTTAAACAAGGAGCCATCTTCACTCTAAGTAGAGAGCATTTGAAATTAGTAGACAAGTTCTCATACCTCAGCAGCAGTGTCTCATCTACTGAAAGAAATGTTGATAGATGAGACACTGCTGCTGAGGTATGTGAACTTGTCTAACAAAGGCATGGACTTCTATAAATAGGTAATCAATTATATGGAAGTCTGATCAATCCAATAAAATAAAAAAGGATTTCTTCTAAGCTATCACTATTTCAATACTACTGTATGGATACATTACATGGACATAAACAAAACACATAGAGAAAAAGCTAGTTTAGAACTACAAAAGAATGCTACAAGCTTCCTTGAACAAATCCTAGAAACAACACCCAACGAAACCACAGTTATGTGGCCACTTACCTCTCATTTCAAAAACCATCCAAGTAAGATGAGCAAGATATGTGACACTACTAAAGAAGCAAGGACAAATTCATGAGTGATGTTCTTCTATGAACCCCTACACATGGACGTGCCAATATTGGCCAACCAAAAAGAACTTATTTACATCAGCTGTGTACGGATACTGGATGTAGTTTGGAGGACTTGTTGGGAGTGATGGATAATAGTGAGGAATGAAGAGAATAAGAGAACTCTGTGCTATTAGTACAGCTTGATAATGATGATATGCATATATATGTGTTGCGGAGCCGATAAGTATGTCGACCCCGCAAATGAATTATGTGAATGAGAACAGCCAAAAGCAATATGAAGGGACAAAGGTGAGATAATAGTTATAACAAATGACAATTTATTTCGTCGTATTTACAAGCGTATATGTAAATGTCCGTGGCGGTTGTATGTAGTCTTCAGCTAGAATGGGTTATGTCATTAGCTGGTATAGTCACGTTGTAGATGTTCGCAGCTGGGCGTTCGACGAGGGTCGCTGGCGTAGGTCGAGTCATAGAGATACAGCTGGATGTTTGATGCTGGTAAGCTGAGGTCGGTTGAGTCGTCAGGTACAGCTGGACAGTCGTCGCGGGCAGTTGAGGTCGGTCGAGGTTGGTAGATCGATATCCCCGGTTATGACGGTATGTTGCGGTTAACCAAGGATGTATCGATCCGGTTGCTGGCTCGTACGGCGGGTCATACGTGAGTTAGGTGTTGCAATAGTAGAACAGTCCATAACAGCGAGTCGTTACATAGACTGCATTGTACCTTGCAAGAGCGTCAAGGTCGAGGAAAGGCTAGGGCCTTGCTGGGACCCCTAGCCGTGCGGACGTATCGGACGGGAGTGAAGGCTTTGTCGTGTCAAAGCCATGCGGACGAGCGGACGAGAGCGAAGGCTTTGTCGGGTCAAAGCCGTGCGGACGAGCGGACGAGAGCAAAGGCTTTGTCGGGGCAAAGCCGTGCAGACGAGCGGACAGCAGCAAAGGCTTTGTCGGGGCAAAGCCGTGCGGACAGGCCAGAAGGCCGAGGCTAAGATGGGCGTTATCTTAGCGCTGCGCAGATAGCGAAGGAGTAGCTAAAGGCTGGACCGTGCCATTAGCGCTGCGCAGCTTATCGGACTATTGGAACCGAGTGAGAGTTAAGACCGGTTGGTCTTAGAATCCGTCTTCGTGTTTGCCGCCTGGCCGTCTACTTTGACTGATCATTACTGACCGCCAGAGATGCTCTGACCCGCAGACAGAGAAATCTTATGGTCCTAAAAAGGACCTTTGTGCATACCTATGTAGGTGGAAAAAAAAAGCAGATCTACCACGAGAAGTGGGATCAACGTCGGAAGTTAAGGTGAATGCGACCGCACAGAATGCAGGATTCCTCCTTAAAGAGCTTCGCCAGGAGCGCGCCGAGTATTTGTCGCTGCCTCCCACCAGACACGACTTGACACAAGGTCAAAAGCCCGAAGGCCAATTAAAGTGGGGATAAAGGGGAGGGGAGGACGGGAACGAGCCGAGACTCGAACCCTGCTTGTCTGTGCTGCTCATCGGCTCACTTAGTGCAATGTGAGCCTGATGAGGCAAGCAGTTTCACGAACCCAAATGTGGGTCCGGGCACGTATGCCAGTTTGCGGCTTAAACTAGACGCATGGTCTAGTGCCGTCCAAGGGGGACAAAGGAGACAAAAATGCAGCTCGCCCACCCGAAGGTAGCCAAGTCGAAACTAGGTGCCTAATTAAAGGCCCCAAGTTTGCCATTGTTCCTTTTCCAGGGCCACGCTCCGGACCGAAGTCGAGCGTTGAAAAGGGCCTGTTGATATCACGAAAGTGCTGTGACACACAGCTCAGCCGCGTGAATGTAAAATTCTTTGATAAAAAATGAGTGTAGCCATAAAGTATTTTTCTAACCTGCTATAGGCTGGCGACGACTATTAGTTCAAGTCTTATCAGGTTATTTTTGGCCAAGGTCGTTAGAAAGAAAAAGGGCTTAGTCAGTTCCGGTCGTACTCGGATATAATTGTCCTAACGCGGGCGTGTAACTTGATATGTTTAGGTTTATCAGCCGGATGCGGCACATGTTTAATATATTTGTGTGTGTGTGTGTGTGTGTGTGTGTGTGTGTGTGTGTGTGTGTGTGTGTGTGTGTGCATATATATATATATGTGTGTGTGTGTGTGTGTGTGTGTGTGTGTGTGTGTGTGTGTGTGTGTGTGTGTGATAGTAATGATGTTTGATATGATTCTATTTTATTATCAGTGGTTGTTATTTTCTTATTGCGACTAATTTACAAATTAGAATTTCTCTCTTATTAATACTCAACTGTAAGAGACATTATATTATGTTTTAAAATCTTATCAAGTATATTTGTCCAAGATCGTCATGGCTTCATACAAGGGGAATTTTTACGTTACCTCATCAGATGATATCTTAATCCTGCCACTGAGTTAAAACTTGATCAATGCTGAAAAGTATGCAAGGGAGTTAACTCTGATTACTTTACTGTAAACGTGATTTTGATTGGTCAAATTACAACAAGCGGTTGCAAGCAACATGGCAGCTTCCCTATGGAAAGCATGGCATACCTCTTTTTCATTTGTCGTACAAAGTTTGGTCAGATGTCAAGTTCGAAAAGTGCGCAGTGATGTTTTTCGCCGATCGGTGAGAATAATCACGCCGGAAGAACAAGAGAAGTTACTATTAAAAAAACAAGGATACATTGTTGATGACGAAGAAGACAATATACAGTCACATATACCAAGTCAGGAAACTTCACGAAAGAAAAAAATAGTCAAGGATAGAAAGTTAGATTTAACGAAACAAGCAAAACAAGAAATACAACCTTTAAAATATGAGAAGCTTCAAGAAGGAGACAAAAGATTCGGGTATGTATCTACTAGTATTCGTCAACTATCCTCGTTTTGTAAGGCTATTTCAGGGTTTTTTTCTTTATTTTTTTTTTTTCTTTGTCGTAAATTTTAAGATTGATTAAAAAAAATAAAAACCTTACAAAAACAAAATACATTAATTTCCTAAGAGTCAGAATAAATTTAACTCTAAAACGTAACTGAACCCTGTCGGTGGGGCTCATAATATGCTGGCTAATAGGGGTTCGTAGGTATAACTTTAAACTGCATCTGATGGTAGCGTTTCAGAAATCTAGAATGTGTGGAATACTTTGTCATTGCCATTATTCCCAGGTCCACTTTGATCCGGAGTGGTAGTACACTTAGGGTCCCATCTATGGGTCAAATAAATCTGGAAAAAAGAAAAAAAAACGCAAATATATAAATCTACAATGTCGCCAATGGTCCAGGAGACCTGGGTCCAATCCCAGGTCGCGTCATACCAAAGACTTTAAAAATGGTACTTGATATCTCCTTGCTTAACACTCAGCGATATAAGGTACGTATCAAGAGTAAAGGGGAGAAATCCATGGAAAGGAGTTACGCCGTCCCCTACACCTCGGTGTAATAGCTATTGAAAAGGGAGCCTTCTGGTCGCCCACTTTACTTTTACAATGAACACGATTCCCTTACTTCCAGACAAAAATAATTCCAGTCGGATTGACATGCCGTTAGTATTAATCAATAAGTTAATCAAAATATAACTACTTAACGTTTTGTTTATCACTTAAGTTTTTTTGGGGGGGGGGGATTTGTAAATTAAAACAGTACACGATAAACCAAGTTTTGTTTATTTTTTACTTGACCTTTGTTTTTCAATGTCACAAATTTTTTTGCAATGATAGATTTGATTATGACCACAATTTAAGAAAAATTTGCACTTCTTATGAAATGTTGCACTTCTAAAATGAAAATAGTTTTCTGTCGTCAAAGAAAAAATACTCTTGATTTTAATAATATTATCTGAAAAAAAGTTTATTTATTTGAAGGGAAATAACTCTGACATCTCAAATCGAATTAATACGTAGTTTTCAAAGCATTGTTCATAGACATGTAAAAAAAAAAAGTGCACTTTTTATCGGCAGTGTTTTGATTTAGTACTGGTAATCTACGTCCCTTAATCCTTGTTTGTGTGTGTGTGTGTGTTAATAAATTCTCAGAACATGTTTATCTCCCATGTGACGCTTTTTATATTGGGACTTTTGCAGGCCTCGGTAGGAAAAAAACATCCAATAAAAAAATCCTCATTCAAAAAACAAGGACTAAAAAACTAAAATTCATTTTTATCTAATCACACAAATTTAATTATTCAGTATCTTTACATTAATTATCAAAATCCCAATCACCTGGTGTAAATGGAAGAGTTTAATCTGCAAATGTCTCTAAAAATGTTTAACCTAATTTTTTTTCTTTTATTAACCACATTCTTAGAAGATTAAGCTTTGAAAACAAACTATAAAATGCTTATAAGAGCAATATTGTAACTTATTTTACCATTTTTTTGAACTTCAAATATAAACTATCCATACTACAATAGACAAACTGTTATGAAAAATGTTAACAAAATCTAATTCTCTATGGAATTATCTTTAAAGAATGTAAGAATCATTCAGTTGGGCCTTCATTGAGTTATTCAAATTAACAAAATGATTGAGAGAAGTTGGTTAAAGACAACAAAACAAAAAAACATGGATTTGGGGTGAAAATCTCATTTTTATTGCATTAGTTGTTGGCGACCTTAGGCGAGGGTGACCAGAAGACTCCCTTTTCAATAGCTAATACACTGAGGTATAGGGGAGGGCACTACTCCTTTCCCTGGATTGCTCCACTTTACCCTTGATACATACCTTATAATGCTGAGTGTTAAGCAAGGAGGTATCAAGTACCATTTTTAAAGTTTTTGGTATGACATGACCTGGGATTGAACCCAGGTCTCCCGGACCATTAGCAAACACTCTACCCACGAGGCCAATGAACCAGTGTGAATTTAAAAAAACAACAATGCTTTAGCAGGTGCATGTTTTTATACATACCTAACTCTTCACAAAACTGTTAAAATGAATCTTCAGTTTATTTTTATTAAATTGTTATTCATTAGTATCACAAGACTATGAATCTGCTGTTGGGTATCAGCACAGGCCTGGGCTCAGAAGATTGGCAGTTACTCATGCAGCAAATCTCCCCACTCATCTCCTGTACCAATGTTGTCCAAGAGAAGAAGGGTTGATACAACTTGGCATCAGTGTGGTTGCTAGAATGAAGTTAGTCATTATCAGACTGACTTGGTCAACAGAAAATCAAGACTTTAAAAGTCATGTTTTCATTTGTTGTATGAGCAGTGTCCAACTGACAGAGCTTCTCAAAGTGGTCCAAATAGACCCCTAGGGTGAATAAAAGCATAGGGGACAACAGGCGATGAATTTATTTGTTTGCATTTATAAATCCTTTTTTAACAGGTGAACAAAAATTACTGGAGTATGTAGATAAGTTGTCAGATATACACCTAGCAAAATGCTCGATGGGTTGTAGTGGCTACTAGATATGTGTTGTTAGGTCATTTAAATAAATAAACGATCAAGCTCTGACCAAAAAGATTCAGTTAATGTTGTGAGCTTTTCCAAGTTCATATATTGTGGAATCTAGGTTTAACCATTTTTTTTTTAATTAGCAGAGAAGCACTTTGAACACAGAATGTGGTGACTTGTGGCTCTAATTCATAAACTTGCCACTTGATATTTGTGATGTCCTCAGTGCCAACCAAACCCATTAGAAAATAATACAAGAGTTAAATATACATTGGCATTTATAGTTTACCAATTATTTTCTCATATAAGTTCTATTAAACGCTGGTAAATTGTAATATTCATTTGATTTATTTCAGAGTGAATAGAAATGAAATCTGGTTACAAGGAGTGTGTCAAGTAAAAAGTTTGTGAAGCCTTGCCATAAGCATAAACCTTTTGATGATGTTTATTAACTTATAAGTCCTCTCAAAAATATAGTTTAGAGTTTTTATTGCTGCTATAAGAAGTGCAACAGATAGATTTATAATCAGCTTCTATAACTTTAAAAAAATTGCCCTTCTGATAGGTTTTCAGCAAGTTTCACTAATATAGAAAGCTAAGAAAAAATTTTTTTTCAAATTTCTCTTTTGTCAGAATTGTCGTGAACAATGCTAAGTCAAAGAGATCACGCCAAAAGAGTCAAAAGATTTTGCTGGAAGGTCACCGTCTCATCTCGGATGCTCTCTTGGCTGGTGCTAAGTGCTGTTCCATTTATTTCACCAGTGAAGTTGACCCGAACAAATTGCCATTGGATTCTTCCAGCCAGATTCCACTTTATAAAGTCAAGTATAAACACATGAAACTATGGTCAGATGTTGTAACTCCACCAGGAATTATGGGTAAGCTTCCTTTTGAAATACAGAGTGTTCCAGAAACATTGGTATGATTTTATAATCTAATAACTTGCAAAATTCTCATTCAAATGACCACAAATTTTAATTCCATGTGTAGAAAAAACTTAGAATTCTATGTTTAATGGTTTTTTTCCAGGTCTAAAAATGCTGTTCACTGGAAAAGAAAAGGCATTTAAACTATAGATATAGATTAAATTACAAAATGACATCAATTTTTATGAAACACTATGTACATCTCAAAATTTTTGAAACACTGTATTTATATACAAGGCTTGATTGATTTTAGGCATAATCATTAACTGATTCCTTGCTAAAAATATTCTCAATTTTAGTGGTTTAGGACATCGCATGCCTATCTCCAGTCAAAGACTCCACTTACATAGCTGCCAAGCCTTTACTTGGTATAGCCTTGAGATCACATTTTGTATGTAAATAAAATAGTCATTCTTTTAAAAAAAAGATAGGAGACTGCATTATGTATACATATATATAATATAGTATTTTCTCATCCTCCCAGTGGGATAGAATATGGTACAATGCCTGTTTTTTTTTAAAATCTTGAAGACCCCTAAATGTATGGTGGAGTCCTTGCAGCTTAGTGGCTAACTTGCTGGACTGCAACACTGTAGTATGTAGGTTTGAACTCCAGTTGCACTGTTGCATTCACTTTCAGACTAGTGCCCTTCAGAAAGGTATAAACCCCTTTCTCCAGCCAGCTATGAGTTAAATAGTACTACTAGGATGGCTCTGGCATTAAATAACCTACAGAGGTTGATATGCCATTAAAAACAAATCAACCAACACCACATTTATGTGGGATTATAGACAAAAATTTTACAATTTGGAAACTCACTGAGATGGCTGAGGTTAACATTTCAGAATCCTTTTCTTAAGGGTTTTGATATTTTTCTTTGAAGATACTTGGAGTTTCCATTCTCCATATGAAAGATGGTTTGGAAACTCATGAAGATTGCTGACTTGAATTATTAAAACTTTAATAAATGTGGGAACCAAACTCTGAATGCATATTTTTTCATTTTATCATCACTTGGAATCAAGTGACAACCTTTCATTTAAATGAACTCTTAAATGTTTCATTAGCTTGTTGATTTAAAAATCTGATTCATTTTTGGACATATCTGGCGTGGGTACATATTTACTCAAGTGACACAAGGTCAATTTTTTAGTGGAGTAAAGCTGGATTAAATTAAGAGATTTCCTTCTCCTAGACCGGTTATCTAACTAAGGTTAAAGAAATCAGTCTGTCCTACTAATTACCCATGGCTAGGAGGAGAAGAGATAAATTTATGCTTTTATCAAGGTTATTAGCATAAAATGAAACACAAACTACTTTGTCTAGGATTTGAACTCAGGTCGACGATTCCACTTCCTACAACAATTACTGTTACACTGAACATGTCTCCAATTAATCCTGATTAATTTCCAAATATCTATGAACTCATAGTTAATCCTACCCTATTTGGCAGGGCTTAGAATACACTGACAGAATCCCCTGCTGAAGGGTAAGCCCTTTCCACCAGTACCACCAGCAAAAAAAAAGAAGTATCCTTGGTATAACATTAAACTGCATCTGAATATGAGGCTGCAATTCTGGTGATCTTGGAAGTGTGGAGTAAACTTCATTGCAATTACTCCCAGGTTCACTCTGACTCAGGGTGGTAGTACTTGTTAGGGTCCTATTTGTAGGTCAAAAATCTGTTTGAAAATTATTTGTATTCGATATGACAGTATGCAGAAGAATATTAAAAAGACTGCACAAAAATGTATATATTCACTTTTGGACTAAAACCCTTGGAAAAGGTATTGAACACCTTTATCCTCCAAGTTGTTGGTTAAATAGTATCACCGTTGCTGTTTTTCAAGGATGGCTTTGGCATTAAATAAACTATGAAGATTGATATGCCATTAAACACACCAAACCAAACCAAATAAAAAATGTAAATATGAGCAATCTAGACATAAAATAACTCTAGACGGCTTGACATGCCTTTAAAATCAGTCTACATACCAAATCATAGTTAATAGCTTTCAAGTTCAGCACTTTAGTTTTTATCTTATCTAAGTCTGCATTCCATACATTTTTTATTCTCTGTGAAAATGAATGATTTAGAAAAATCATCCTGGAAGCTTATTTGTCTGAAAATAAAAATGAACACTGGCTTGCTTAAAAATAATTTTACCTTCAAACTATTTGCTTACGATCACACACACACATATATATATATATATATATATATATATATATATATGGCATTAAATAACCCACAAGGGTTGATTTGCCATAAAACACAAAACAAAACAAGACCAAACAGTAAACTGAATGTTCCTTTTATTGTTTTTTTACTTTTGTCTCTTTTAGCTGTTTTCCAAATGCCTGCAGCGGGAAATGCTATTATCCCACAGACACAAACAATTCCACTGACTTTGATCTGTGATAGTATTCAGGATTCAGGAAATATGGGTTCTCTAATTCGAACGGCAGCTGCTGTAGGCTGTGCAAGAATCCTGACAACTTCAGGTAAGTACTGTTCAACATGGTGGCCCTAATTACTTCAGCCTGGTCTGTTGAATACGCTGACTGCAACTCAACATAGGGGTAAGACCCCATTTAATCTGTATGCAAACAAATAACATGTTAAATTGAATTGTTTGTGATATATAACAATACTTGGAACCGTTTAACTGTGTGCAAACAAATGTGCTTGGTCTCATTTAAAAATTTAATCTACAAAATGTGTTTACAAATTGTGTATATCTAATACATATATGAACCAGTTTTGGAATTAAATAATATACAAGGGTTCTGCTATAAAAACCAACCAACCAACCAACCTACTGCCTTCAGGCTGGGTTTTCTTTCTTTTTTTTCTTTTTTAATGTTATTTCTATTATATGAGTCGTACTCTTAAAAGGGGATTCTTTGTGGTGTGGTGGCTGTTATATTCACTTTTGAACTAATACCCTTGGGAAAAGTATGAGTTTCCTTATCTCCCTAGCTATTGGTTAAATATTACCACAACTATTCTTCTATAAGGATGGCTTTGACATTAGATAACCCACAAAAGTTTATAGTCTATTAAATAAAGAAAACAAACCATGCTCTGAAAGTAAAGACTTCAATTATTTGCAGAGGAAGTCCCTGTGGCATAGCGGCTTATATGCTGGACTGTCACATCATGGTAAGCAAGTTTGATCTCCAGTTAGGAAAGGCATGAACCCTCTTATTCCCCATAGCTATGGGTTAAATAGTATCACTGCTGTTCTTCTTTAAGGATGGGTTTGGCATTAGATAACCCACAAAGGTTGATATGTCATTGAATAAAGAAACCAATCCAAACAAAACCAAATCCATTATCTGCATGGAAACTCAGATTATAACACGATTAGATAGAGCAAATTTTCAGCTACCAAACAATATTTTTAGCATTAAATAACCTACAAAGATTGATATGCCATAAAACCCAAACAACCAACCAACCAAACAATATTTTCCTATATAGTCAACACCAATGGCTATTTATTTTTGCAAATGTTGAACAAGAACCTGCATACTATGCTCATAAATGATTTTCATGAAGTATTGTCAATCATCAGACACATATTGTAATTCTTTTCAAAAGCTGATTTAACTTTCTATTTATATTTTGCCTGTACCGACCCTGTCACACCTCCACCATTAAAGTTGGAGGCAGCAACAGTTGCAACAACAGTTGCAGCAAGCACTTTCAAATTACATAGATATATTAAGAATACTTTCCTAAACAATCAACTATTTATTTATTATCATTTTTTTTTTTATCAATCTGCTGCAAAAAAATGTTTTTTTATATATCTGCATCTGTTTATTTATTCAGATTTTAAGATTTTACAATGTATATGAGCAGGAGAGTCACTGTGGCGTGATGGATAACGGGCTGGATTGTGGCATCATAGTAAGCGAGTTTGAACTCCAGACACACTATTATGTTCATTTTTGGACTAATACTCTTGGAAAAAGTGTGGACTCCTTTATTTCCGCCCCCCTGGCACAGCTGTGGGTTAAATAGTATCACTACTGTTCTTCTACAAGGATAGTTTTGGCATTAAATACCACTATGGTCTTTCTTTGGTATTGCATAACCCAGGTTGGTTGATATGCCATTAAAAAAAGTAACCTAACTTAAATGTGTATGAGAGTCTCCCAAAGAATAAGGTGAATTTTGCCTAAGGAATTGGCATTCGGAAGCACTGTTTACAGTTTCACCTTTTTCGAGGAAATCAATAGGGATAGGTTTTATTTTACCCAAGGAATTGACAATAGGAAGCACTGTTTACAGATGCACCTTTTTCAATGAAATCAATATTGATGGGTTTTATTTTACCTAAGGAATTGGCAATAGGAAGTACTAATTTTAGTTGCACCTTTTTTAAGGAAATCAATAATGAAGGGTCTTTTCATATCCCAGAAAACTGTTAGTCTGATCACTGAGCCTGAATTTTTTTTTTCTAGAAGGTCAGCATGTTTCCCCTTTATGGACTGTCTTTTCAACTCAGGCTCATTGTTGCAAACTCATTTTCAGTCTATTTGTAAACATGTTTTTTTTTTTTTAAATCGTGCGTCACATTCTTGTGTAAATTTCACATAGTTTGCACTTCTCTGTCACCGAAAGTTTGATGACAGACCAGTCTGGGAGAGACCCCCTAGCATAATGGCTAAAGTGCTTAACTGCTGTCTTGAAATAAGCAAGTTGGGACTCCAGTTGAGCTATTACATTAACTTTCAGTGTAATGCTCTTAGAAAAGGCATGAACCCTCTTATTCCCCACCAGCTTAT
The DNA here is from genome assembly GCA_963585895.1 of Sepioteuthis lessoniana. NCBI lineage: Eukaryota > Metazoa > Mollusca > Cephalopoda > Myopsida > Loliginidae > Sepioteuthis > Sepioteuthis lessoniana. The sequence goes on along the minus strand of OY757924.1, from coordinate 73,783,046 downwards.
GGCTAAAAAGTATCACTGCTGTTCTTCTACAAGGATGGCATTGGTGTTAAATAACCCAAGAAGATTGATATGCCATTAAATAAAGAAACTAAACCTGTTTGATTTGCTGCCATTTTGAATAGCTTCAAAAGAAATATTTTTGTTAGATTAAAATAATTTTTGGTATAAATCCCTTCAAAATAATCCAGTTTACATTCATGGAAAAAAATTTTTTTTATGTTTGTATCTTTTTTCAAAAAATTCCCTTTATTTATTAAATGATCCCCTGTATATATATATATATATATATATATATATATAAGTACCTTCTCCATGTTTTTTCCTACAAGTAATCATTTACTAATTTTACTATTATACATTAACTGTAATACTAATAATATATTCAGGATTTGATAGATTTTTTGTTTTTTCTCTTCTTTTCTTTGCTTCGAAGGAATGCTTAGTATTTATATTCATTTTATCATCTATTTACACTTAAGTTTCTTTGTTTACTGACATATCAACCTTCATAGGTTCATTAATGTCAAAGCCATCCTGGTAGAACAGTAGTGGTACTATTTAACCCATAGCTGGGGGAATAAGTAGGTTCATGCCTTTCTGAAGAGTATCAGTCCAAATATGAATGTAATAGCATAACTGGAGTTTGAACTTGGTTACTAGGATGTCATAGTCCATTATGTTGGCCACAAGTTCCTACTTCAAAGTTTCATTTGATGATTCTATCTTAGTCAATAAATGAAACATCTAGTAGGGAGGGGTTCCCATGGCATAATAACTAAAGTCCTGGATTGCAGCCTCTAGGTATGTATTTACCTACTCCTCTGCACAGGCAGGATGTGACACAAGGTCAATTTTTAAGCAGTTTAGCCAGTTCAGAGTATTCCTTCTCCTAGACTGGTTGCCTAACAAAGGCTAAAGAAAACTGTATACCCTATTATTTACCAATAGCTGGAGGTAGAATAGTTGGGTATTAGTGCTATGTGAAATGCAAACAGTTTTGTCCAGGATTTGAACTTATGTCGCAGTGTCCATTTCCTACAACAATAACCATTACACCATAGCATATCCTGTGGCCTTGAAGTAAATGAATTTGAACTCCACTCATATTATATTCACTTTCAGATTAGTACTCTTGGGAAAGGCATGAACCACCTTATCCCCTCAGCTATAGGTTAAAAAGTATTACTGCTGTTCTTTTTCAAGGATGGCTTTGGCATTAAATACCTTTTGAAGTTTGATATGCCATTAAGCAAAAAAACAAACCAAACATTTTGTAATGAGGCTATATAGTAACTACTTGCAATTATTCACATTTCCTTAGAAAATATATGAATATTTATTAGGGTAAATTATTATTTGGTTTGGTTTCTTTGTTGAATGGCATATCAACTTTTGTGGGTTATTTAATACCAAAGCCATCTTTAGAGAACAGCAGCAGTGATACTATTCAACCCATAGCTAGAGTTCATATCTTTTTCAAGAGTATTAGTCCAAAAGTGAACATAATAGCATTAATGGAATTCAAACTCATTCACTATGATGTCATAGTCCTACACTTTAGCCACTATCCCACAGAGACTTTCCCTGTATCTTTTCAAGTATTCCTATCTAATACTAATAACTACACGGTTTCAAGTAATAATTTTATCATATTTACCCAACCCCTCCGCTCAGGCAGGATATGACACAAGGTCAATTTTTAAGCCAAGTTTAACAGGTTTGAAATCAGAGTTTTCGTTCTCCTAGACTAGTTGCCTCACCATGGCTGAAGAACTCAGTCTGTCCTACTATTTACCCATAGCTGGAGGGAGAATAATTGGATTCATACCTTTCCCAAGGGTATTAGTGCTATTTGAGATGCAATCAGTCTCGTCCAGGATTTGAACTCGTGTCGCCGTGTCCATTTCCTATGATGATAACCATGGGCAAGTAATAATTTTATAGCTCTACAAAATGTGTGAATCTCAATGTTTTCCATGAGGTTTAGGTTATGATATATCTACTTTCATGGGTTTTTTAATGTCAACACCATCCTTATAGAAGAATAGTAGTGGTACTATTAAACCTATAGTTGTTGCAGTCGAGTATTTCAGCGACTATGCCATGGAGACTACCCTATTAAAAGTTTGTAAGAGATAAAAAAAAATGCTTAAGCTCAAACCTAAACTCAAGTTTGTATAATAATAGTATGAGTTAATTAATAATATAATAATAATAATAATAAAGTAATATAGTTATGATTGTATGACTACCGGCCCATTGGCCTAATGAGAAGAGTGTTTGCTAATGGTCCGGGAGACCTGGGTTCAATCTCTGGTCGAGTCGTACCAAAGACTCAAAAAATGGTACTTCATGCCTCTTTACTTAACATTCAGCATTATACGGTACGGATCAAGAGTAAAGTGGAGTAATCCAGGGAAAGGAGTAGTGCCCTCAGTGTAGTAGATATTGAAAAGGGAGTCTTTGGGTCACCCTTGACTAAGGTCGCCAACTTTACTTTTATGATTGTATGATAAATAATATAATAAGTAAGTAAAGTTGGCAACCATAGTTGAGGGTGACCCGAAGGCTTCCTTTTCAGTAGCTATGACGCCGAGGTATTGGGGAGGGCGCTAATACTTTACCATTGATCCATACCTTATAATACTGAGTGTTAAGTAAGGAGGTATCAAGTACCATGTTTGAGTCTTTGGTGTGACTCAACCTGGGATTGAACCACAGTTTCCCAGGACATTGGCAAACACTCTAACTATAATATAATAAATAACATGATATAATAAAATAAAATAATAATTAATAGTATAATGATATAATAAGATAATAATGATATAATAAATAGTATAATAATATAATAAGATAATGATATAATAAATAGTATAATAAAATGAAATAATAATTGTATAATTAATAGTTTAATAATATAATGAATAGCATAATAATTATTGTATGATAATATATTAAATAGCATAATGTAATAAGATAATAATAATATAATAGATAGCATAATAATTGTATAATCAATAGTATAATAATATAATAAATAGCATAATAATTGTATAATCAATAGTATAATAATATAATAAATAGCATAATAATTGTATAATCAATAGTATAATAATATAATAAATAGCATAATAATTGTATAATCAATAGTATAATAATATAATAAATAGCATAATAATTGTATAATCAATAGTATAATAATATAATAAATAGTATAATGATAATATGTATCTGTGTGTACATAGTTTTTTTACTTTGCTGAATAATGATTTTTTACTTTTGTTCTTTTTTTCTTTTTTAGGCAGTGTTGATATTTGGGAACCAAAAGTGATCCGTTCAGGCTGTGGTAGCCATTTTCGTGTACCAATCCTGAATAGTATTCCTTGGTCTCAAGTTCCAAATTATATTTCACCAGATGCTCAGATTCTGCTTGCATCAGCATCTTTAACTGACCAGTTAATGAACCAAAAAGTAAATACCTTGAATTTCGAGGAACTGGAATCACTTATAAATCTCTCTGAAGAACAGTCAGATCATGAAACAAGTGATGAAATGGAAGAAAGCTCTGACGATTCAGAAGAAAACACTCATGCTGAAGATTTGTTCACCAATGCACCCATCCCATCAAAATCCTATGAACAACTTTCTTTTACCAATAATGAAATTGTACTAATCATTGGTAATGAAGCTCACGGCTTAAGTACAGAAGCTAAAAAGTTGGCATTCAGTCGATATGGACAATTGGTTTATATTCCGCTGGCACATGGTGTTGAGAGTCTTAATTCTGTTGTGGCTGCCGGAATTATGATGTTTGAAATTCGGAAGCAGATTGGTAAAATATTGAAATTGAAACAGAATACCAGAAAATCTGCAAAACAAATTAAAAGATAGATATTACCTGGATGCGTAAATAATAATGTTGTTAGGTATCATTTGTCATAGTAAAATTGCTGAGATTTGTATTGAATTTTCTTATTTTGTCATACAAGGTGTTTCAGATTAATTTGATATCATTTCATAATCTAATAACTTGCAAAATTCTCATTCAAATAACCTCAAATTTTAATTCCATGTGTAGAAAAAAACTTAGAATTCTATGTTTAATGTTTGTTTGTTTTTTTCAGGTCTAAAAATGCCATTCACCGGAAAAGAAAAGGTATATAAACAATAAACATAGTGTAACATACCCATACATGAATACGTGAAATGTACATAGAATGTTCATAACTCATATATCGATAACATAGGAATCCCGAAACGCAAAAAACACTTACGACTTCTTAGTTCAGGTACAAAACTTTTTATTACCTTTGAGTTAAAAGGTTTTTCGACATAAGGAGAGTGATACACAATCTTTCTATGCTGACTTTTCCATCTGCCCCAAACCACGTGTGACACCCGCCACAAGGCCTTGGTGAGCTCCGAAAGTCAACCTTCTTTCTCGGACGCTAAAACTCAACTCACTGACTTTTCTCAAATCTCAGCCCACACTTCCAGTGCGTGACCTCACTCACATCTCCTGGTCCCATTTCTGGGGTTTTATTTTGATGTCTGTGAATGACGCGTCCTCTCCACGCACGCGTGAACACCTATGCTCATGTTGCACCAAACTAACCCATGCGCTAAGCAAAAGGTTCTCAGCCTAACTAAACCAAAAGGCAAGATATATAAAATGAAATCCCTCGGTCATTATATTACAATAGAATTTTGAGTTGTTTGTACACATACTGTTAAAATTTGAGATCATTTCAACAAGAATTGGTTAAGTTTTATTAGATTACAAAATGACATCAATTTTTATGAAACACCATGTATATATCAAATTTTTTGAAAGACGCTGTATTCATATACAACACTTGATTGATAAATGTCTCCATACAATCTCAATTTAGCAACTTCTGGTTGTTCCCAAAAACTGAAAAGCAGTAGTGAAACTTCTCATTTTTTTGTCTTATGCCAAAAATGAAGTTGTGTGAAATTAAATCAAAAGTAAACCAGAAACTTTATGGACAAAATGAAAAACATGGATTGAATATTTTGGAAAATATTTAATTTTGTTGAAAAATAAACTTGTAATTTTGAAGAAAAATAAACTTATTTAATTTTGATACCAGTTTCTGGTTTAAAGCTAGTTTTAAGGGATTAGAGACCATATTTATCAATCAACCGTTATTTGTATGTATAAAAAGGATACTGTAATTGTTTGTGTATAAGATGCACTTATTATTCATGAGAACTAACTTTTTTCTTGACCTTATGCCTCAACGTATTCAGGATGGGATGACTGAAAGTAAGTTATATCTATAGTCTAAACTAATGTATTTTACTCCATCATAGACAAATATCCACTGTGTGTTTGTTTATAATTTTATTTCTTCTATCGTGAGATTATTTTCACTGCAAGCTTGTTGCATTTTTACATGAACATAGCTGTGTATTTGTTATCAATACTGTGTAAATTTTGTGTTTTAAGACATAATGTAAACTATATAAATTCTTATTTTTAGTCAGTACAAACCGATGAAAAGTTAAACAAATGCTAAACTTAGGTTAAACTCAACTACTGCAAATTCTAAAGTCAGTATTATAAACTAGAATCTTTCTAGAATTTCATAGTCCAAAGAGGTGTGTATTATACAGAAATAATTACAGTATATATGTGACTTGCTGCACAAAAGCACAAGTTTGTATATATTGATGAATTTATTTATCTACCTAGTTATCCAGTGTTTCCCAGGTCTTGCCAGATATTTTACACATCTCTCAAAATCACTCCACTAGAAAAAACAAATTATTTCCTATACATTTTTTTCTTTCTTTAAGGAAGCAATTTCATCTCTAAAGTTCCATAAACTTTTGGGTACCACTTTATACATAAGTGCTTATATTTGTAGACATTATATTTTTAGTGTCTATGTGAACTACACAAGAATGTTTTAATTAAATCCTGGAAGCTATATCCCATAAAACAGCAGTTGTACAGCCACTCACCTCCGATCTCACAAAGTAAGATGAACAAAACCTGTTGGGCACTGCTGGAGAAGTAAGGACGAACTTATAAGTAGCGTTCTCTATCAGACTCCTATAAATTGACAACATACCAATGTTGGCTGACCAGCAAAAACTTAAAGTTTTGTGCGGATACTGTATGCTGTCAAGAAAAGCTCCCTGAAGTGACGGATGACAAGAGAGTTAGGGAACTCTGTACTATCAGTACAACTTGATGATGATGTAAATATGTCTATAAAAATATACACACATACCATGTATGAGGCGTGCTTAGCATTTTAGGAAATGGAATCAGTGACTTGAATTCAAATCCTAGATAAGTCTATTGCATTTCAATTTGTGCTTGTGCCCTTGGGAAAGGTATGAATTTATCTGTTTGTACCATAACAGTACTATAGCGACCTTAGACCCCACCCCCACCCCAGTTGTGACTTTGCCATGGTAACAAAATTGTCAAATACAAATCTCTGTTAAAAATACACCAAGGTTTATTTGTTGTATATTGACCTACAACCCGGCCGGGCTGTCAAAATAGGAAATGCACCTATGTAAATAACAGGTGCATCCGGTCAAGGAATATCAGAATTATGACCTTGACCATGGATGGGTTGAATGAGTGCAATTGTGATGCCCACAAGAAGAAGGGGGCGTTGAACTATTATATAACTCTGTGAAGACAGGAAGTCAGTTAGTTTTGGAGAACAGACCAGTTTGGAGACAAGATGTGGTAGAGAAAACCAGCACCCAGCAGAGAGCTGGGCCCCCGGGCCTCCAGTTGAGCAGCCCTGAAGAACAGGAAAGAAACGCTGATGGCCATAAGAGTTGGGGGCAATATGTTGCAGTTCTGTTCGGTCTCCAACTCCCTTTCACACACAGCCCTTTCAAATAAAGTGAGAGGTATATTTTTCTAAGAAGTGTGTCGCTCGTCTTTATTGTGTGTCGTTATGATTCTGCATGCATTTGTAGATGTATATGCATATGGCTATACAACATATTTACTACTAGGTAGCAAGTAGCCGCCAGGTGAAATAAAGGAAGTATTGAAACATGAGACAACCGACAACTAGCCAAGAATAAGCAACATATCATGGTGAGAAAGAGAGAGCACACACAGACCTTAAATTTTTTCCTGGTTATAACATGCTTGTATGCTGGTTCTAAACCCCCCCTTTGGGGTGCCCCAGAATTTGGAGCTTGTAAACTTTCTTCTCCTTACATCTTCGTGGCTCATTTTCTATTGCTGTCTTAACCTTATCGCGTCCTGCTGTCAACTCTTCAAAGGGGGACAAGTTCTCTCATCACTTCCACTTGTCGTGTCAGGAGCAGAACCATAATATCTGTTTCCTGTAGTAATTTACGAAGTTCTTTGCTTCGATATGGCACAAGGCCGAATGAATGGGGCACCCAATGAGACTCAAACTCACTCATGTAGGTTTGCTAGTCTAACCTAGCTTGCTAACCATTACACCACCAGAGGTGCCCTAATATCTGTTTCCTGTACTCAGCACATGCTAACAAGACTTCCGGCCTCCAGTTTTCCTTAGTCATTCTTAACTACAATGAATGCCTTAGCTTTATTATCTGGTGACTACTGTCTGCTTTATTTATTCAATTTCCTATGAACCATTCAATTATGTTACATGTTCTCCTCAACCCCAGCTATGAGCAAATAGTAGAGCAGACTAGGTTCTCTAGCTTTGATTAGGCAACCATTCTAGAAGAAGGAAAACTGACTCCAAACTAGATATATTCTGATGAATAATTGATTTTGTGTCACAGCCTGACTGTTGTGAAGGGGTTGGGTAAATAAACATGCCAGATATGTCAAAAAAAAAATTAAACTTTTAAATCAGTAAGCCAATAAGATATTTTAGGGAGCACCCAAATGAAAAGTTCTTTTGGAAAGATTGTCATTTGATCCCAGGTGATGAAAGAAATGGATAAACACACATTTACAATTTGGTTCTCATCTTTTATCACTTAGAATATTCTGACTATTGTCTTCATTGTTAAAGTCTCAATGTTTTGGCCACTATGTCCTCCTGCTTTCTTCTGGTATTTCATGTCAAATTTGGGAGCCTACACAGAACTTCAAACTAAAAAAAAAAAATTGCAATATGGGCTAAGGTAAAAAATCATACATGATAGTAATGAGTAGTATCTCTTAGGTTGATGGAAACATTAGGTTTATAATATGAGCTAAGGTAAAAAAATCATACATGATAGTAGTGAGTTGTATCTCTTAGGTTGATGGAAACATTAGGTTTAAAATATGAGCTAAGTTAAAAAAATCATACATGATAGTAGTGAGTAGTATCTCTTAGGTTGATGGAAACATTAGGTTTATAATATGAGCTAAGGTAAAAAATCATGCATGATAGTAAGTTGTAAGTAGGTGACCTTAATCGAGGGTGAGCCAAAGGCTCCTTTTTCAATAGCTACTACACCGAGGTGTAGGGGAGAGCACTACTCCTTTCCCTGGATTCCTCCACTTTACTCTTGGTATGTACCTTATATTGCTGAGTGTTAAGCAAGGAGGTATCAAGTACCATTTTTAAAGTCTTTGGTATGATGCAATCCGGGATTGAACCCAGGTCTCCCAGACCATTGGCAAACACTCTACCCATGAAGCCAATGAGCCGGTATTCATGATAGTAGTGAGAGTATCTCTTAAGTTGATGGAAACATTAGGTTTATAAGTCCAAAAAACTTCACTCGGGATTGTCCAACACGACACATGGCACAGTAGATTAGGCATAAGAAAGTGCTTCAGAGTAAAAATCACCTGGAGGTTGTAGGTTCAATCTCAACTGCAAGTAAGAATAACAAGGAATACTTACCATAACTTAATACTTGTACCTAGTGATGGTTTATGAAATTAGAACAATAAATAAAGGGCTTAGTTCGAGGTTCTATGTAGGCTCCTGAGTTCAACATGAAACACCTGAGGAAGGCCAAAGGATATATCAGCTGAAACATGAGTGTAACAATGAAGACAATTGTCCAAATATTCTAAGCGATAAAAATTATCAGACTTCAGCTCTGAAATCTAGTTTATTTATGTGTTAATAATTTAGACCGGCCATCTCAGTGATTTTTCCAAACTGAAAAGTCTTAGCATCTTCTAAAGTTTATATCAAGGCCCCCTAATAAGGGGTTTTTAAAACCCACAAAGCAGGTCTGCTCTGGAGTACTTTAGCAATCTGACTACTAAAACTCAAAATGTAAACTTTCTCATAGCTTGTTTTAATTGTTCTGACCTCTCATCTGTCAATCAAATATTTCAACACTTCACCAAGATCACATACCTCGGAAGTAGCATCTCATCTACTGAAAACGATATCAATACACAACTAATGAAGGCATGGACAACTATCGATAGGCTATCGGTCATATGGAGGTCAGACCTGTCCTATAAAATAAAATGCAAATTTTTACAAACAGCAGTCATGTCCATACTACTATATGGATACACCACATAAACACAGATAAAGTGTATCGAGAAAAAGCTTGATGGCAATTACACAAGAATACTGTGAGCTGTAATAAACAAATCCTGGAAGCAACATCCCGCAAAGCAGCAGCTGCATGACCTCCCCCCTCCCATCTCTAAAACCATCCAAATAAGACAAACGAGACATGCTGGACACTGCTGGAGAAGTAAGGACGAACTCATAAGTGATGTACTCCTCTGGACCCCTTCACACGGATGAGCAGGTGTTGGACAACCAGCTAGAACTTATCTACCGCAGCTCTGTACGGACACAGGATGTAGCCTAGAAGACCTGCCAAAAGCAATGGACAATAGAGGTGAGTAGCGAGGGATAGTCAGGGAAATTTGTGTTAGAGGCACAACATGATGAGGATGATGAATTCTCTTAAAGCATCTTGATCAAGTTCTGATGAGCTAGACCTTATCTACTGCAGCTCTGTGCGGACACAGGATGTAGCCTAGAAGACCTGCCAAAAGCAATGGACAATAGAGGCGAGTAGCGAGGGAGAGTCAGGGAAATTCGTGTTAGAGGCACAACATGATGAGGATGATGAATTCTCTTAAAGCATCTTGATCAAGTTCTGATGAGCATCTTAGTCTTGGATTCATCTCTCAATGATGTATCAGCAGAACAAAACTTTGAAAGCCTGTTTGGGATTTGGCAATCAGTAATGACACCTTGACCATAAACGCTACATATTTTCTTTGCTGTTTCTGCTTTTTCGCTATTCTTAAACTCCCACAACATTTCATGTCAAATATGCACTTTCAGTTCTTCAATTTCAGCAGCATGAGATCATCAATTAAATTATTATGCACACTCTCTCACAACTGAAATAAGAATGACTCTTAAAGACACTCTTTAATCAGGTGGTTTTCTATTACATTTAAAACATTGGAAGTTTGAAATGCAAAGTTACAACTTATTTTAAGAAAATAGAATTTAGTTATGAGTAAACCTAATAGCTACGGCACAAAGGGAATTCATTCTTTTCCCAAGGGTATGATATTTGTCGCTGCCTCCCACCAGACAGGACTTGATCTTTTCCCCAGGGTATCAGTCAAAAAGTGAACGTAATAGCATGACAGGAGTTTGAACTCACTTACTACAAAGTCATAATCCAGCCACTACACCCCACGGATTCCCCATCCTGCTTACTTTAATGCCACAATTCAGTACATTAGCCTTTATACCACAAGGACTCCCCCTGCTTACTACCATATCACAATCCAGCATGTTAGCCACAATGCTATAGGGATTTACCCCCTTACGCCATGGGGATTTACTCCCCACTTACTACAATGTTGTAGTCCCGCATGTTAGCTACTACCCAATGGGGATTTACCACCCTGCATACTATAATGTTGCAGTCCAGCATCTTACACACAATGCCATGGGGATTTACCCCCCTACACCATGGAGTTTTTACCCCAACTTACTACAATGTCACAGTCCAGATTGGTTGGTTGGTTGTTTAAGCTTTATGGCATATCAACACTTGTAGGTTATTTAATGCCAAATCCATTTTTATACAAATAATCAATTCTATTTCAAACAATTCAGTTTAACATGAGTACACAGTTAAATTGTCAAAAACATTTCTATTTCAAGTGATTCGGTTTAGTCAAACATTTCTAATTCAAACAATTCAGTTTAGTATAAGTATAGATTTTGTTTACCCTCAGTTAAATGTCAAAATAGTTCTATATTCAGTTTAGCATACAAAAACAGTTCCATTTCAAACAATTCAGTCTAGCATAAGTATCAGTTTAAATGTAAGTACGCAGTTTAATTGTCAAAAACATTTCTATTTCAAGCTTTTCAGTTTAGTCAAACAATTCTATTTAGCATAAGAACGCAATTCAGTTCTATTTAACCCATAGATAGGGCTCTATCAAGTGCTACCATTCTGGGCCAGAGTAGACCTGGGAGCAATGGCAATGAAGAGGTGTTCCGCATTCCCTAAAGCCTCATCATCACAGGAACCTCACCATCAGATTGTTTAGTGTCATATCTAGGACACTCATTGGGGGTCTTAACCCTTTGCAGAGAAGCAGTCTGTGTATTTTACAGCCCTAGCCAACTGGGTAAAGTCCAGCTTGTTGGCCACTACACAATAGATATTCCCTTGCCTGCTTACTACAATGTCACAGTTCAGTATATTAGCCACTATACCATGGGGATTTACCCCTCCTAAGCAATGGGAATTTACCCCCACTTACTGCAATGTCATAGTCCAGAGTGTTAACCTCTACACAATAGGGAATTACTACCCTGCTTAGTACAATGTCGCCATCCAGCATGTTAGACACTACACCATGGGGATTTACCCCCTGCTTACTACAATTCCAGCATTTTAGCCACTATGCCATGGAGATTTACCACCCCTACACCATGGGTCCCCCCCCCACTTACTATAATGTTGTAGTCCAGCATGTTGACCACTACACCCCAGGGATTTCCCACCCTGCTTACTATAATACCCCAATCCAGTACATTAGCCATCACACCACAGAGAGTTTCTCTACTTATTACAATGTCACAGCCACTACGCCAAGGGGATTTGCCCCCTTGCTTTCTGCAATGTTACAATCCAACATTTTAGCCACTATGCCATGAGGATTTAAACCCACTTACAACAATATCACAGTCCAGCATATTAGCCACTGCGCTATGGGGATTTACCCCTTTCTTTTTTTAAAACTAAGTTGAACACTTCAGGATCTTTATAGGTAAGTGCGGATTTGAACTTTTTTAAAACCTAAATTAAGATTTTCAAAATATTGGTTACTTTTTTCTTGGTTATATTAGTAAATATGGGACACTCAATGAAGATCAAACTCACTAACAATGAGCTGGTAACTTAGGTTGCAAACCATTTCACCATAATTGAGGTTGATGTATACTTTACTCTAGGGGTTTCAAACTACTTTTTTATGAGACAGAACAATTTTCCTAATATTTGCCTAAAACTTGTTAATTTGTCCCTGACTATGTAGTGAAGTTCTCAGAGCATAAAGTGTTGGACTGAGGTCTTGAAGTAAGCAAGTTCAAACTTTAGCTGTACTATTAGATTCACTTTTGGACCAATGCCCTTTGGAAAGGCATGAACCCCCTTTTCCTCCCAGCAATAGGTTAAATAATATTACTGCTGTTTTTCTACGAGGGCTTTGGCATTAAATAACCCAGTTAGGTCGATGTGCCATTAAACAAGGAAACCAAACCAACTAAACTTGACCATACTTTGTGTGTTATTTTTCAGACTGTGGTCCTCATCTTTATCGTTGTTATTTGTAACACATTTCGGCCACTGTACCCTTTAGCCTTCTTCAGGTGTCCCTTGTTTATCTGTGTATAGAAATGATTTAACCTGGGAAATCATTTTTAAAGTTTGGCTTTCCCAGGTTAAATCATTTCCATACTCAGATAAACAAGGGATACCTGAAGAAGGCTGGAGGATACAGCGGCCAAAACATTGTGTTACAAATAACAATAAAGATGAGGACAACAGTCTGAAAAATAACACACGAAATATTGCACACCAAGCTTCATCTCAAAAATTCAGATAGATCGACTTGACCATGTTTTTCTCCAGAGAAGAGTAGAAAGTACATTATTATTTCAGTCTAGATCAAAAGCTGGAAAGTAGAAATAATCCAATTTTATATACATTTTTAAAATTATTCTTCATAAGAACATTAGTGAAATCAACATCAGTCTATCTCAAAGACGTATTTTGGTTGAAGGGTGACTGAGATTATAGAAAATTAACACACACCACAGAATATGAAGAATTTTTTTGTTTCATATATTGGAAAATTTATTTAATCCAACTTAAAATATTAATGTTAATTATTAACCAACGTAATACTTACCTGTTTTGTGTGAAGTTTTATGAGAAGAGTGAACACATAGCTAAGTCAAATTTATATTGCACATATTCAAGCACTTATACACACATATATACATATATAGACCCAAATAAAAGTACAACTAAATTAATACTTAGCTTAGGTTCTTTGTTTTCTTTTCTTTCAAAGAATAGTTGTCTTCAAAGTTTCATTACTTTTTTGGTGTGTAACGTTGGTTATTTGAAGCGACGTCATTCCATGTTGAAAAGTTTTTGTTGACTGTTACGATATTTGTCATACATGTCTTTTAAACAACGTCTGCTTATTTATAGTTATAAAATTAATATTTACAAAAAGACAGCTTTTTATTCTCAACCAATAAAAAACGTCCTTTTAAATGTTCTTAAAAATTAATACTTGTAAAAAGTTATATTTATTTTATTTATTTATTTAAATTTCGTAATTTTGTTTTATATTGCCAAATTATATTGAAGTAATATTTATTTCTAACACATATCAGAAGAAGGGGTAGATTTGTCTACTCATGTTCACATGAAGAGTATACTTGAATTTACAGGCAGCTAATATGCACAACAGAACATAAGGAAATTAATTTTGTTTTATAATATAAGAAATAGATTTGTTAACATACATTGGTATGAAGAAGCTGTACCTGAGATGACAGATGACAGATGATGTTCACATGGAGAGTATACTTGAATTTACAGGCAGCTAATATGCACAACAGAACATAAGGAAATTAATTTTGTTTTATAATATAAGAAATAGATTTGTTAACATACATTGGTATGAAGAAGCTGTACCTGAGATGACAGATGACAGATGATGTTCACATGGAGAGTATACTTGAATTTACAGGCAGCTAATATGCACAACAGAACATAAGGAAATTAATTTTGTTTTATAATATAAGAAATAGATTTGTTAACATACATTGGTATGAAGAAGCTGTACCTGAGATGACAGATGACAGATGATGTTCACATGGAGAGTATACTTGAATTTACAGGCAGCTAATATGCACAACAGAACATAAGGAAATTAATTTTGTTTTATAATATAAGAAATAGATTTGTTAACATACATTGGTATGAAGAAGCTGTACCTGAGATGACAGATAACACACACAAATAGAAAATCATAGAAAATGTCTCAGAGCAGATTGTTATTTGGTATTTCTTTACATGAATCAAAACATTGAATTTTGCTAGTGTTTACTCTAGTTTAATAATATTTATTGTGCAATTTCTTGCTATTTATCCATGAAATACAACGAATGGAAAAAACAGAATTTATCAAAATTGAAAAAAAGGAATTAATCAAGTAAAAATGGAATCAAGGAAAATTTGAAACAAAAAAAATTCCCCCAACATTTTGTACTTATTCACATATCTCACTTAATGTATCATTTTGACAGGAAAAAAATAGGAGCCAATCAGCTATATTGTAGATTAACATGATAACTGGTGGAAATCATACGCCTCCTTCATTTTGGCTCACTGTGCCCCTCCCCCAAGATATGATGGCCCTTTTGAGTTTTTGAGTTTGAAACTCTTGCTCTAATCCAAGTCCAAAGGCATGGCAAGTTGGTTAGTAACATCAAACCAAACAATATCAACCAAGTGAAGGGGAGACAACTTAGATAAGACGATTTTGGAAAAGAAAGATGATTGATTTCATAATATACACTGATTAATTTCAACCAGGAGAAGCATTCACCTGAACTGACTGAATTTAAGATTCTGGAACTGACACAAACCTTTTATTGACTTTATTTTCTGGCACACTCTCAGGAAGTTCTCACCAAATCTTTTGACTCGAAATAACTTGTCGATTTATTTCTGCTAAAATATTCATTGATTTATTGATGGAATTTCCACTGAAAGACTGGCTCCTCATCGACCTTGAAAAGTGCTTATTTTTCTGACAAAATACAAGTTAACCAAAAAAATAAATGCAAGTTACCTCGGGAGGCAAAAGTTTTACAATATATTGGTATGTGTGACTTTGTGGTGCATATATCACATGACTTAAGCAATTCAAGCCATGAAAAAGGTACCCAGTGTGATTGGTAGTATCATGATAGTTGGTGTGTTGTTCATTGCTTCACTCCATGTGTGATTTGAAATCTACACAGATGAATGTGTTGTATACAGGGAAGAACAACGACACTGATGGATAAAGATATTATCTGCTTCTTTTCTTGCTTTTTTTTTATTACTTGAAATATATGTATGAGTAGAGTAAGAGCAAATCAAATATGGCAGAAATGCATACACACACGGGGTGATGGTGTGGTTTTTCTGTGAAACTTGTCTGCCTTTCTGCTTCATTCTACCTGGGTGGAAATTTTTCCTGGTTTATATAATTTTCCAGACATCCATGCAGTCCTCCTGATCATATGTCCTGTTGCACATAGACACACCTCCTGTCTAACATGTCACCAACACAAATTCAGTGGCAATTCCGCCGAGGAATACCAGCATCCTGTTTACTTTAGGAAACAGGTGCACATCCTGTTATACTACCCATGCAACTTACACAGCATTTCTGCTGGGGCATCATCCTGTTTAGGAAATGGGTCTACATCCTGTTATGTTTTCCATTCAACTCATATCAAAGGAATCTTTCTGTTGCTTTTCCAATAAATGTGCAAAGTAAGCCAATTCAGGAACTTATGCTTTGAGTTCAAAATGGGCCATTATGCCATGGAAGCAACCAAAACTATTTGTTGTGGAAAAGGTAAAAGTGAAATTGATCACAATACAGTAACCTGATAGGTAAAAAAATTTTTTTTGGCTTAAAGAACCTTAGCAATCAGGCAAGGTAAGACAGGCCTAAAAATGTGGATTACAAAGCTGTGTTCCAACCAAGCCACAGAGGCAAACCTGGTGAGTAGCACTTGGAGAGTATCAAACAGGCTTGGCTTTTCACAGTGTAGTGTGGTTCATCAGCTTCATGACTTCAGTAAAAGCATCGGGAGTTGCTGAACTGTGCCTCATGTTACCAAATATTCCAAAAATTTTAATTCACTCAAGTTTTCTAGTTAATTGACAAGAAAAAAAAGGAATGAATTAAAAAAAAAACCACATTTGAACACACAAACAACCATTTGGTATTCAACCATGTAGAGCCCATTTTGCTGGGGTAATAGAATACACCAACTGCATCTCTGCAGAGGGGGTATAGAGTGTTTGCCAATGGCCTGGGAGACCGGGGTTCAATCTCAGGTTGAGTCATACCAAAGACTCAAAAAATGCTGCCTTGCTTAGCATTATCAGGTAAAGAGTAAAGTGGAGCAATCCAGGGAAAGGAGTAGCACCTTCCCCTACACCTCGGTGTAGTAGCTATTGAAAAGGGAGCCTTCAAGTCACCCTCGACTAAGGTCACCAACTTTACTTTTACAATGAGTATCCTGGAGATGACATTAAACAATCAGATGAGGTTCCAGTAAAACTGGAGTTTTGGGGAATGTGGCATACCCCTTCATTGCCATTGCTCCCTGGTCCTCTCTCGTCCAGAGTGGTAACACCAGATAGGCTCCTATCTAATAGAACTGACATTTAAACTATGATAACAAATGACTTATGCTAAATTGAATTGTTTGAAATAGAACTGTTTGATCATTTAACTGTGTTTAAACAAATGACTGATGTTTAATGTTTAATTGAATTGTTTGTGATACATACCAATACTTGTAACTCATTTAACTTAGTTGACTTATGCTAAATTGAATTGTTAGCAATAGATCTGTTTGATTATTTGACTGTGTTCATCTACAAAATATGTTTACAAATCCTATATTTAATATATATGTAAAAACAGGATTTGGCATTAAATAGCCAACAATGTTTGATATGCCATAAAACCCAACACAACCAACCAAATCAAACATCTACTCAATATCTGAAATTCTTTGTTATTTAAACATGGCTGTAGAATATGCCAATGGCATCTCTGCAGTAAAGTAAGACTTCCCCCACACCAATAAACATCCTGAATGTAACACTAAACTCTCTGATGGGGAAGATCAGTCCTGGAGCTTTGAGGAATATGGAGTACACATTCTTTGCCATTACTCCCAGGTCTACTCTGATCCAAAGTTGTAGTACCTGTTAGAGTCCCATCTATGGGTCAAATAGAAATATTCAATCATTTTTTTATACTTGAAACCATTTAACTGTGTGCAAACAAATGACTGATGTTTAATTGAATTGTTAGTATTACATAGCCATCATTGAAACCATCTAACTGTGCGCAAACAAATGAGCTCTGACTCATTTTAAAATAATGTTACCTACAAATTATAAGAACTCACTAGAATTTGAACAGAGGAAGTATGTAACGTTACCAGTATCATCTTTAATATCAAAATTCAGAAATAATAGGTGACTCTGTTATTTGAATATGAAAAATCTATATTCAGATTGGAAAAATTTCATAGCAGTTCGACGCAAACAGGAGGAGAAAGGAAGACCTTGTAAGGGTTTATCAATGTATCTTCTTTACAGTCAACCCACCCCCTCATCTCTCACCAATTCGTACCAACATCTAACCCCAACTTCTCTCTTTGTTTTCAAAACTTGACTGCCTTAATTTTCAAATCATCTCATCCTTATATATTCTTTATTTTAATCACTTATTGCATCATACTTGCTAGAATCATCACATGTGTCACAAACTATTATTTCCCCATGCCAGTTGACAAACCTTGATTTGTTTATTATCCATATCCTGTCTTCCCCAATGTTAAACCTGGTCACAGGGGTGTCCTCATGGTGTAATGGTTTATAGCGATAGGAATGTTTGTTATTGTTTTTCGGTGAATATATGTATTCTTGCGCGTGTGTGTTATTCCCTCGCTAAGAGTTGTAAAATAAAGGAGGATGAAGAAGTAAGAAGAAGAAGATGCCGTTAGCTTTTACATGAAGGTTTTTAATGGCAGCATGGAATATAGAGTTTACGTTTGTGCTGCAAGTCTCGTAGGAAGGAAAGACGTAAGGGAACGAAATGAAGTTATGAGAGAGTGGAGAAAGCAGCACATGTTGTTGGATGTGCGAGGAGATATTTTTGCCATAGTATAGCAAAAGTTGTGTTTGGTGTTTGAGGAGAGAAACATTAAAGTCATCATTAGTTTGTGGTTCTGGTTGTTTTGGAGAGAGGCTTGAATGTCCCCAGAAAATGTTGCCCAGAGGAGAAGTAATCACTAGATGTCGGAGCAGAATTCAGCATTGCAGTCGACATAGCCAATTTTGGTGGTGACGTAAAGTTGTTCCTGTGTGTGGCGTATTGAATTTATCTAATTCATATTCAACTGGGAACCCTTGGTCTAATAGAATTAGATGCTAGGGAACCATAAATTGGATAGCTTCCCTCATTGTGTCCATGCTGCTACTGCTGCTATTGAAGAGTAGCCAGTGAGACATCTGCACTGAATGAAGTTGTTCAGCCAAAGAGTGTTTGATGGTTTTCCCCAATTACTGCTGCCATATATTTATTGTTAATATCCCTATTGTTAAGCAAGGACCAGTCATAGTGTGTGGTTAGGATTATTTGTGCCGCATTCCTACATAGGCTCAGTCGTATCTTTAGCCGTGATAATTCACTGATAGGAGGACACACTCTCAAAAGAGGAATATGCCTCACTATTCAATGTGCTCTTATTCCATTTATTATTTATGAGAATGTAGTCTATCTGTGCTTTAGTGTTATTTGTGTAGATGTAGATTCATAGTTTTCCCTTTCTTTTCTTGAATTTAGTATTAAGGCATGTTAATCTATTTCCTAGTGTGAAATCTGTTAGTGTTCCCCGTTTCTATTTGCCGAGTTGTGTAAGCTGAATTTGTCGTTTATGTGTTTACCTAATTGAACATTCATGTCTCCACCGATGATTACAATGTTTTGTTCGGGGATGCCATGAACAAGGGAGGATAGCTCGTTATAGAAAGTGATGAGGTCCATTTCTTCACTAACATTGGTAGGGCTGTAGCAGGAGATGATTATTGTGCTGGGGTTGTCATTAAATGTGGCAATCTTCACCCTCGGTTGCATTTTCTAGCTGTTATTAAATGATTTTTGGGCCCGTGGACCAATAAACATACCTACACCCCTATCATAGCATTGGCAGAGTTTTTCCATCCATTGCCGGTATTGTGGTATTTTATATCTTCACTTTGAAGGTACCTGTGTTCTTGTACGTATACTATGTCTATATTATGATTTATTGCAGATGCTGTCAGCTCCAGTAGTTGGCCTTTTCTATTTAAAGTTCTAGCGTTAAATGTCGCTATATCTAATGTGCTTTTAGATTTAAGTAATTTTTGTTTTTATTTGAGTTCTGTAGCTGATTTTTTGAACACTGGTGCCAGAGCTTCACCTCTGTAGGACATGCCCCTATTTTACCCGCACGAAAGGCGGTGCATTTTGGACATGTGGTTTGAGTATGAGTCATGGTAATCTTTTGTTGGCTGTGTTTTAATCTCACCAATAGACGCCACCTTAAAAGATGAGTAGCAGTAGTTCCCTGACTGAACTATATGATCCTGGCCATTGACCTGTGGGGTTTGTCCGCCCAGCACCTTGTTATGTGTACCGTTGTCCCATCATTGGGTTTGTCTACTTTGACATCCACCACGATGTATCTCATGGCTTCCGAGGTATATCTTGTAAAAAATCCTTTTCCTTCCCAAGCTTCTTTACCCCACTCCCACCCCGTATGTGCATTAATTTTAAAATTTATCGGGAAATCCTTATTTAAGGTTTAACGCAATCTTTAAAAAAATAAAGATGGTGAAAGTTTATTTCTTTGATTTGAATTTCAGTGATTATGATTCTGACAGCAAATTCGATGGAGTTCAAACTAGAAAAAATAGTTCCACTATGTTTTTGAGTTTATTGACTAAAAAATGTACAATGACATGAACATTTTTGATTGCATATGAGCCAAAGTATATGTGAATACAATGATTAATGAATATATATATGTGTGTGTGTGTGTGTGTGTGTGAAAAGTGCCGGACATTGGCAAGATGGTTAGAGTGTTTGTCAATGGGATTAAATCCAGGTCTCCCGGACCATTGGCGAACACTCTATTACTAGGCCAATGAGTACTTTCAAGTAACTATTCCTATTTCATAATAATCATTTGTTTGTATATAGTTTTATGGTTTCAAATATTCCTATCTGACACCAATAATTTACAAACAATTTTTGTTTTAAGTAACTAATAGTAATAATCCATAGTAAACAATTTTAGCTTCAAGTAACAATTCTAAAGTGAAATAATTTGCATATAGTTATTGTATTTCATTTAAGCAAATATATGATTTTAAGTAACTATTCCTATTCATTAATAATTGTCATTTGTTTGCACACAATTATATAGTTTCAAGTATTCCTATCTAATACTAATAATTTACAAAAAGTATTCCTATCTAATACTAATAATTTACTAAAAGATCTATTTGACCCAGAGATGGCACTTCCTCTCTAAATCAGAGTGAGCCTGGGATTAATAACAACAAACAGACACTCCACACTCTTCAGAACTCCATAACTGGAGTCCCACCATCAGATACTGTTTAGTGTCTGTAGTAAAATGGGACTAAGGGTACAAACTTACCCAATACTAAGCATTCTCGGTGTTTGATTGTTGTGTATATTGGTTTTAAACCTTTCCATTACTACCTTAGTCTAGTGAAACTAGAATCTGCAACACAATTGTAAACGGTCAAGTAATAAGTCAAGTCTTCAGCATTTGGAGTTTGGAACAAAGCCTCGAGTTCAGAAGGTCTCACAAAGTAACATGGATTCCAACAGCAGCAGTAACTCGGGTTACTCTGTCTGTCTGTCTCTCTGTCTGTCTCTCTCTTTCTCTCTCTTCTGATTCTGACTCTAATCTAAATGTTGAGATGCCATAATTTCCAGCTTATATCAAATCCCGTATTCAACCGGCATGTGGGGTTGGCTGAGGTATGGTGGCTCAGTTATCTCTTCATCCTTAATGTCTATTTCTCATTATTTTATTCTTTAAAACAGCTTTTCCAAATTTAGGGATTGTCCAAACCTTTTTTGTGGTCAGAGGACTGACATGGCTTCCATTTGTAATTCCATCAATTACATCATCAGCGGAACAAGCTCTTTTAAGACCATACATACATGCATGAGCAAGTAGCTCAAGAAAAAGCAAGCCATATGCAAGGAGGGACTGGTAGTTTTTGAAGTGAGACAAGCATTGATATTACAACTAAGTATGAAGTGCTTATCTATTTAAAATTATGGTAAACTTTATTAATACATTGGCTCTTAAAATATTGATATTGTAACTAAGAAGTGTTTACCTGTTTAAATGACTGTGGACTTAATCAATATATTAGCTCTTATTACAATGATATTGCTACTAAGAATGAAGTGTTTACCAGTTTAAAATGATGGTGAACTTTTTTAATATATTGGCTCTTAAAACATTGATATAACAGTTAATTATGAAATGTGTACCTGTGTATATGATTAAAAGACAATATAAGCTCATTTACACATACAGAAATATTTAATATATACAGGCAAATAGTAGAGAAAAGAACGCACAATCATGTACCACCTATGGGAAAATTTATTGACTCCTTAAATGAGTCGCAAGAAAGGTAAATCCATGTTTCAAAAAATGCTTATCTATTATGCATATGAAATTGCTAAAATATATTCTTTTAGTGGTCAGTAATCTCACAATGGTAGCAAATTCAAATTATCTTATTAAACACTTATCTTCAGAGCTGATTAGTTGGTGTGGTGTCCCTTGTGGTTCTCTGTCTGATTTGGCTGTTGCTTTAGTGTTGTCCAACGAGAACGGCGCAGCTGACCTACCAGGTTATTTCTCTGTTCTCTTCTCTGGTATGGAATGAATTAGCATGTTACATCAGCATGCCTGCTGTATAACTGTCCCTGCAACCTCAAGGTACTTGCTCCCAGCCTCCTTTCTCTGGCTCTCAGGAGTATTGGGTATACAATGTTAGAGGGGATAACTCATATTTTTAATACAACAGCTAGAAATATGAACAAGCCATATGAACAAGCAGTATGCACAAGGGATACAAAGCTGAAAAAAGGTTTACTTTATGATGTTGATGATGAACAGTAAAACAATCATAACCATGTTGGCTTTATGGTTCAATGGCAAGGCAGAAGACAATGTTTCTACTGTTCAAAAACCAGAAGCAGAAGAGGGAGACATTTTGGTATTGTTTTGTAATAGTCCACAGACCACCTGAGGGACATGCTCATTCATCAAAGGAAACATTTATTGTCATTATATGAGGATATCAAAAACGATCCAAATGAAACTTGGTAAGAAGATAGTTCAACAAAATGTACAAGTCTCACTTTTGATTTGGCTTGGTTCCTTTGTTTAATGACATATCAACCTTCATGGTTTATTTGATGTCAAGTCCACCTTTGTAGAAGAAGTGGTAGTATTCAAACCATACCTGAGAGAATAAGAGTATTCATACCTTTCCTAAGGATGTTTGTCTGAAAGTGGATGTTAGAGCGCAGCTGGAGTTCAAACTCACTTCAATGTTGCTGTCCTGAATGTTAACAATGATATGGTGACTCACCCGCCCCTTGGTTTTAAACACAGAAAAAAAATGGTTAGGGTTCCCAACACTTCTTTTGCTAGAGGTGAATTTGATAACATTACTAACCTGAGGCCCAAAATTTTGTTTCTGCATTTGGTTTTCTGGGTTTTGATATATGACTGCTGGTTTTCTTCTTATTCCATCTTATTTCATTGACTTCTTCTATGTCAGTAGAAGGCCGCAAAGGAATTCTTAAAGGAAGGAATAAAAGAGACCAAGATACCTTTAGAATTTTAACTTTATTTCTGGGTTCAACAACCATTCTTTGGGAGAGAAAATTCTTCTTGAATTCGATGCAAATGGTCATGTCTCCAAGACAAGGTGGAAAATATACTTGTCATCTCTGGTGGTTGATATGTCCAAAGAGGGTACTTTTTATGAGTCTTTTTTCAGCATGTAGGCTTGCTAGTAGCAAACACAATTTGCATGTGAAGCCTGAGACTTTACAAGCCTTGCTAACAGCTAAGTAGAAAAACCTCCTTTCAGTCTAAGGGGTACCACTGAAGTGCGGTTGAATTTCTCTTCTTTTTTTTACTGGGATGGTTCGTTTTTTTCAGACATGTGTCACCCCCACTTTCTGTCTGGGGCTTCTGGGAATTTCTGTACTCTTTGATCTTGTTTTATTTTATTTATTTTATTTTCATTTTTCTTATCCCTACAATTTTGACGAAAGACATTGTTGCAGTTGTAGGAATTGAACTTTGGATGTCACCGTGTAGTTTTGTGTGTCTGGTATTTGGGGAGAGTATGCGTTATCTCCATTAAGAATTGAGAGCTTGCGTGTCGAGAGCGGGGTTATGCTCAGATCGACATAGCCCATTTTGGGGTGACATAAAGTTGTGCCTGTACGAGGCATGTTTCATGCATCTAATTTATATTCAACTGGGATTCCTTGTAAGGAATCCATAAATTAGATGGGTTCCCTCGTGTATCCATGTTGCTGCTCCTGCTATTTTAGAGCAGCAGTGAGATGTCTGCACTGGGCGGCGTTGTCCAGCTAAAAAGCATCGCTATTGAAGAATGGCCAATGGGACGTCTGCACTGGTCGGCGTTCTCCAGCCAAAGAGACTGGGTTTGGCAGCTTACAAGATCTGGGGGCCGGAAATGAAGGTCCGGGGTGAATAGGATAAGTCATCCTGATTGGGTGAGATTAAGTGTCGAATTAAAATTGTGCGCCAAACCAAAATACGAAATTTTTCCTTTCTCTACAAGTAATATAAATACAGTTTTCTTTAAAGATCATTGGTTTAATGACCAGTAAAAGAGACAATTGTTTTATTACTAAATCTTGATAAGTTAAGGGTCGTTCGTTTGATTCATAAATTTTATAAATTTTATGCTAAAAAAGATATATCTTGTAATCTGTAAAATACTTTTATGCTTAATTTCTTAAAAATAAACACTATTCTTTCATTTTTTTAATTTCATGAAAAAATATTTATCTATTAAATGAAAACAATAGATAAAGACCTTTCTTTCATTATTTTTATTCCTTTTTCAAATAACAAAAAAAAAAAAAAATTACAAATTGAATAAAAAACATGAATTTTAATTCATTATTTTTCTTTTTTTTTATCAATAAATTTTTCCATTTTAAGAAAGAATAAATACTCAAACGCTTTTTTTATAATCTAAGGAAAAAAATGAATAGATAAACATTTTTCTTTCCTTACTTGTATTTATTTCTTAAATAGTGAAAAAAAAAATTTTTTTCATTATTTTTAAATTATATTTTTTATTTATGAATTTTTTAAATAAAAAAAATAAGGAAAAAAGAATTTTTTATTAATGAAAATTTATCAAAATTAATGAAAATAAAGACATTTTTCTTTCATTATTTTTCTTTTTTACTTTTAAATAATGTTTTTTTTTTTATTCAATGAAAAGATAGATAAATAAACAGTTTATTTATTTATTTAATTTCTTTATTTTTCCAATCAAAAACTTTTTTTTTTAGTAACTGTTACTCTCGGTAAAAGTGAATGCCGACAAAACGAGACGAGATCTCGCCCGCGCAACTCTCGCCATAAATATAGTAAACAAATATGGCTGCAGCGTGTGGAAGGGTTGGCCTCTAGCTCGGAGGAGTTTGCTGCTGTGTAAGGATTTTCATTGCTGTAATTATGGACAACAACTTACACAGGTCAGAATTTATTCAAATAAATCATATTCCTCTTCTGAATATCAGCAATTCATTTAACTAGGTCTTCTAAATTGTGTGATATTCTGTGCGGTCATTCTTATTTTCTACATATTGAAATCTAATTCCGATAATTGTCAAAAATATTGTGCGATTTTTCCACCACAGAAACTAATTCTGTTTATTATTTTAAAATGTGTTGTAATAAATTAAGCATATCTGGATTTTTAAATACTATATATTGTTTACTACTACTACTACTATTATTATTATTTAACATAGATTTTTTTAAAATCACGAGTACAGTAGCACACTTGGGTTTTTTTGTGTCTTGTATTCATAAAATGACTTTTTCTTTGCTTCGAAACAAAAATCAGTTAACCTTTAAAAAAAATAATAAATGACAGCTTTATTAACTTAATTTTTATTTAATTCAGTATTTTACTGCATGCTTTTAAGATTTTGAAAATTTCATTATTTATACATTTCAGTATATTTTACTCAACAAACACATTCTTTTTTCGCTCTAAAAACAAACAATGAACTCCGAATACCACCTGATGAAGATCGAAAATTGGGATGATCGATCTATTGTGGTAATAAAAGTATAAATTAAGTATATAGATGTTTAAGATAACCTGTTATTTATTTGATACTGTCTTAAAATACCTGAATGTAATGATCTGAAATCAATGACAAATGTTAAATTGACATTCAGCCCATGAATTAACCGTTACGCGAAATATTAAAAAAAAAACAAAAAAAAAACAAAACAAAACACAAACGTTTTTCTTTTTTACTCTTTTTCGGTTATTATCTTTTTTTATGACTTTTTAAGCAGTTTTTAATAATAATTTAATTAATTGATGACTTAGAGCAGTTTTTTTTAGATACTACACTTTTGTTATGTCACTCAAAAATTACGAAATATAAAATTTTTAGAATGTTATGTGTATCATTGTTGAGTTGTAAACGTAAGAAAGCAAGAAAAAAGAAATACGGCGATTTCATATTTCTAATACAACACATATTTGAAAATAAAAATTAATCATGTTCGTATCAGTAATTCATTTGTCAACTTCTTTTTTCTTTAAGATAAACTATCAGACTATCAATCTTTTCATTGATCTGACAGTTACAAATAATATGAACAGAACTGGCACACATTTCTCATTATACATTAGGATTACGATCATGAATGAATGAGGAATCGAAACTTAGTTTAATTTTAAAACTCAGATTTCGATATTAGGAACTTATTAATTCTAAGAAAAATTATTTGTCGAATAGAGCATTATACATTAGAAATTTTGCAAAAAATTGCTTAAGAAACCTTTCTTGTTGAATTATTATTTACCTAAGAAAACTTTATCATTGACGTACTATTATTTATAATACTATAGAATATACTATATAATACTATTATCATTATTATTATATAATATACTATATAATACTATTATTATTAATCATTACTATTTTTATATACTAAAAAGATCTTATTGAAGTATATTCTATTTTCCTTATACAAATAATGTTTTTTTTATTGCTATTCTAGCTGCAATTTATGACCAATGGTTTCACCATATTTCGAAATGAATTAGGTTAGAACTATTAATATTCATTTCTAAATAGATGTCGAGAAATACCGTGTTAAATTACTTATTGAATTTATTTCTCATTGTTGCCCGACTAGACTAAAAATGGCTTTTTTTTAATGACTTCAACTTTCTCTTTGTTTTGCAGTAAATAAAAAATAAAATAAATAAAACTAATATCATTATACACTCTTAATTTATTGTTTTTCGAAAACTTTGAAATATTTTTCCCGGTCTTAGTGAAAACTGGAAGGAAGAAAACAATTTGTCTTCAAACCGTTGTTATTTTTTTAAAAGAAGAATCAAAATTTCGACCACGCTCAACAAGTTCATTAAAAAAACAAAAATAGCAATTTTTGGAGGGTAGTTGATGTTTATACGTTTTTACTAAAAGATCTTTCACACACCATAAATATGAAAAATGATACATTGATTCAACTGATTGATGTTGGCATATCAATATCAATTGAATATATGTACTAATTTTCATATTTGGGAAATTCGTTGCTTTATGGGTAAATATTTGGGGAATAATAGTAGCCATTAAAATATGAACTTTGATTTAGAAATACTTTGAATAATGAATCGTTTGTTCTCAAAGTTTAAAAAAATGTTCCCTCTAAACCAGTAAAGAAAGACAGTTTTATATGAAAGTTTCTTAAAACAGTATTATTTATTTTGAGTAGTGTGTGTGTGTGTATGCCAACAATGTTCTCCGCCGAAATAAATTTATTATGACGGCTTAACCGAGTTTGAGTCTCCAATTAATTGCACTATATATATATATATATATATATATATATATATATATATATATATATATACGGAAGAAAAAACATTTGGTGTGAATGAAAATTTATAGTATTTTATCAAATTGAAAGTGAATCAGACATATATGTTGAAAAGATAAACGAAAGAAAAAATATACTTTGGTTTGGATGAAAAAATTATTGTGTTTTATTGAGATAAAATGAATTTTTATTCACACCAAAGTATTTTTTTCTTTCGTTTATCTTTTTAAAGTATTTGTTTGATTCATTTTTATTTCTCTCTCTCTCTCTCATATATATGATCATGTTCTGTTTTCTTAGAAATAGCGATCCATAATGATATTGATGCTTTAATTTAGGAGGGAGTGAAGGATTGTAACTTCATATTTCCGAGAATCTGAATGATTAAATGTGAGGTTGACCGCAAATGCAGACTCAACAAAATTATCAGTCAATTGCAAAACGGACTATTTCTTTTTAAATTCCAAACATTGAAACCATTGACAAGTAAAGACTTTTTTTTAGCGGGTACGTTACTTAGAAAAACAAAAACGAAACCTTGATGATTCAACCCTAATAAAAAGTTTTTATCTGAGGAGAAAAGGGATCGTTGTTTCTCAAGTTAATATTTGAACCTTAAATTGTTCCAATTTTAGCCTTTTGTGCTGCCAAAGCTAATGAAAATTTAGAATCTTCGATCCACTATACTATACAGTGTTGCATTCGATATCTTACTGTTATTTCATATGGATGTAATGTTAGAAACCTGGATTAGCAGACCATTGTTAGTAAGTTTGATTCTCACTGAGTGACCTATTCTTATGGCCTTGTGCCACAACTAAGCTAAACTTAATAAATACCAATTTCAAATGTATTGAAGAGAAAAAAATCATACGTTTCCTTCTGAACATGATAAAGCATCATAACCACAAATTTAAATTCTGATTTTAAAGACGACAGATGACATTAGATGTAGTAATTTACGAAGCTCTTTGCTTCGATTTAGCACAAGGCCAAATGAATGGGACACCCAATGAGACTCGAACTCACTCGTGTAGGTTTGCTAGTCGAGTTTGCTAACCATTACACCACCAGAGGTGCCCCAGATGACATTAGATGTAGCTTTTTTTCTTCTTTTTCTTTCGTTTCTTTCAGTCATTGAAAAAGTAGTGAAATTCGAGTTTGACATAGAAAGTAAAATTAATTCTCAGCACATCCAACGACAATATAAATAAAATCAGTCAAAATCAAAATACGATAAGGAGTAAAAAAGACTAACAAAATATAATGTTCATTTAGGTCATTTGTTGTTGTTTACACTATGTTGGTCGTATGTAAAATTTCAGGTCACCCGAAAAAGTACTTTCTAAGCACGATGTTAAACCTCCTCCGTAAAAATGTTTTTTTTTTTAGATTTTTGTCATTTACGTAATCATGGCACATTGATATTTACCTGATCTCATATTGTGCGTACACGGTTTTAAAACTTTTAATAATAAAGTTTACCCTTTTTTAGATGATAGTAAATTTTAAAATATGAGAATTTCAGGTATTCATATATTGACGAAACACCTGTACGTATTTACCAAACAACTCCTCTGCCTAAGGCATGATGTGACTCAGTCATTTTTTAAAGCAGAGTAAAGCTTTGAATTTTCCTTCTCCTAAACTGGTTGCCTTACCTAGGCTAAAGAACCCA
This sequence comes from Sepioteuthis lessoniana, assembly GCA_963585895.1. Classification (NCBI taxonomy): domain Eukaryota; kingdom Metazoa; phylum Mollusca; class Cephalopoda; order Myopsida; family Loliginidae; genus Sepioteuthis; species Sepioteuthis lessoniana. The sequence goes on along the minus strand of OY757924.1, from coordinate 73,753,829 downwards.
GTCTGCACTGCTATTTATCCATGATATAAATAACAAAAATATACTCGCCCTGTCACGGGGTCTAAAATACGTTGACTATATCCCTTGCAGAGGTGTAAGATCCCCCACCAAAACTGGTGTCCTGGGTATATAATACTAAACAGCATCTGATGATGAGGCTGCAGTTCTGGAGATCTGGGAAGTATGGAGTACCTCTTCATTGCCCTTTCTCCCAGGTTCACTCTAACCCAAAGTGGTAGTACTTGATAGGGTCACATTTGTTTAAAAATTATTCGTATTTGGTGCAAAAAACCCAAACAGCTACGCACAAAATATAAATGTATGATGAATCCGAGTCCTTAACCTCTAGGCATGAAATAGTCCTATACAAATTGAGATGTCGTTAAAATCAGTCAAGAAACTACTGTACTGAAGACGTGATAACTTTGGTATTTTCTGGTTATGAGTTTTGAAAATGTGTCTCTTAAAGACAAACGCTTCTACATTCGGGTAATGAACAATTTCGTGCAATGAACGACGTCTAATTTTTAGCCACAAAAATCTGTTCTTATATATTGGTATAACGAATGACCTCTTACGTTTTGCAATACTAATAGGCAAAAATATTTCTTCAGTATTCAGTGACATAAAGAGAAAACATTCACTTATTTATATACTTTCAAAAATATGGTAATACAATCAAAATCAATACAATATCTTGAATAAACAATGTAGTGTATACCTTGATGTAGCCTACCATGTTTACTTGAATATCCCAAACATGCTAAGGAAGGCGCCATAGTATAGTGGCTTACATGCTAGACTGTGATATCATAGTAAGCGGGTTCAAACTTTAGTTATTTTCATACTAATTCACTTGGGAAAGGTATGAACTCCCATATCCCTCCAGCTATTGTTTAGATAGTACCATTACTGATCTAACCAATGAAGGTTGATGTACCATTAAACAAAGAAACCAAACCTAACCAAACATACTAAAACCCTACCACTGATAGACAAATGCATTAATAATATAATAATTTACTGTTTATGATATTTGTATTATATGCACAGGTGTTATAAATAGTAAATAATTCTAAGTAAGAATTTTATTTTCTTATAGACTTTGTTCAGGTATAGTTATGCAAGGATACTTTAGATTGAAATTAGGGCAAGGTTAGGTCTAGACCAGTGGTTCCCAACTGATTTTGGGCCATGCTCCACTTTGCTATTTCGCAAATTCTGATACCCCCCTCCCTCATAATATGTAATTATTACATGTTCAAAATTTTACTGCAATTCATGTGAAGGAAGCTTAAAGAGCCATTACTTTGGTCTCTAAACAAGCCTCACCAAAATATTACCATGCTCCACCAGTCTAGACACAAGGTAAGCTTAAAAGTTTCAAAAACACATCTAATGTTAGGAATGACCTTGCTTTTGAGTTGAAAAATTGGTCTTAAGATATCATTCATTATACAAGTATATATGGTAGCTTGTATGCATACAACTATATGTGTGTGTGTGTGTGTATATATATATATATATATATTATTATTCCTGAATTTTTGCATGTATGACTTGATAAGTGGGAAAGTAGAGATATCAAAACCTGACCAACATCTATTTTTTTTCGTTCGTGTGCATTTCTGCCAGAATGTAATTTATTAGTCATCTCATCTCTGATGCTTTTGAAACTTATTTTTTAGGCAAGCTTTATTTTTACTTGTCTCAGTTTTGTTTCTGTAACAATAAAGTTCTTTCAGAGACTGATGTCAAACTCTTTAGACAAGGGCAGATAATCAAATGTATCAAGCCCTTTATTTCTTGTACACATTGTAGAATCTACAAAATTAGAGGAGTCAAAAGTTTTGCAATATTTTGGTATATCACATCACTGAAACAGTTCAAGCTTTTTTGGAAGGGAAGTCATACCCTTTTGTAGGGAATACAGTCAGCATATTTAAAATCTTGTTGACAGGGCATTTTTCTTTAAAGGAAAATCTTCAAGTTAATTTCAGTATAGGATAGCTTTTAAAAAGGTTTCAGATCTTTAAAAATAAAATGCATATTTTATTGTATCGGTCACTTATAAAATTTAATGAAAAAAAGCCTAGTTGTTTCCAAGGTTTTAGTTTGGTTTCTTTGTTTAATGGCATATCAACCTTTGTGGGTTATTTAATGCTAAAGTGATTCTTGTAGAAGAACAGTGTTTATACTATTTAACCTATAGCTGGCAGATTAAAAGGGTTCATACCTTTTCCAAGGGTATTAGTCCAAAAGTGAATATTATAGTGTAGTGAGAATTCGAACTCACTTACTATGATCTTACAATCCAGTATATTAACCATTATGCCACATGACCTCCCTCCCAAAGTTTTAAATATTGCATACTACAAAGTGCTAGCACAAGATAAACTAGGCCATTTCTTCTGTATCACAGATAATGTCTATGTATGTATACCTGCCCTTTCTTTAACCCGAGACTCACCTTTAATATAATAATGATAATAAATTTTTCATTTATTTTTTTCTTTTGACTGTTTTTCATAATCCAATGCAAATATTAAATTTCTAATTCTAATGTTGCGTTTGACATCAAAGATCTGAAATTCACATATCTGTTTGTTAGCCAGCAAAATATTCTTTGCTCCTTCTTGCCTCATTCCAATCTCTTCTCACCTAATATTTTATTCTATTAATGTTGTTTAGCTAAAGAGATATAAAATTTACATTTCTTTTTGTTAGCCAGCAAAATATTCTTTGCTTGCTTTTGTCTCATCTCTTCTCAGCTTGTATTTTGTTCTGTTAATCTTGTTCAACCAAACTTGTAAGACATTTAGGAGACACTTGTCGCTTAACAATTATCATCTTAGAAAATAATGATCAGAGTTCAAATCCTGAGAGAGGCTGTTTGTGTTTCCATTGCGCTAATGCCTGTGGGAAAGGCATGAATACTTCTCTTCTCCTTTCAAATCATTGGGTAAATAATAAGGCAGACTGAACAATCAATTTTTTATACATTATATTATAAATTATATATTAAGAAAATTTAAATAATGTGAACCACTCTGTTGACAGGGCTTAGAATTCGCTAACTGTATCCCCGAAAAGAGGTCCCTTGCTATGATACTAAAATCATCAGATGGTAAGGCTCCAGTTCTAGAGCTCTGATGAATGGGCAGTACCTTTTCTTTGCTATTTCTCTTAAATCCACTCTGACTTGGAGTAATCGTGCCCTTTTAGGATTCCATCTATGGGTCACATAGATCCATTTAAAAATTATTAGTATTCAATAGTAATAATTGATACCATATATATTACTTGTACTTGAAGCTATAATTGTTTGTTTAGGATTATTATTAGTTACTTCAAATCATATAACTGTGTAAACAAATGACTATTATTTACTGGAGTCCCTGTGTCATAATGACTAATGTGCTGGATTGCAGAATCGTAGTAAGTGAGTTTGAATACTAATTGTGATATTACATTCACTTTCAAACTAATACATTTCCTTATCCTTCCAGGTATTGGTTAGATAATACTACTACTAGTTTTCTACAAGGATCACTTTGACATTAAATAACCCATGAAGGTGGATATGCTTTTAAACAAAGAAAGTAGAAACCAGACTATTATTATATAGAAATAATTACTTGAAACCATATTATACTTAAAAGCATACACATGTGTGCAAATTGTTTATATCAGAAGGGAATACTTGATACCATGTAGTTGTAAATTATTTATATTAATAGTTATTTGGAGCTATAATTGTTTACTAATAATTATCATCAGTTACTTGAAACCATATAACTGCAAATTATTTGTATTAGATAGGAATACTTGATATCTTATAACTGTGCAAAAATCTCTTTAACACCCACAAAAAATGTAAATATAAATGTACAATGAATGTGATTCCTTAACCTCTAGGCATAAAATAACCCTAGACGGTTTAACATGCCATTAAAATGAATGACTCAGAATTTAGATAATGGGAAAAAACATTAATTTTTCAAGTGTTTTATCAGTGCAAAAAGTTAGGAAAGCTCTAGTTGAGAAGCTGGAACTTTTCTAAAAGGAGCTATGTGCCAATTTCCATATTTCAGTAATGTGAATAATCTCATGTAATCCTGAGTAATTATTTTATCTAAACTTATTGGGAAGAAAGAAGGTGGGAGAACATATGTTGTAATGCTGATCAAGGGTGCAGAATATCATGGTACCAGCCCTCTGCATACACTTTTATAAAGCACAGAAAATGCGATTTACTTATTAGAGGATTTAGTTTTAGACTGTCCACTCATCCTTTGTGTAATAAATTTGGTAATTCTATTTTACTTATCTAATCTCTGATGATTATCAGGTGGTCTCACTCATTGCTGTCTGTAGTAAACATGTTATCTATCAACATTTTTGGCAAGCATTCGCAAGACCCAGAAATAAGTGTGACTCAAAAACTGACACATTACTTGTAAACCTGTCAAAAGTTTACTTTAAAAAATATCTAATTTATTTTTCTTAAGGATTTACAGTTACTTAAGTTTTTGAATTTGAACAGCTCTGTTTAGTCATATCTGGGAATGTTGATTTATACATTTCTCAAAGTCAATTTGGGTAAAGTGAATACAGACTTCCAGCCCAGTCAGCTGGGGTCGTAGAATACACCAACTGCATCTGGATATGACACTAAATCACCTGATGGTGAGGCTCCAATCTTGGAGCTTTGGGTAATGTGGATTACCCCTTCATTACCATTACCCCCTATCTACTCTGATCTTGAGTGGTAGTATCTGTTAGGGTCCCATCTATAGGCCAAAAGAACTCTTTCATCATTTACTAGACTTGAAATCATTTATGTTTAATAGAATTACTAGTGTAATATAGTAATACTTAAAACAATTTAACTGTGTGCAAGCAAATGAGCTCTGACCCATTTAAAAATAATATTGCCTATTACCTACAATATTGATTACAAACAATTTGTTTACTTATTATATACATTTAGTATAGAGGATTTGGCATTAAATAATCTACAATAGTTGATATGCTTTAAAACACAACCAACCAACAAACTACATCAGCCAGGGTTTGAACTCTAATTGCGAACTCCAGAAGTGGATTGAGAAAAAAACTTTTGGGATGACAAATGATATGGGTAGAGTTTTTTAAGTTTAATAGAATAAAGGTTGGAATAGAAAAAGTGTTCCGTGATACTTATATAAAAATTCCATAAAAATGCCAAACATTCCATAGATACCAATGTAGTTTTTTTTCTTCAAATTTTTGATAGGACCTAACTAAGAAAAGTACTACTCATTGCTTGATAACAAAAAAATAATTATGTAGATTTTAACAAGGTTTTATAGACACAGTAATATGAACTAAATATACAACAAATAGTTTTAAATATTAACAACTATTCTTATTTGTTTCTGAAGACATTTTGTATGTATTTACTCAACAAAAAATATAGATTCATATCTTTCCCAAGGGAATTAGCACAAAGGGATATGCAACTAGCCTTATTAAGGATTAGGACTGTAGTCATTGATTTTATTTTCCACAATGATAACCATTATACTAAGAGCACCTCTTTGTATGCACTATTTCTTGTACTTATATCTTTTGCATCTATAGAATGTCCTTTACTTATTCATGGAGATGTACAGCATAATAGTTAAAGTCATAGGAAATGGATTTGGTGAGAGCTTTACAATCACCAGCCGAGGTGATGTTTGCATGTAGAATATGGTCTATGGATGACAAATTACTACCTAAACAGACAAGGCCTGGAAGAACAAACATTGTACCAACAAAATGCTATAATTCCAGAGAAAAAGCCTTTTTCAGAACTTTTAAAGACAATAAATCTTTTTGGGAGGTGGGTACGATCGAGAGAAGAATTGGGAATATGACATACATTGTAAAGGGTCCACAGTTCATGCATAAAAGACATCTTAACCAACTTAGGAGACGCATATCAAATGAGGCAGATCGTGGTCCTTTGGAGGAAATGGTGATGGATGTCATCTACGACACTTTTGATATCCCGACCCCTCTAGCGGCTCCTAAATACGCCATTCTAAGCGGAAAAGGAAAGCAACAGATTTGACTATAGTCAACTTGAAACGTAGAAGATATTAAAAAAAAATAATACAAAATTTAGATAGATAAAAACAAATAGGTTTAAAAAGCTGTTCTACATTAAACTTGGTAGAACAAGTCAGTCAAGTTTTTATCTACCTAGTTGTAAAAAAGGAATGCTTGCGTTTCTGTAAGTAAACAAGCAAGTAAAGTTGAGGAAAATTACTAAGAAATTTTATAAACTTTTTATAAAATATTCCTCAAGATAAATAAACTTTTTACAACTACAGATACAGCCTCAGAAATGAAGCTATGAAAAAAAAACAAAAAAAACTTCCTTTTTCAGACACTTGCAGAGTTGAATTTTAGGAGTGGAGTGTTATGGTACCTACTAACATGGTAATGGACTATTCCTCCTCAATATATACCAACTCTACTTAACACTCAGGGAGATAATCTCCAAGCTGCCTGACAGCACTGGAAGGACATTCCTAAATGTTGTATAACACCTGTATTCTGTATGTTTGTTCTGTTATTGTAATGTATTTGTTTCAACCTACTTCTTTTGTCTGCATGTCATTATTTTGACCCCTAAACACCACAACACAGATGAAAGTCTGTCCTCATACCTTTGGTAAAATGGAAATGGGAAGAAAGACAATAGTGTTGGAAAGGAAAGATACAAAGATCAAACAAAGTTTAACAAATTCATTTCCTCAAGGCCTGTTTGATCTTTCACAAAATTTACAAGTAAAAGATGCTAAACAACTTGTAACCTTGTTTTATAAATATGACAAAAGCAAAGTAAGTGCTATCTCGTGACCATACAATTTAGAAATAAAGAAAAAAGTCTTTCATAAATGCCATTGGCTTGTTTACTCCATAGCTTACCATCACGCAGTGATTCTCCTGGATTTATAATTGTATTATCTTCACCATTGTCAAACAAATTTAAATTGAACAAGAAAATCCTTAAATAACATCGACTATCAGTGATTATTTTTTCATATATTATCTATTTTTCATAACCATTTGTATGAATAAGCTGCAAATTGCCAAGATGGCTGACTCAAATCAATATGGTGAATCACCCTCAACCTTAAAAGTTGGACATGCTCCTCTAAAAAAAAAAAAAAAAAAGTAAATGACCCCAGTATCTAAAATTTGTGCTAAAGCCAGAGTAGAGCAGTTTCCTGATGACTTAAATGCAAAAGAAAATATATTATTTTGCAAATTCTGTCTTCATAGTGTTGACACAATCAAAGATCATATAAATTCAAAAACTCGTTTTAAAAAAAAGTCTTCTCAACTGAAATAATAAAAAATAATTACAACTTTGTTGAAATGGAAAGAAGTATGGGATGATTTTGTTCTTGATTTTTAAAAAAAATGTCCACTTTGTCTGATATTCCCCTACACAAAAGTGACAAAATGAGGCCATTTTTATTAAAACACTCTAAGTAAGGTGGTTCTATTTCAAGTGTAATTGTGTTAGGCTAATCAATCTGTTAGCATCATAACAGATGAAACAACTGTCATGACCAGGGTATTTTGAATGTGATTGCAAACATTTGTAGGGAGTCATTCCTCATTGATGCTGTAACCTTAAGAGAATGCAATCATCAAATCTTAAGTCAGATATCCATCCTAATTGTATCTCATATGGATATTACATTTGAGGATATTATTGCCTTTGTAACAGATTTTGCTGCTTATTGTCAAAAAGCTCATAGGAAAGTGTTGTCAAATGTCTTTATTAACAGTTAATGTGTGTTGTGCTTAGCCCATATTTTAAATCTTGTTGGTGAAGTATTTTCACATAGGCTAGCATTTGATAATGTTACTCGGCTCATTACTTTCATCAAGTTAGCCTTTTTTTTTTTAAAAGTTAGTTGAAAAAAGTGATACCTTAAATGGCTTGAAGGAACAAGTTAAATTACTCTCTTTGCCATAGCCAACCAGATGGTTAATGTGGCCAAATATCACTCACCCTTTGTATAATTCTATGAAGGATTCTTTAAGCAAGAAAAGAGTCATGGCCTTGCAGTAGATAGGATTCTGGAATTAGTTGATGATGGTTGACTACATCATGCCTCTTACCATAATTTGCACCTGAATCTGCATTTTATAAATGAGAACTGTACTAGTTTGATATAAGTTTTGATAAGCTTAGAAGAAACTAAGTCTTTCATGTGTTGTTTATGTTGTGGACCAGTAAAAGGTCTGGAAGAATGGCACAAACTCGGGATTACGTGAAACAAATATATTGAATGAAAGTATAAATACAGCATAGGTAAAAGAGTGTTGAACATCAGTCTGACTGCCAAAGTGTTAGGCTGGAGTTAACTTAACACCGAGATGAATATTCTCCTGGTATTCATAGTAATAGGAAGAGTTCATTATAGTCCGTAAGGTAGGTACCATAACAGTTTATAACAGGATGGAGAATGTAAAACAGTATTTGCATACTGGAACATCAAAATCAACATTTGATGTAGAAACTGTTTTCTGTCTGAACTAGAAAATAGAGTTGTCTAAAATTTCCAAGATTTGTTCAGCACATCTTTTTCAAAACTGAATAAATACATGGAAGCCCACCTTGAGCATAACTTTTACTAGGCATCTTGTCTATTTGATCCTAGACAGCTACCTTGTATAAGCCATGACATTGATAGTTTTGCAGCCATTAAAGACTTACAAGATCTTTCTACTGTTCTTGAACAATTCCAAGTTTATGTGAATTACAAAGATGATCTACCAAATCTGTTTAATATCCCAATATTTTAGAATGCAAATAAGAGCAGATTTCTTCTTCTGGAACAGATTGCCAATAAGATCATGTGGATGCCTGTTACCAACATAGATGCTGAATGTTCATTTTCTCAGTATAAGTATTTACTAAATTAACAATGTGAAATTCTTACTCCTGAGAACATCAAACAACTTATAGTGTTGTATTACAATGGAGAGTTAGAAAAGAGATTTGAAAATTGCTAATTTCCTTATTTAGGAAATATCCAATTTTGAATTGGAGTAGTATTTCAACTTGAGATAAGTTGTTTTGTTTAAATTTTGAATTAATATGTCAAATTGGTTTTTTATATTATGTTACAAAGATTGAATTATTATGGTTTAATTCCTGCTTTGTAAAATTTTAGTCAAAATGGTTGACATACTCAGGTATTTATTATTGAGATTCAAGTTATTTACTGGTGATACTTTAAATGTGATTTTCCTGTTGATTTTAATGCTGTGAATCAAAAATTATAAACTAATCTAGATCCTTTTACTTAAAAACACAAAAACAATCTGAATGTGTTCTTTCTTAAAAAAGGAAGTTCTGGTTAAAAGTTCTAGTGGGTAGAGTGTTCATCAATGACCCGAGTGTCATACCAAAGACTCAAAAAATTGTACTTGATGACTCTTTGCTTAACACTCAGCATTATAAGGTATAGATCGAGGATAAAGTTGAAATCCAGAGAAAAGAGTAGCTAATAAAAAGGGAGACTTTGGGTTGCCCCTTGACTACAATCACCAACTTACTTATGTATATATATATATATATATATATGTATATATATGCATGGATGTGTGTGTATGTATGTATATATATATATATAAATTGTTGTAGATCCAAAGACAGAATAAAAATATTTTAAAATTGGTAGGTTCATGAAGAAATTTCTATTTTTTAGAATTTATCTATTTTTGTTCTTACATACATGTATGTTTACAGCTTGTTGCTTTTGTCAGAAAACATGGCACAAGGCCTTGTTAATGGGGTATTCAATGAGACTTGAACTCACTCATATATATATATACACACACACACACACATACGTCCATATATGCATATATATATATACACCAACATACATCCATCTGTGCATATATATATATATATATATACTCACACACACACATATATACATTTATATATGTCTAGAAATCTTATATACACACACACACACACACACACACACACACATATATATACTTACATATAGACATAAATTTATCTATCTATATATATATATACAGACACATCTATCTTTATAAATTTTACTTAGCTATGTGTTCACTTTTCTCATAAAACTTCATACAAAAAAAGTAAGTATTATGTTGGTTAATGATTAACATAAATATTTTAAATTGGATTAAATAAATTTTCAAATATAATTTCAAAGAATAATAAATAAAATATTTCAAAGAAAATTTACTATAACAACATATTTTCGAAGAATAATTTTATTCCTAAATGAATATTTTTGCTAATGTTGTTATACTAATGTAAGAATTAATAAAACTTATAAAAACAACACCGAAATAAAACTTATATGAAGATAAAAGAAAGTGAAACTATATATGTGTGCTACTGTTATATAAATTTGATTATCAAAATGGCTTTAACGGAAGAAATTAATATAGAAGGCGTTCTCTCTATACTTTATAGGGAAAATAAGGCTGATGAATTAACTTCAGAACAAATAAAAGAAGCGAAATAGGGCTACTCATAAAAGGAAAATAATCGTATATTTAAAACAAATGCATGGCAATGGGACTCTTACTTCTTCCTTGTGTCAAAAACAATTAAAAGCCATTGATGAAGAGTCTTTGAAGGTTGATAATTGGAGTGAAGTAATTAACATTTTTATGCAAAATGCCAATTATAATATCAAAGACGAAGAAAGCTATAATCTAGAATTAGACAGTCTGGCCGAATATAATATAAATAATTTAATAATTATAGATACATATGAAGATTATTCAACTAGTGAAAATACTAAAGCATCTGCAGTTATACCAATTAATGAAATATTAAGTGATGGAAAAGTACCTCCTTTAACTTGTGATGCTTTTAATGGAAAAGGGAAAGATAAATTTGCCTTTCATAATTTTTTAAATCAATTTAATAATGTTATTGATTCAAAGAAACATTGATCAGAATCCGCTAAGCTATCATATTTAATTGGATATTTAAGGGATTATGCTTTAAAGCAAGTAAGTCATTTGTCCCTAACTGATTCAAATTATAAGGTGGCCTTAAATTTATTAAAGGAAGAATTTTTGGAAAAAAATTTATAATTGACAAAACTCTAAAGAATATATTGAAAGCTATGCGTAGCGAAGAATATGATCCAGAATTGTTAAATATTAAATATTATTTGTCTGAAATTAAGTCCTATTTGTATGAGTTGCAACAATATAATATTAATTTTTTTCAAGAAGGTTCTTCTGGAAATATTTTAATTAGTTGCATGATAATGAATAAACTACCTAAAATAGTTATAAAGGAATTAATAAATGAAATTAATAATAATTATCCTAGTTTAGAGCAGATATTTAACTGCTATAACAATGTTTTGAAAAACTTTTTTCAGAACTGTGTCTGGTAGAAAAAATATAAAGGATAAGAAAATTTCAAGTGGCAATAATAATAACCATAGATTTGAAAATAAAAGCAAAAAGTAAAGTACCTACGATACAAAATTTTGGAGTAGGAGCCGTTAGTAAAGGTACGAAAATGCTGTGCAAACTATGTGCTTCAGAAGGACACACCATAGGAAAGTGTAAAACCCATCCTAATTATGAAGCAAAATTAGCTAAAATCTTGGAATTATCCTTATGTACTAGATGTGCTAGGTCAGGTCACAATGAAGTGACTTAAAGTTTTGGATCGAACAGTGGAATTTTTGAATGAGAAGGGATTAATTAAGAGATATAAGGAAAATCTTTGATAACCAACTTGAAGATGGAATCATTGAAGAAATATATATATATATATATATATATATATATATATATATATGTGTGTATGTATATATATATGTGTGTATGTATATATATATGTGTGTATGTATATATATATGTATATATATATATATGTATGTATATATGTGTATATATGTATGTATAGTATATA
>OY757924.1:73593389-73728389 GCA_963585895.1 Sepioteuthis lessoniana | reverse complement strand
AGTTATGGTGTTTTGAAGTTGACAATTTTATTGAGAAATTGATGGTAAAATTTATGTTAATTTATCATTGTGCTTCAATCTTTAAAATGATTTTCAAGCTCAGGTATTTGTTAATTTAAGACAAAATACCTTTATAGTTTTCAGAAATATTCTGATTTTTTGAAGTGAAAGTTTTTATAATATATTTTATTACTGTTTTAGTAAATTTTTACTTTTTATTATTAGATTTTAAGAGAACGTCCCTCAAAAATTCCTATTTTTGGGGCTAAAAAACACTGAAATATTTTCTGTATATCTGGAAATATGAAAATGTCAAAGTAGAACTTGTTACTTATATATAATCCATGATAAAAAAAGTTTTCTTTGAATTACTAATATTGTGTCACCAATGTTTATTTTCCATTGTTAGAAGCAAAAATCCTAGTCAGAATGTGTTTTCATTTCATTTAGTTTAATACTGCCATGTGTAGTATCAAGTTGGTGATTTTTTACTTTGTGCTGTAATTTTTTTGCACATTTATGTGTGTGACAAAAGTCCTATAAATATTAAATTCTTTCCGACATAGAGTTATTTAGAGGTCATAAATGGATTCCTGGTGAAATTCTTGCCCCTTAACATGTGCCCATTTCGTGCTAAATTATATTATCATTGTGTATACCAAATTTGCAATGTTCAATTTAAATATCTACAACAGAGAAATTTAGAATCATTAAGAACTCCAGAGGCATAATTCCTACTGCAATAGATGCTAAGATTTATCATGCCCTGCTTCTGAATCTATTTGACCTAAAGTCAAGAAAATTCTGAGGAAAAATCAGAATGGATTTTTTCAGAAATTGATCCATAACTTCTCAAATCTTGACTATTCATCAAATTATCAAAGGAATACGTGCAAAAAATCTTGAGGCAACACATTTGTTTGTTGATTTCTACAAGGCATTTGACACCATGCATCGAGGAAAGATGGAGCAAATACTTCTAATATATGTTCTCTCAAAATGAGCTATTACCAATATAATGATGTTCTACTAAGACATGATAGCAATGGTTCACTCATTCGGTAGCGACACTGATTTCTTTAACATTGTTGCTGGAGTCTTGCAAGGAGATACATTTTCACCACTTCTATTTATTATCTGCCAAGATTACATACTACAAATGTCAATAGAAAATGGTTTCACACTAAAAAAAAGTACAAGAAGCAGACAATATACTGCAGAAACTATCATGGATGCCGACTATACAGATGATCTAGTGTTGTATAGCTACATACATATACAAATATATATACGGAACATAATCAAACATAATATACAAACTTTAATAAGCAAACAAATACACTTCTTTATAAAAATATATCTCTCACACTTTATTCTCGAAAGGGTTGATGTTGGTTTTGTGTGAGAGATGAGCTGGAGACAAGGACGGACTGTTATTTTGACCCAAAGTTCTTCTGACCATAGCAGCACTTCTTCCTCATCTTGGCTGGGTTGCTCAACCATGAGTCACTGAGGGCCCAAAGCCCTCTGTCTGACACTGGCTCTCAATTCGGCATCTTGTCTCCAACTGACTCCAACCGTCTCGGGCACCTGGTTATATAATTGTCTCACGCCCACCTGCTTCTGCTGTTCTTCCACTTTTTTACACTGGTGCATCTCTTGATTGACGGCTTGGTCGAGGGTCAATATGTTACACTAGCACTTCTTGCAAATACACCTTCCCTAAGCTAAATCTCTGCTGTATATCTTGGAGCAGGCAGTAAGAGTACATGTGGTTTAAACAAGATGAAACCATCTCCACATCAAATGGTAAGCATATGAATGTTGTAGACCGATTTGCTTATTTCATCTACAGAAAGTGATAATATATGCCTAAGTAAAGCATGGACTGCTATTGATAGGTTATCAATCATATGGAAATTTGATCTCTGGTAAAATAAAACAGGGATTCTTCCAAGCTGCAGTCATGACAGTACTACTGTATAGATGCACCACTTGGGTTAACAAAATGCTTTGGAGAAAAAGGTAGGTAGAAGCAACACAAGGTTACTGTGTGCTGTTCTGAAAAAAAAATCCTAGAAGCTGCACCCCACAAAGCAGTTGCTCTACACCCACTTACCTCCCATTTCACAAACCATCCAAATGAGACAAGCAAGACATGCTGAGAACTGCTGGAGAAGTAAGGAGAAATTTGTTAGTGATGTTCTCCAATGGACTCCTACACACGGACACACCAGTGTTGGCTAACCAGCTAAAACATTCATCAACTCTGTGTGAATACTGGAAGACTTGCCAAGAGTGATGGCTGATAGGGATGAATGGTGATAGAGAATCAAGGGAATCTGTGCTATCAGCATGACTTGATAAGGATGATGAAGGTCCCTTGGTTCATGCAGAGGATTGACAACTAGTTAAAATAATGCCTCCAAATTGGGAGATCATTTGAACAGAAAAATTTTATTTAAGGACCAATTATTTTTCAAGTGAAAATCAGTAGTATCCGACAATAGTAATTGTAGGTTATGTTGTAATAGAGACAAGATGATTAATCAAATAATTAGAGAATGTAGCTAACTAGCGCAAAGGAGGGATATAAGACTAGACGCAACTGATCCACTGGAAATTGTGCAAGAAATTGAAATTTGACCATGCTACCAGATGGTACATGCACAAACCAGAATCCGTCCTGGGGAATGAGAGACACAAAATTCTCTGGAATTTTGAGATACCGACAGATCACCTAATCCTGGCTAGAAGACCAGACATAGTTATAATTAACAAAAAGAAAAGAGAACCTGCTGTATAGAGGACTTTGCCATCCCAGCAGATCACAAAGAAAATGAAAAAAAAGACAAGTTCTTTAACCTTGCCAGAGAACTAAAAATAAGCTGTGGAACATGAGAGTACTGGTGATACCAATTGTAATTGGTGCACTTGGAATAGTACCCAAAAGCTTGAAAAGGGGGCTGGAAGAGTTGTAAATTGGAAGATGAATCAAGACCATCCAAATTATAGCATTGTTAAAATTAGCCAGAATGCTGAAAAGAGCTATAGGGACCTGCAGAGACTTACTGTTACTCAGTCTCCAGTGAAAAACCATCAGCTAATGTTGATGTGAGAAATTCACATGATAATACTGCCTTTATAGTTTTAACAACCATTGTTGAGCCATCTTCTTTTTAATTAAAACCAAACAGTAGGTGAAGTCAATGAGAAAATTCTCGAGGCCAACAAGTGTAGGATTACATTATCACTATTGCCACTGGTGAGTTGTAAAAGTTAAGACAAATAAGGTATATGAGACACTTCTAGGGAAGCAAAGAGGAACCTGTAAGTAATGTTCTTCTATGGACCCCTACGCATGGACATGCCAGTGTTAGCTGAAAAACAAGAACTTATATACATCAGCTCTGTGCAGACACAGGATGTTTTAGAGGACTTGCAGGAAGTGATAGCTGATAGGGACAGATAGAAAGAGAGAATCAGGGAAATCTGTGCTGTCAGTGCAACTTGATGATGTGTGTTTGTGTGTGTGTGTATACGGAGGATTTGGTGTTAAATAACCCACAAGGGTTATAATGCCACGAAATACCTAAACCAAACCAGACTGCAATGTCAACAGTTATTTCAAATAGCAAGTTGTTTATGGCTTATACCCAAGACAACAATCCAACAATTTGTTACTTTAAGCTATGTTTTTTCACCTCTCTTGTCCTTTTCCTTTTATGTTTTACTGTGAATATTTTATAAGAAGTTCACTCACTTTTTCAGTACAAGGAACAACATGAAACAAAAATTCAAACTTAGCTTAATGAGAAAATTTTAATTGGGTTTTTATTGAGAATTAGCTACTAAATGGCTTAGGAGAACTCTGGTTAATATTTTATGGATGTACAGACAAAAATTGTTTGTATAACTTAATAAAAATCATAAGAAGCATGATATTTTCTGTATATAGTTGAGCACAAAGATTTTGGATGTTTGGAAATTATCTAAAAACATTACAAACACCAAAAGTACTGGAAGTATTACTTCATTCACTTATATAAAACGTAATATCTAGCAATCTAATATATACACAAACATTTTTGGAAATTGAAAAATAAGGGTTTAACCCCAGAAATTCAATGGAGTATATTAAAAAGGTCCTATACTTTGAGCTGCTTTGATGGTAGATATAATTTATGTCTAGAAGAAAAGATACAAATTATGTTGTATCCTGATCCCGGTAACCTATTAAATCAGAGATGTGATTTAATTGTGACGGCAAATTAAAATAAAAAGATCCCCGGATGAGCAACCATTTAAAAGCATATGGGAACTGGTACATTTAAATATTATCATAAAAAAAAAAGCAGAAAAGTAACAACAACTGTACTGTCTACAAATCCTTTATCAGATAGATATATATCTCTTTGTCTTTCTTTCTATTCTTTATTTTTCATTGTCACTGCCAGCCTCTATATATTTTCTCTTTTTTTTCTTTGTCTATGTGCTTTATATATACCACTTTCCTGTCCTTCTTATAGGACTTAGGTTATTCAGAATGTAGCCTTGTGTGTGTGTATATATGGTAGTCTTTAATCCAGTAAATCCAGATTAGGGAACAATTCTGTCAGGACAAATAAATTATTCAAATTTTGAATATTTAAATATTCTTGTTAAAGAGCTCAATGTAAATAAATTCACAGTATCTTTGGAAGAACTCAAATGATATAATTGAATAGTTTAGAAATATTAAAAACAAAAGCAGACCACTTTTATTGATTTTTATCCATCTATAACAAAAAAGTTCTAATTGATAGTATTAACTATGCAAAAGACTTTGTGGAAATAACGGATGAACAATATCAAATAATATTTGCACGTAGGAAAACTGTACTTAAGAATAATGAGTCTCTGTGGGTAAAAACTGGCTTGGATAATTTTGATGTTCCTATGGGTAGATACGATTCTGCTGAAATAGCAGATCTTGTGGGTTTATATATATTAGATACACTTAGCAGAATAGTTGACCCCATTCAATTAGGTTTATACCATAATGACGGAATATTATACATCCCCGATAGTGATGGTCCTAAGTATTCAAGTATACAAAAAAAAGATTATAAGAGCCTTTAAATTCTTAGGATTTAGAATCGAAATTTTTTCTAATATTAAAGTAGCAAATTTTCTAGATGTTAAACTGAACCTCTCTGACAACTCTTATAGACCATTCCTTAAAACAGACCAACATCCTTCCTATATTAATATAAATTCTAATCATCCAAATTCTATGATTAAACAAGTTACTAAAGCTGTTCATACAAGAATAAGTAGATTATCATCAAATAAGAAAATTTTCCATGAAAGTAGTAAAATGTATATTGAAGCCCACAAGAATAACGGGTTCAAAGAAGAGTTTACTTATCTAGAACCAAAAGTGCCTAATAATATTAATAATAATAATAAATTCCCGGGAGACCTGGGTTCAATCCCAGGTCGAGTCATACCAAAGACTTTAAAAATGGAACTTGATACCACCTTGCTTAACACTCAGCATTATAAGGTACGGTTCAAGGGTAAAGTGGAGCAATCCAGGGAATGGAGTAGCGCCCTCCCCTACACCTTGGTGTAGTAGCTATCGAAAAGGGAGCCTTCGGGTCACCCTCGACTATGGTATATGAATAAAGAAAATATGAATTGTAATAATAAGGTAAATTGTCATAAAAATAGAAAAAGGAAAATTATATGGTTCAAACCCTCCACACACGCACATCTGTTTGTAAACTTGATAATATAAATATAGGAAAATATTTTTTAGAATTGCTAGATAAACACTTTAAGCAATATAATATATTATATCAAATATTTTATAGGATAACTTTAAAAATTAGTTACTCTTGCTCAAGAAATTTCTTTAGAATAATTAACACTCATAATAATGAAATAATTCGGAAATATTATGACTAAATGAATGGGAATAATAATATTAATAGTAATAATACAAGTAAAGAAAAAAATTGTAATTATAAAACTAAAATTAATTGTCCTATGAAAGGTTTGTGTAATTTAGAAAATGTAGTATGCCAAGGGATTATTTTCCCAAAATAAAATATTAAAAGTAAAAAAAACTTGTATCAGGATTTCATTGACAAGATGGAAATTAAGGTTTAATAACCACATTCATTCATTCTCTCATGAACACTTGAAAAATCAAACAGCCTTGTTCAAACATTTTTGGAAATTGAAAAATAAGGGTTGAACCCCAGAAATTCAATGGAGTATATTAAAAAGGTCCTATACTCTGAGCTGCTTTGATGGTAGATGTAATTTATGTCTAGAAGAAAAGATACAAATTATGTTGTATCCTGATCCCGGTAACCTATTAAATCAGAGATATGATTTAATTGTGACGGCAAATTAAAATAAAAAGATCCCCGGATGAGCAACCATTTAAAAGCGTATGGGAACTGGTGCATTTAAATATTATCATCAAACGGGAAGTTTAGTTTTTTCGCACGTGTGAAGACGGGGCAGTCTGGCACTTGATCCCTCGTAGAATAAGTCCTTGTTCAGAATCCTTTCTCGGGTATATATATAAACTGGCATATTATGTGGGGGTTAATTTAGGGCTAGACTGACCGCTGCTGGCAAGGGGTTTCCAAATTTCACATTACACATACACCCACCAGGTCACTAGCTCTTCCACCCCTAGATTTATGGAAGGTATGGACCTCTGGGTTTAGATATAATAATATTAATTATAGCAGTCGACAACTCCAGTTTCCCGTATAATATTTTTAAAGGAATTTATAGGACAATTTAAGCGAGAATAACATAAGGCGAAAGAAGCTGAAAACAAACGTGAAACAAACAATTTGATAGTAGACGAAACAATGAGCAAACTTCAACACGTGGGGACATTAAAATGTGACAATCTTTTTAATATACACGCAGACACACATCTTCAGCTATATTATCAGCAGATAATACATAACTATCAATGTCTTTCTTCCTTTTCTTCTTTTCTTTCATCTTTCTTTAAATTGAGAGAGAGAGTATATAATTGAGTGTAGGGAGAAACAGTCTTAGTGTTTACTTATCTTTTTGACAGGTTCCTTCGGAGAGTATTTTCTCTTTTACGGACTGATGGAATATTCTATATTCATAAGGCTCTGGCTTGAAGGCATAGGGTCTTCTTCTTGTCCAAGATTCTTTCCACTTTCTTTACCCGGAGTTTGGCGCGAGATTCGCCCCCATCTGTTCACGACGACTTCTGTTCCAAAACTGATTTTCTTTACTCCTATTTCTGCTGACGGAAGAAGCTCCCACTTCCGCCTTAGGGTTCTAGCCAATCATTTAGCTTCTATCTTCTTCCTTCCCCTGTCAGGCGATTCTTTGGGACTACAATCTCCTTGACCCGGTCACAGAGTGCAAACATCTGTTGGCTTTCACTCTGACCCGCATTCTTTACTTTCTCCGATAGGCCGTGAGGAATTGACCTATATTACTATTTCTCTTTTTAGCGGTCAGTAGAAATACCTTATTTCTCTTCTCTCAGTGGGAGACCTCATGACATAATAACTAGATGTACACATAGAAATAAATTTAGACTATAGTCAAAAATTTGAGTAGATTGTCAAAGTCATTATTTAACTATAATTTATTAAATTGATATAGATATTTTAACATGGTTAAAGAAGCCTTACTAATAATGGCATGGGTTTTGGTACCTTTCAAAGAAAAAATGATGATATACTAAAATTAAAATTGATAATTTTGTTAGAAATGGTTGAAATTTAGCCTAATGATTAGAGTGTTCAGCAATGGTCTGGGAGACCGGGCTTCAATCTCAGGTTGAGTCATACCAAAGACTCAAAAAATGGTACTTGATGCCGCTTTGCTTAGCTCTCAGCATCATATGGTGAGGATCAAGGGTAAAGTGGAGCAATCTAGGGAATGGAGTAGTGCCCTCACCTACACCTCGGTGTAGTAGCTATTGAAAAGGGAACCTTCGGATCACCCTTGACCAAGGTCGCCAACTCTACTATTACTGTAATTGCTAAATTGTTAATTTTATTGGTTTTGTAGTTGTCTTAATCTGAAATGAGAAGAAACCTGAACTAGCCTTACATGGGTAAAGGCTATACATAGCTGAAATGGATTTTGTTTCTCCCTCTCCTTCCTTCCTTTAACTATCCCTCCTGTCTAGTTGTATTTTTTTTATTTTCTTGTTGAATCTGAAGTCCTGTTAAAAATTATTTTGGTGTCTTTGATTCATATCAGTGCTCTTAACAGGATGGAAATAAATTTATTATCCTAAAGGGACCGAATATTGTTTTTTTTTTTTCTTGAAATAATATATATATATATATATATATATATATATATATATAGCGAATAAAAGAGAAAATGAATGAACAAAAATTCAGTATACAAATTTATAATTTTTATTTTTTGAATTGAGTGAAAAGTTTATTGAAAAAGAAAAGGACAAAATATTTTCTTGTAAGCACAGATATTATTAGTTAGAGCATGTATATTTTTAATAGATATAGTTAAGATTCATGCAATGAAGTATAGTTGTAATTGTTAGCTTGAGATAAAGGGACATGTTTTATGTGTGTAAAATATTTGTAGTATTAGTCTTACATATAGAATGAGAAATGTATTTATGCCTTAAAGAATATGTATGTGAACTGCTGCTGCTGCAATTATATTTAGCAGGTGACAGATGAAAATTTTTAATACAAATATAAATATCAATGATATTTGTTTAATTTAAGAATAATTAAACGAGTTAAAATGAAATGTATTCTTTCATTTGAAAATAAACTGAAAGGAATTTGAGTAAGTAATAATGCATTACTTACTGTTTGTTGAGTAAGTATAGACAATTTCATACCTACTTAAGAAATATTTATTTTTTTGCTTATTTAGGTCGGCTCAAAATTAGCTAAAAAAAGTTGATTACTCTATGAATTTAATTGGTTAAGAAATTGTATTTTTAGAGGGAAAAGGTTTCTTAAATTATTTTGGGTTTTGATCCTTCAAATTATTTGTGGCAAGTTAAATATTGTCATCTGTGAAGTATCTCAAAATTTAAAAATTAGTACAAATGCACCGATTGGTTAATAAATACAGAAATACAGATACAAAAATTACAGCTTTTCAAGCCTATTGTTTTTTTCATAAAAATTAACATTTTTTTTATTATGGAAACCAGTTGTGTTCCCATATATATATATATATATATATACACACACACACACAATACTACATTTAGTGTGTGTGTGTGAGTGTATATATATATATATATACACACACATACACACACACAATACTACATTTAGTGTGTGAGTGTGTATGTATATATATATATATATACACACACAATACTACATTTAGTGTGTGAGTGTGTATATATATATATATATATATATATATACACACAATACTACATTTAGTGTGTGAGTGTATATATATATATGTGTGTAAGTATGTGTGTATATATATATATATATATATATATATATATATATATATATATATATATTCTGAAGAACCTTAGCCCAAAAGGAAGGACAAGAGGGTGGTATATAGAAAGCACAGTATATGAAACAGTTGAATTTGCATTACAAAATATTTGTAAAAGAAATTTACAGTTCATTTGTCTTGATTACTAAATTCATTATACATTGTAATTTAATCATCAAGGCATGCCAATAGCACAGATTCCTTTGACTTTATCTTGCCATCTGTCCCTATTGGTAGGTCCTCTAGATAGCATCCATTGTCTTAATTTAGCTGTATTTGCTGGTTGGCCAACACTGGTGTGTCTTTGTGTAGGGGACCATAAAAGAACATCACTTATGAGTTTGTCTTTGCTTCTTCAGCAGTGTCCTACATCTTGTTCATTTTACTTGGATTGTTTGTGTGATGGTAGTAAGTAGTTGTACAGCAGCTGTTTTTTGAGCGCTGCTTCTAGGATTTGTTTAAAACTGCACTCAGCATACTTGTGTAGTTCCAATAATAAAACAAATTCCTTAAATTCTAAGATTAAATTTTTTTTTACTTGGGTTATATTGATATCATTAACAAGCACAATAGAAACCTATTTTCATGTATGTTAGCATAATACTCCCACCTCCACCTTTCAAAATGAGTCAGGACTAGGACAATCCACATCCTACCCAACAACATTAAATTTTTGCCTGGGAGGAAGTTAACTGTCAAAATACTTATTAGAAAATAAGTTACAAATAAACTACAAGGAATTCTTAGAAACAGAGGATTAATATCAGTCATATGAAATAAATGCTATTTATAAATATTGTGTGGCAAAAAGATTTTTTTCTGAGAAACAGATGTGTATACAAAAAATATCTTGAAGTCAGTGTAATGGTTATTGTCGTGGAAATGAAATCTGTGACTCAAGTTCAAATCCTACTCTGTCTACCCCTGCTATTTTCTGATAGCTGGGTGAGGAGAGATAGATTTTTACCTTTCCCAAGGACATTAGCACAAAGTGAAATACAAACAACCTTGTCCCGGATTTGAACCTGGCTCATCATACCCATTTCCTACAACATTAAACATTATGCTAAACATATGAATAAAGGGCACTCAATATTTGCAAAAAATCTAAATACAATAAATAGTGTGTACAAGGAGGCCCTCAAGAAGTACTGTTAGTGTAATGATTATCCTCATTGGAAGTAGAATTGATGACCTGAGTTTAAGACCTTGACAAGGCTGTTTGTGTTTCACTTTGTGCTAATGCTCTTAGGATAGGCATAAATCCATTTCTTCTCCTCCCAGTTATAGGTAAATAGTAGGGTAGACTCAGTTCTTCAACCTTGGTAAAACATCCAATCTAGAAGGAAAACTCTTTATTCAAACCAGCTTTATTCTTCTTAAAAATTGACCTTGTGTCATATCCTGGCTGTGTGGGAGGGGATGGGTGAATACTTACAAGGAACTCATAAATTGCAATTCTATTGAGATAAATAAAGTTTTAAATATATGTATATATTTTCTTATTATTTTCACAATTAACAAGGAGATTATGCGTAGGATCAATTGTTTTTTAATTTTATCTTTAGTTTAATATTCAGAAAGTATCGAATGTCATCATGAATAAGATGTGCTAATAATGCAGATTCTCTTGATTCTCACCATCCATCCCTATTGGTCATTGCTCTTGGCAAGTCCTCTAGAAAACATCCAGTGTCTTCACAGAACTAATGAATGTAAGTTTTTACTGGTCAGCCAACACTGGTGTGTCCATGTGTTGAAGTCTATGAGAGAACATTGCTTATGAGTTTGTCATTACTTCACCAGCAATGCTCACAGCATATCTTGATCATATTTACTAGTTAATTTGTAAGATAGAAAGTAATTGGCCATACATATGCTGTTTTGTAGGGTGCTGCTTCCAGGATTTGTTCAATGCAGCATCCTTGTGTAGTTGCCATCTAGCTTTTATTCCAGACGTTTTGTTAAATTCCAAGCAGTGCAAATATACAGTAGTACTGACATAGCTGCAGCTTGGAAGAATTCCTGTTTTAACTTAACAGAGAGATGAGATTTTCATTTGATTGTTAACCTGTTAATAGCAGTCCATGTTATTTCTATCTGTATGTTAACATTTCTTTCAGTAGATATGATATTACTACTGAGGTATGTAAACTGGTCTACTTTCAGAAGCTTGTCATTTAATGAGACCCTGTTGCCTGGAACTGTAGAAACACCAACTGCACCTCTGCAGTGGAGTAAGAACTTCCCTTATCCTCAATGGGGTTTACTTGAGGACAGGATTCTGGTGGCTAAGCAGTCTTTGACCTGGGTAATAAGTGGTCATATGACCTGCAACACTCAACTTTTGCTCCTACTTGGGCTAGATGGGCAGTCGAAAAGGCCTGATCTGATCAATCAGCTGGTCAAATTAACCTCTAGCATCTATATGATGAAGTCCCGACTGTATTCTATAAATTGCTCTAATGGTAAACAACCCCAATCTGTTATAAGTGCTAGAAGACAGTCGCTGAAAGTAACAATTAATAAAAAATTATCTCTATCAGTTTATTAATACACATGAAATCATATATACAAAATACTAGATTCAGCATTAAATAGCCCACAAGGGTTGATATATCATTAAATAACCAACTAGCCATTTAATGAGGAGATGGCACCATTGTATTAAATATAACAATGAAATATATAGCATAAAATATTTTATATCTTGCAAGTACAATGTTATTGTACAATTTAAATGTTGCTGTCAGTTTTGAAAAACTAGTTATCAAATAATAAGTGCATAAATAAAATCATTGTCATCAAGAAGAAAAGATTTGAAATACATTGGTCACATAGTATTCAAGGACAATGCTAGTTTTGGTAAGTATTCATACACGAACGATATTGCTAACAGACCCAAAGGATAATCACCAAACCAATGGAGACTTTTAAAAGAAAGAACACAAATCAACTTCTGCTAATAGAAGAAAGACTGGCAAAAGACTGGATGAATTGGAAGTCTTGTGTGGAGAAATGTGTGTGCGGAAACTGTAAGGATTTATGCAGATAATTGACAAATACCTGGATTTTGCCAGAAAGCTAAAGAAGCAGTGGAACATGAATGTTATGACACTATATACAGGCTTAGCTCTATGTGTGTGTATTAGCCTTGGATATGTGTGGGTGTCCATATAGGGGTCCAGAAATAGAAATTTTCACCTCTTCATATATTCAGGTCAACCAGAGGACAGTGAAAAGAGGGAATCTGCCACAGGAAGTGATATGAGAGACACAAGAAAGATGCAAAAAGACTGTCAGTAAGAAGAGACACAGTCAGAGAAGGGCTCGGAGAGAAGTGAGTCAGCTATGAGACACAAAGATAGGCTGAAAGAACAGAGACAGAAGAGATGGGTCAAGAGGAGAACCAGAGATAGACTGATGTGCAGATAGGCTGATTAGTTTGTTTTTTTTAGTCAAGGGATTTAATGGGGAAAAAGATCACATGAGCTCTTCCTCTCAAAAAACACTTTATCAACCTTTTGTGTTGTTGCCATGTTCATCCTTTTGTAGCCTGATCAGTATATTGCCACAAATGTGACAGTGATATCATTTGTAGTTAGTGCCCTTGGAATGGTCTTCAAGGGCCTGGAAAAGTGATTGAGGGAACTGGAGATCAGAGGAAGAATCAAGAGCATCCAGACCATAGCATTATTAAGATGAGCTAGAATATTTAGAAGATCCTTGGAAACCTGAGGCCATCCAAGCTTTAGTGAAAAACCACCAGTTAAAACTTGCATGAAAATCTCACAAGGAGTAAAATACTAATAATAGAATGAGGATTTTTGTTTAAATTTTCTGTTATTTATGACTAGTTATATGGTATTTTGGAATAATGTTTATCATCACAGAAAATTCCTGTTCTGTTTTCTTTCATTTTTTACTAATTAATTCCTGGGGAAAAGGCATTATTAATCCACTTCTTCCAGGTATATATAGGTAAATAGTATAAAAGAAGTCTTGTGTGGAGAAACTGTGTGGAGAAAGCCTTGGTAGGGAAACTGGTCTAAGAGAAGGACAAACTCCAAATTCTGACCAATACTAACACATCATGGGCCAGTATGGCAGAATAAAGCCCATTACTTTCCATGTCTTACAGACAGAAAAGCTGGAGTCTTGCAGTGGACTGAACAAAAAAGCTGACTGAAATAGAATGGGATATGGTGTTTTAATCAGGTATTAAAGTATGACAATCTTTCATCGTAGCCCACATTGTTTTGCTTTCTAAAAATTTTAACCCCAAATTGGCTAGATTTTTTTTTAAGTACAACCAACACTGCTTTGAGTTGTAGCTCGTCTATCTCCTGATTGCTTTTTTGAACATATGAGGCCCTTGCTTCCAAAAAAAAACCTCTACTTTTTTCATAGACTTCTCAAAACTAAAGTACTTAAAAAATGATACTCTTGTCTACTGACTCCTGATTGTATTAGTGCTGAAAATTTGAGTTTATAATGGTCATTATAAAAACTAACCCTTTCATTCATATCAAAATATCCTCATTATCATCTATTATCCTAATTCATTTAGCTATTCTTTTGATACATGCACATTCAAGTACACACATATATATACTACCTATCCCTATATACAGATAGGCTCACCTTCACATACATCAGTATTATTTGGGTTTTTTCTGTCACTTTTCCTTCCTGGACTCTTATTTGTCTCCTCAATTCAATTCACTTCTCTTCTTTTCATCAATCACTGATTGTTTTATTTTTCTCTTGGAATGATCAGCTGGTACCTTTTTATAAAAGTATACTTGCCCAGATGGAACCCATGAGGCAGTTGTTGAACCAACATCCAGAGAATTTAATTTCTCATTAACACCATTGTTTTTGTTAATCACATTTGCACGAGATGTGTGTAGGGTAGAGGATAAAACAAAAAACTTTTCACTGACTCAAGTTAATGCATTAATTTTACAAGGCCAGAAATAAGCTGATTGTAGACAACTCAGAAGGCAATTCATTGCAACCAACCACTATACCTTTCCTCAACCAGTTAGTAGAATAAATTCAACACTTCTTCTATAAGGAACCACCTTCCCTTGCCTCTCTAATCTCAAGATCATCCTTACATTACATAATCATGTGACCTATGAGGTGGATCCACCTCTCTTCCCTACACTAGGCCACTCTCTCACCACTGCTTTGTCTCACAGTATTCTCACTGTAATTCGGCAAGCCTGTCACTCATTGCACATCAATGATGTGCCGAGAGATCCCATTAACAGAGATGTTATTCTGTGATTGCATTCCAGTTACCATCTCCCACTCCCATTGTGTAGTACAGTGAGCGTCAAGCAGCTTTATCCAAACTTCTCCAATCTGAATTGAAAATGATCGCCTCTCCTCAGCTCCTTTTTCAGAGATGACCCATGGATGTCTCCACTCTTACCAAAATATTGCTCACTGTAGTACAGAATTATTAGCTTGCTATAAGGTGTAAAAGGTCCATCAGTAAAGGCCTTGATTAACATTGACTCAATCATCTCAGGACCCGTCCGATCTCTCTCATTCATTTCCAAGTAGAAAGCCAATGCATCACCTTCATGGTATAATGGGATCAGTTTTTCTATTCAGTTATGTGTTGCAATTCAGCAACTAGTTTTACTTTTATGAGCCATCCCATTATGTCCCTTTGTCCATCAAAAGGCCTCATCATGTCGCTGAGGGCACACATTCTATTCCTCTCTTCTATAGCTGAAAGAGCTTGTCATTTTTTTGTCATTTTTCCTTCCTGGACTCTTATTTGTCACTTCAATTCAATTCACTTCTGTTCTCTCCACTCTCCTCTGTTTGTCAATTGCTGATTGCTTTATTTTTTTCCTGGAATGACCAGCAGGTGCCCTTTTTTTTTTTTTTTTAAAGCATACTTGCCCAGTGAACCCATAAGGCAGTTGTTGAACCAACATCCAGGGAATTTAATTTCTCATTAACACCACTGTTTTTGTTGATCACATTTGCATGAGATGTATGTGGGGTGGAGGGTAAAATGAAAAACTTTTTCCTAACGCAAGTTAATGCATTAATTTTACAAGGCCAGAAATAAGCTGATTGTAGACGACTCAGAAGGCAATTCGTTGCAACCAACCACTATACCCTCCCCAACCAGTCAGTAGAAGAAATCTGACACTTCAACCATAAGGAACCACCTTCCCTTGCCTCTGGCGATGTTCCAACATGTTAGTAGATACCCTTTTGACCACAACCAAAAATTGTGCACCTAGGGATAGATAAGCTTATAGTGTCATAAAAGGTGATAATGTTTTCTGTTTGATTGCAGAAAATACAAACAGCAAATATTTTATATAGAATAAGATTCTTTAAAGTAATCATTGATTAAGAGAGATTAAAATCTAAAAAAAAAAATTATTTCAAATTTTCTGACATCTTAGATATCATGTTTAAGAATTATAGAAGCTTTTATTAAGAATGAGTCATTCACTACAATCTATGGGATTTGAACCCAGGTATAATTTAATATTCGAAACTTACAATACCCCCCCTTTTTTTCCAAGTATACAAAAAGTACATATAACTAATTCTAAACCTAGTGAAAACTTGATTAATTTATTACTTTAAGAATGAAATACAAAAACAAACAGTTTCAAATTTTAAGTTTGTAAGCAACCTTATCTCACCACAGTTATCAGAAATTTCATTGTTATGATGAAATAAAATGCTACTCAAAGCATGCATGACTTGTGTTAGCATAACAACATCATCATCATGTCATGCTGGTAGCATGGATATCCCTGGATATCCTCTCTCTCCACTTTTCCCTATCGTTCATCGCCTCAGGCAGGTCTTCTGGACAACATCCCGTATCCTCGCATAGTTGCTGAATGTATGTTCGTGCTGGTCATCCTGCTTTTGCACAGCCATGTGTGGGGGTCCATAAGAGTACATCACTTATGAGTTCGTCCCTGCTTCTCCAGCAGTGTCCTGCATGTCTGGTTCGTCTAACTTGAATAGTTTTCGTGATAGGAGGCAGGTGGCTGTACAGTTGGTGTCTTGTGGGGTGTTGCCACCAGGACTTGTTCAAGATTGCTCGCAGCATTCTTGTGTAATTGTCGTCTAGCTTCTTCTGCAGCTGTTTTGTTAGAGTCCATGTAGTACATCCATATAGCAGTATCGATGCGACCGCTGCCTGGAAGAAACTGCGTTTCATTTTATCGGTTAGGTCTGATTTCCATATAATCGATAGCCTATTGATAGCTGTCCATGCTTTCGTTAACCTTGTGTCGATGTCCTTTTCGGTTGATGCGACGCTGCTTCCTAGGTAAGTGAATTTGTCTACTAGTTTAAGAGGGGTTCCGTCTAGAGTGGAGATGTCACCCGTTTGATTATAGCACATATATTCCATTTCGTGTGCATTGACATAGAGGCCTATGCCTGTGGCTGCTTGTTCCAAACTATGCAGTAGTGTTTCAGCTTGGTTGGGTGTATTTGCCAGTATCGCTATGTCATCGGCATAGTCGGTGTCGGTAATTGTTTTTGCGGGTTACCTTCTGCCTCTTTTCTTTGTCAGCTTGAAGCCGTTCTCTCTGATTTTATCAATCGATGTTCTGAGTACATAGTCTAGACAAGTGATAAAGAGGTATGGAGCTAGCGTGTCCCCTTGTAGTACTCCTGCTACAATGTTGAAGTATTCTGTGTCTCCATCTGGTGATCGTACTTTTACTTTGGTGTTTCTATAGAGAATCGTTATTGCTGCTACAGTTTCTTTAGGTATGTCGTATGCTAATAGGATTTGTTCCATCTTTCCTCTGTGAATGGAATCGAAGGCCTTGGTAAAGTCGACAAATATTGTCGCTTGTAGGTTCTTTGCCCGTACACCTTCAAGGATTCTACGGATGGTTAATATTTGTGAGGTCGTGGATCTATTTCTTCGGAAGCCATTTTGGTTTTTCCTAAGTATGTTGTCAATTTTGGGTTCTATGCGGTTTCATAGTAGGGCATTGTAGATTTTGGCTGCTATGGATGTAAGTGTTATGCCTCGGTAGTTTTTGGCTAATCCGAGGTCCCCCTTTTTAGGGAAGGGGAGTATGCATCCCTTCATCCATCTATCTATCGGATTTTGATTATATACTGCGTTGCAGTATGTTGTCGAATTGTCATGTCTTCCATACTTCTGGGGGAATCTCTTCCAGCCCTGCAGCTTTCCTATTTTTAATTTTTCTGAGAACCGAGTTGAGTTCTTCTTGTGTGAATGGTCCTGGTTTAATGTCTAATTGTTTACTAATTATTCTGGTGATTGGTTCATGCGTTACTTTCAGTGGGTTTCCTAGTAGGTTTTCGAAGTGCTGTTTCCACAGTTTTATTCTTTCTTGTTGGTTTGCAGCTTTAAGTTTTGCTTTGGCTGTGCTCTTTCTTCTACTCACTTCGTTTATTGTTTGCCAGGCTATCCTAGATTGTCTATCTTCCACCGAGTCTCTAATCTTATCTATCTGATTTTGAATGTATTCTGTCTGTTCCTTTATATATATGCCTGCTAATTGATATTGTGCCATTTTTAGTTTTCGGGCATTTGTGTTTGTTGGGTTTTTTTCTATAGTTTTTGGAGGCTGTTTTCACTAGTGCACGTTTTTCTCTCACCGCTAAAGTTTCCCATGGGACTCGATATTTAGTTTTGAGTTTTGTTGGAATACATTTTGCTGCTGCCTCTAGGTGCGCATTGACGAAATTTCCATATTCGTCATTTGGTGTACTTTTTTCCGTCTTCTCTTGTAGTGTTTCAAATCTCTTTCTTAATTCTAATACGTATTTATCTCTTATATCTCTGTTGTTTAAAAGGGCCCAGTCATAGTGTTTGGTGGTCGCTGTTCGTTTGGCATTTTTTCGTAGGCTTTTCGTAGCAACATAGTTTCTTATTATTCAATTGTAAGACCAGGTTACTCATACATTACAAAAAGCCTATTTTAAAAACTGAAAGAATTTAGAAGATAATTCCCTGAGATATACTGGCTAATGTGCTAGACTGAACTCCAATTGTGCTTTCAGGTTAATACCCTTTGGAAAGGTTTGAACACCCTTATCTCTTCAGCTATGAGTTGAATAATATCATTACTGTTCTTCTATGAGGATTACCTTGGCACTGAATAACCCTCAAAGGTTGTTATGCCATTAGACAAAAAAAAAACCCAGATGAAACCAGAATTTAAACAAAAGATTACAAATCAGATAATTCTTATTTAAATATTAGGGGTTTTATGTATTGAAATAGAAACTTTATTTTAAGTAATTATCCTGTTGACATAGCTTAAAATACACTGACTGTATTCCCAGCTGAGGGATATGATCCCCCCAAAAAAAGTTGTCCTGGATATGATACTAAACTGTATTTGATGGTGAAGCTCCAATTCTGGAGATCTGGGGAGAGTGGGGTACTCCTTCATTGCCATTACTCTCAGGTCTACTCTTCTATGGAGTGGTAGTATCTGTTAGTCTCATCTATGGGTCAAATACATCTGTTTAAAAATTATTTGTATTCAATAGAACCTTGTGTTAAAAAATACTCTTATGAAACAGCTAAACAAAAAAAGTATAAATATGAATGCACAATGTATATGATTCTCTAACATTCTATGATGGCTTGACATGCTGTTAAAATCTATCATTTATTTTATGTAAGTTTGTATTTAAAAAAAAATTGCGTTTTATCCATGATCCAAAAAATTACTTGAAAATTGAGTTCATAAACTTTTTCATTTAACTCTTTTTGTCTTCTCTGTCAGGTCACAGGGCTACAATAATTCTTAGATGCTAAAAAACCTACAATTTATAATTAAATAAAATTAGTTTAAATTTTAAAAGAAAATTTTACTAAGCACTAATAAGAGTCACTGTACTATAAAACTTCATTTATCATCATTGTCTATTCTTGTAAGAATTCCTTATTTTTTTTAAGAACATGTTAATTTAACACATTATAATCATAAAAAATTTGCAATGTTAAAATCAATTTTTTATTGAACCCTTTTAATAAATCTTGTTGAAATGAATTTGAGAATTAGAATCAGTTCAGGTTACCGTATCAAATAAACTACAAAGATTAATTTTGCTGAAAAAGTTTCATTATTTACAACAAGATAAAGTTACTTAAAAAATTTTCATTGTGATATTATGATTATGTCACACTAAGCAATTTCTTTGTCATATTATTTTTGATTTCTTTAATAATTTGGTATAATATATTCACCAGTATAGCCTAATGTCATAAGGTACACATCAATGTTAGATATTATCCAGTGAAAAAGCATGATCATTTCCTTTGAAAAAAAAAATATATATATACACACACACACACACACATATACACACATTTATATGTAAGATTTTCATTCTGATATGATCCTGTCATACCAAGTAAGTTCTTTGTCATTTTAACAAGCAATGCCAATGATGAGGATCACCAGCTTTTAAAGAAACACAAAGACAAAGCAGTTTTGTAATCTAGTCACTGAAAACTGCTATGTTGGAGAAGGAAAAATATAAAAACACAACTTGCTTTGAGTGTCAGGACCTCTGTTGTTTTATTTACTCTGTTAAATTTTTGAGGCTGTGGACGTATGTTGACATGGATTATGGACACAATGTGAGGGGCAGATTCTTTGTTCTCATAGGAACCAGCTCTGCTCATATCTTTGAAAGGTTCAAAGTGAAGCAAGAAACCCAGTTTCTTTTATTGGGGTTCACAGAACACCCAGCTCCCACTTCCTCACATAGATGGCTGATTAAGTCTGGCTCTTTCAGCAAATCTTGGTTAAGTGCTGTTTTCAGTCTGGGAGTAGGAGTGGTTGATCAACCATGTCTTGTTACATCTCTCTACCAGAGGAGATTTTGTACTTTTATCAACTCGTCTCTCCCAGTTTCTAGCTTATTTTTAATAATTTATCTATTTGCACTCCCATATGAATGTTGCAAGTTTATTACTTAGGTATTCAAAGAAGTGTGAAGAAGTGGTTATATGTTACAGTATTCATCTACTCTACTAATTTGACCATAGCTGGAGAAAAAGTTTGCTGCCTTTCTTGAGGGCATTTACTCAAAGTAAAATGCAAGCAGACACATTCAGAATTTAGACTCTGCTTGCCAAGTCTATTTTCTTTGATAATAACTATCCCACCATCCACACCTCCAAACAAATAGTAGCTTAAATGATAATGTTTAGTCTTTTAAACTTGTTTTATTATATTATTAATCTAGTTTACTTTGAATCTCTTAGACTTTAGAAAAGACTCTTTGAAGCATGTTTAGTCATGTAAACAATTTAGTTCTTGATACCTGACAAAATATTTTACTATTGTATCACTTTTGGTAAATTTATATAAATGTTTGTGTCCTAGATATGACACTAAACTGCATCTGGTGGTGAGGTTTCAGTTCTGGAGCTCTGGGGAATGGGGAGTAACTCCTTCATTGCCATTACTCCCAGGTCTACTCAGAGTGGTAGTACCTGTTAAAGTCCTATCTATAGGTCAAATAGATCTATTTGAAAATTATTTGCATTAAATAGTAATACTTGAAACCATATAACTGTGTGCTAACAAATGGTTCTTATTATTAAATTGGAATAGTTACTTTAAACCATTTAATCATGTATGAATTATTAGTATTATTAATACTTGATACCATATAACTTTGCAAACAAAAGATTATTATAGTCAGTTTTTTGGGTTTTTTTTAAGTGGGATAAAATGATATCAACTGAATGTTGAAAATATAGTTTTGACTGTAATCAGACATTTACAAATCATCAAATTTTTGCATTGAATAACCCCTTGGAGGTTGACTCTCACTCTGCACGGCATAGAATATGCCAGAGGGATTAGACCCCCCCCAAAGTAGTTTTGGAAATTACATTAAACTGCATCTAATGGTGAGGTTTCAGTTCTGGAGTGTTGGGAAGTATGGAGTCGCCTTTCATTGCTTTTACATTTAGGTCTACTATAATGTGGAGTGTTAGTACCTTTTAGTTCTTATCTATGGGTCAAATGTTTAAAAATCATTCATATTACGTAAGACTGTGTGCAAAAAAAAAAACTTGGGGGAGGGTCTCTGTAGCATAGTAGCTAACATGCTGGACTGTGACTTGGCTCTCATATTAAATAACCCACAAAGGTTGATATGCTATTAAAGAAAGAAATCAAACTAACTAAAATAAAAACTGCTTAAGAAACAAATACTCAAAAAATATAAAAGTGATTCCTGAATGTCTGGGCATAGAATAACACTAAGTGGGTTGGCGTGCTGTTAAAATCATTCAAACCAAACCGAAAAGGTTGATATGCCATTCAATAAATGAATAAATGATTTTTTTTTCAAAGTTAGAGTAAAGACACAAATCAGCATTGTTTTAATAACACTTACCACATTTCAAGAATAGAAGCCATCTGTAAAAAATATTTTTCAAAAGCATAAAGAGAAAAAAAAATAGTTTTGAGTTTCTGCTATCTTCTAAACCAAAACTTAGTTGTCTCTTATCAACAACATGGCTAAGAGAAAGAATACATTTACCTATATTTAGTATATGTTGGCAAAATTATCAAATATCTCAAGCATCCAATTAAACCTATTGTTTGTTTTTCTTAATTAAATCTATCCAAAATAGCACGCAGATACATTAATGATTATATGTGGGAGGGGAATTATAAATTCCATCTCTTGTTAGGCCATTATGTGGCTGATGCAATACATATTCTAGGAGTCGAGTTTGGCATTCAGAAAAGAAAATTTTCTGAGTCACTTGGAAAAAATAACAATAAATTTGAATGTGAATTAATGAATGTATTTTTGGCATATCAACAAGACCATACATTTGTAAATAAACATTTTAAAGTGTTTTATTTATCTAATTTTTGGGATTGAAGCATTCTTAATCATTTTTATAATTTTTTTCACTATTTTTTCCTTGAATTTAAAAAAATTCTGTTGCTTTTTTATTATTATAATTTGCTCAGATTTCTGCTTTACTTCTAAGTTAAGAGAGGAAATGGTATTGTTGAAGATTACACCAATGATTCATCTCCCACTTCATCTGTTAGTAAGTCTTAGTATATATTGATTGTACCCCCTGCAGAGGAGTAAGGCCACCACCAAAGAAGGGAGGTGACCTGGGTATGACATTAAACTGATGGTGAGGTTTTAGTTCTGGAGATCTGTGGAGTGTGGAGTACCCCTTTATTGCTATTACTCCCAGGTCTACTCTGACCCCGACTGGTAGTACCTTTTAAAGTTTCATCTGGATCAAATAGATCTGTTTAAAAATTATTTATATTTGACTAGACTATGTGCAAAAAGAAAAAAAACAAATCTTAAATAATTATTCAAAATATGAATGTGCAATGAAAATGATTCCTTTTTGGCATAAAATAGCTCTTGACTGTTTGACATGCCATCAAAATCAGTCAATCAAAGCACTATATTTATCATTTTTACACACTAGTGTTAATTTATCATATTTTTTAGCTACATCACTGTCAAGCTTTTTAAAAAAAGCTAAAATTGAAAAGATGTTAGAAAATGTTGGATATTGACTTGATCTCTCTGACATCTGTTGATAAAGCTGTGGAAATCGGACCCTGGGAACAAAAATAACAGGAAATGCACCTGGTACCTAAAGTATACAGGATACAGGTGTTCTCAGTGGAAACACTACATAAATTGCATGGGTGCCATGCTATAAAGGAGGCTTATCTATGTGCAATGTGTAGTTGGCAGGCTGGAGTAGGTGTGACCACAAGAATTTGCATGGGCATCAGGGATGTTATATAACCAGGAAGATGGCAGTAGGAAGGAAAAAAGGGGTTATACCTTGGTCCCTGTGTGTGCAGCTCAGCCATCTTTAACTCTCTCTTACTCTACCCATCCGAGGGCGCCTCAGGTGGTGTAATGGTTAGCAAGCTAGATTAGCAAACCTTCATGAGTGAGTTTGAGTGTCATTGGGTGTCCCATTCATACGGCCTTGTGCTGTATCTAAGCAAAAAGCTTAGTAAATTACGACTCTACCCATCTGTACATTTTGGGTAAGGAAAAGAAAAGACGCAGATTATATTTTTATACATCAGTGTTGTCATTCTCTGCTATACAACAAAAATACTAGATAAGATTAATGATAATCATTCATCTTAAAAATAGAATATATTTAAAATTACTAAAAGATTTGAGCATGGTATAATATTGGGTTCAAGGTAAATGTTGTCTCTAGAATATTTGTTGGGGACGCCCCATTGGACAGTCAAAAGAAAATTAATATAAGTATAACCTTAACTATTAAAGGATGAAAAATTTTGCAGATTTTTACATCATTTTTTAAAAAATTTTACTTATTTTATAAAATTCTCCAAATTTGTGAAATATTTTTTTTGCTCTTGGTTAAGGAATAGATGCCACATCACTATACTTCACATTTGGAAAGACCTGAATCCTTCCCTTCTCATCTTCAGCTTTGGGTAAATAGTAAGGTAGGGTGGGCTCTTTAGCCTTGGTAAGGCAATTGATTTAGGAGAAGGAAAATTTAGATCAAATAGATATATTTGAAAATTATTAGTATTAGATAAAAATACTTGAAAATATAGCCATGTGCAAACTATTTGTACTAAATAAGAATACTTGAAACCATATAACTGTGCCAATTAATTATTAAATAGGAATATTTACTTGAAACCATATAACTGTAAACAAATTATTATTGAATGGTAAGAGTTACTTGTGACCATGTAATTGTTTATAGATTATTGTTTTTTTCAAACAGTAACTTGAAGCTGTAATTGTTTACAAATGATTATAATGTTACTTGAAACATTATAATTGTTTGAAAAAAAAAAACCCACTGAATTCAACATTATATAACTCAACAAGGATTAATGTGTGTGCTCATTTATTTGTTGATTTTTGTTTGTCTCTTTCTACTGCTGTAAGACTTAAAGATCAGAACATGAAATAGGTTTTTGCAAAAGTTTTAAAATTTTTTATTTTCTTTTCAGCGAAGAGGAAAAAGATGGCATTGTCTGTTTATGGAAGGGCTTTCATAGTGATCTCAAAATCCAGACATTTGATGTCTTTACTCACAAAATTATCAAGAGAATTTCCCTTGGCGGTGAGCATAGTCTTTTCCTGAGCAATGAAAATGAAGTGTTTGTACTTGGAAGCAACAGCCATCATCAATTGGGTCTTGGCAACCTTGCAGAACCTTCCATTGATTCACCTCGATTATTAGACTATTTCACAGGTTAGTCTTCTTTGATAATTTTTACTTTATTTTCTTTAATCCTTTTTTATACTTGGGGGTGGAGTCCTCATGGTGTTGTGGCTATTGTGACATCATATTAAGTGGGTTTGAACTCCATTCACACTATTATGTTCACTTTTGGACTAATACCCTTGAGAAAAGCTTGAACCCCCTTATCCTCCTGGGAATAGGTTAAATAGTACCACTTCTACAAGGATGGCTTTAGCATTAAATAACCCACAAAGGTTGATATGCCATTAAACAGAAAAGCCATACTGCACTTTTTTAATACTTGGATCAACAAAATTTAAATTAAAAATCTTAGTAGAATCTTGATTTTCTATGATAAATAGGGGAAAAGCTTTCTAAATTTTATCCATAATCTCCAGTATAATCTCAGCCCAGTTGGCTGAGGATGTAGAATACACTGACTGCATCCTCTGCAGAAGAGTAAGGTCTCTCCCCCCAACGAGTGTCCTGATAATATGACATTAAACCATCTGAGGGTGAGGCTCTAGCCTTAGAGATTTGGGGAATGGGAAGTACCCCTTCATTGCCATTGTTCCCAGGTCCACTCTGATCCAGGGTGGTAACACCTGATAGGGTCCTATCTGTGGGTCAAATAGAAATGTTTGACATTTAAACTGAGTGTAAACAAATGACTCATGCTAAATTGATTTTTTTTAAATAGAACTGTTTGATGATTTGATCATGTAAAGAAATGACTGATGTTTAATTAAATTGTTAGTGATGCTTGGTGTTACTTGTAACCATTTAACTGTGTGGAAAAAATGAGCTCAACAAAATGTGTTTACAAATCATATATATTTGATGTATGTCTAAACAGGATTTGGCATTAAATAACCAAGAATGGTTGATATGTCATCAAACCCAACTAAACCAGCATAATCTGTTGATATTTGTATGTATATATTTGATTTCTTCACTAGCAACAGCTGTTACTAAATGTATACATATATTTAAATTTTTTTCTTATCATAATGCATGTTTATTTGGTCTTAGAAATCCCTGCAAAGAGATAAGCACCCCCCCCCAAAAAAAAGAGGTGTCCTGTGTGTGTCACTTACTGCATCTGATAGACTTTAGTTATTGAGCTCTGAAGAAGTGGAGTATATTCATTACCATCACTCCCAGGTCCACTCTGACCTGAAATGGTATGATCTGTTAGGATGCTATCTCTTGGGTCAGATAAATCTGTTTGAGAATTATTGGTATTAGATATGAATTCTTGAAACCATGTAACTGTGTGCATATTATTTGTATTAAGAATAGTTACTTGAAGCTATTATTGTTTACTAAGGATTATTATTAGTTATAAGCAATCCTACCTCTCCTACTGCGGCGTTGACAGAGTTTTTCCATGCCGATACAGTGACAAGCGACCATCCATTGCCAGTTTCGTGATATTTGATATCTTCAGTGTGCGTGTATCTGTGTTCTTGTATGCATATTATGTCAATCTTATGTTCTACGGCCGATGCGATTAGCTCTGGTAGTTGTCCTATTCTATTTAAGGTTCTTACGTTAAATGTCGCTATTTGTAGTGTTTGCTTGCATTTTAGTAGTTTTTGTTGTTTGAGCTCTGTAGCTGATTTTTCGAACACTGAGGCCAGGGCTCCCCTTTTTTACCCGCGCGAAGAGCGATGCAGTTTGTGTATGTGGTTTGAGTGTGGGTCATGGTTATCTTTCGATGGCGGTTTTATTCTCTTCTATAGAAGCCACTCTTATAGAGTAGCAGCAGTAGTTCCCCAATCGAACTAATGATCCTGAGCGTAAAGTCGTCAAACTCACGTCCAGGACCTGTTTAGCATGCCTCAATACAAACTACCAAAAAAGGGAGGGCAAATTATGGACATACATGTACGCGAACAATACTAAAGCTCAGATAGACTACATCCTTATAAACAAGAAATGGAAAAATAGTGCAATGAATTGCGAGGCATACTCCTCTTTCGAGGGTGTGTCCACCGATCACCGAATAGTCACGGCGAAAATACGACTAAGCCTACGAACAAACGCCAAACGAACAGCGACCACCAAACACTATGACTGGGCCCTTCTGAACAACAGAGATATAAGAGATAAATACGTATTAGAATTAAGAAACAGATACGAAACACTACAAGAAAGGACGGAAAAAAGTACACCAAAGACGAATATGAAAATTTCGTCAATGCACACCTCGAGGCAGCAGCAAAATACATTCCAACAAAAATTAAAACTAAATATAGAGTCCCATGGGAAACTTTAGCGGTGAGAGAAAAACGTGCACTAGTGTAAACAGCCTCCAAAAACTATCGAGAAAAACCAACAAACACAAATGCCTTAAAACTAAAAACAGCACAATATCAATTAGCAGGCATATATATAAAGGAACAGACAGAATACATTCAAAATCAGATAGATAAGATTAGAGACTCGGTGGAAGATAGACAATCTAGGATAGCCTGGCAAACAATAAACGAAGTGAGTAGAAGAAAGAACACAGCCAAAGCAAAACTGAAAGCAGCAAACCAACAAGAAAGAATAAAACTGTGGAAACAGCACTTCGAAAACCTACTAGGAAACCCACTGAAAATAACACATGAACCAATCACCAGAATAATTAATAAACAATTAGACATTAAACTAGGACTGTTCACACAAGAAGAACTGGACTCGGTTCTCAGAAAAATTAAAAATAGGAAAGCTGCAGGGCTGGAAGAGATTCCCCCAGAAGTATGGAAGACCAGACAATTCGACAACATACTACTCCGACACTGCAACGCTGTATACAATCAAAATCTGATAGATAGATGGATGAAGGGATGCATACTCCCCTTCCCTAAAAAGGGGGACCTCAGATTAGCCAAAAACTACTGAGGCATAACACTTACATCCATAGCAGCCAAAATCTACAATGCCCTACTACGAAACCACATAGAACCCAAAATCGACAACATACTTAGGAAAAACCAAAATGGCTTCCGAAGAAATAGATCCACGACCTCACAAATATTAACCATCCGTAGAATCCTTGAAGGTGTACGGGCAAAAAACCTACAAGCGACATTAATATTTGTCGACTTTACCAAGGCCTTCGATTCCATTCACAGAGGAAAGATGGAACAAATCCTATTAGCATACGACATACCTAAAGAAACTGTAGCAGCAATAACGATTCTCTATAGAAACACCAAAGTAAAAGTACGATCACCAGTTGGAGACACAGAATACTTCAACATTGTAGCAAGAGTACTACAAGGGGACACGCTAGCTCCATACCTCTTTATCACTTGTCTAGACTATGTACTTAGAACATCGATTGATAAAATCAGAGAGAACGGCTTCGAGCTGACAAAGAAAAGACGTTGAAGGTACCCCGCAACAACAATTACCGACACCGACTATGCCGATGACATAGCGATACTGGCAAATACACCCAACCAAGCTGAAACACTACTGCATAGTTTGGAAAGAGCAGCTGCAGGCATAGGCCTCTATTTTAATGCACACAAAACGGAATATATGTGCTATAATCAAACAGGGGACATCTCCACTCTAGACGGAACCCCTCTTAAACTAGTAGACAAATTCACTTACCTAGGAAGCAGCGTTGAATCAACCGAAAAGGACATCGACACGAGGTTAGCGAAAGCATGGACAGCTATCAATGGGCTATCGATTATATGGAAATCAGACCTAACCGATAAAATGAAACGCAGTTTCTTCCAGGCAGCAGTCACATCGATACTGCTATATGGGTGCACTACATGGACGCTAACAAAACAGCTGGAGAAGAAGCTAGACGACAATTACACAAGAATGCTGCGTGCAATCTTGAACAAGTCCTGGCGGCAACACCCCACAAGACACCAACAGTACGGCTACCTGCCTCCTATCACGAAAACTATTCAAGTTAGACGAACCAGACATGCAGGACACTGCTGGAGAAGCAGGGACGAACTCATAAGAGATGTACTCTTATGGACCCCAACATATGGCCGTGCAAAAGCAGGACGACCAGCACGAACATACATTCAGCAGCTATGTGAGGATACGGGATGTTGTCCTGAAGACCCGCCTAGGGCGATGAATGATTGGGAGGAGTGGCGAGAGAGGGTCAGGGATATCCGTGCTACCAGCGCGACATGATGATGATGATTATTATTAGTTATGTGAAACCATGTAGAGAGAGTCTCCATGGTATAGTGGCTAACATGCTGGCTTACAACATCATAGTAAGCAAGTTCAAACTACAGTCATGCTATTACATTCACTTTCAGATTAATATCCTTAGGAAATGTGTGAACCCTTGTATCCCTCCAGTGCCACTACTGTTCTACTATGATGGCTTTGGCATTAAATAACAAATGAAGGTTGATATGCCATTAAACAAAAAAACCAAGCCAAACTTGAAACTATATAAATAAGTACAAACATATGATTATTGTTAAATAGAAATAATTACTTGAAACCATGTTATTGGGAATAAATTATTAGTATTGGGAACATCTTGAAACTATAAAACTGTAAATTATCTGTATTAAGTTGGAATACTTGAAACCATAAAACTGTAAATTCTTTGTATTGGATAGGAATACTTGATATAATAAAACTGTGTAAATTATTTGTATTAGTTAGGAATACTTGATATCATAAAACCATGTGCAAAGAAAAAAAACCTCTTAAGAAACAAATACCCAAAAAATGTAAATACAGTGAAGGTAATTCCCTAACCTCTCGGTATAAAATATCCTTAGATGAGTTGACATGCTGTTAAAATCAATCACCCAATGTAAGTAGTATTTTGGTTATCCATATTGAATAGAAAAAGCATTGTCTCTCCTTTTATAATCTGTCAATATTTGTATATGCCTACATGATTTCTTTGCTATTAACAGGTGTTTCTAAATGTATGCGTATATTAAATGCTTTTGTTTATCTCCTTATCACACTGTCCTTTCATTGGGGCTTAGAATATGCTGACTGTATCTCCCTGCATAGAGGGACTCCTCTAAATTAAATGCTTTTTTTTATCTACTTATGACATTACGAGTATGGTCAGTAGACATGTTCTATGGGGAATTGGATACTAGCACATTCCACAAGTTTTCTGTTTTGCCTTGCTGGTTGACTTGGGAATATCAAACGCTAAGGGAGAGAACTCTTGCAGAAAAATCTGAAGGGTTTCCCCATAAGCGGCTTGTTGATGAACTCTATCATCATTCTGGCAACTTCTGCAGTCCAATTATTGTCAAGATGACATGCCTCTGCACTCCTCTTGACTAAAGTGTCTGAACCGAGAAGGGAGGCTGTAATACTTGAGAAACCCACTGCCTCCATAAACTTTCTCCCAGCATTCAGTGACTTGACATCACTTCATGTACAACCAATCTTCCCAACCCAAAGGCTGAAATTAAAGTGTTGTATATATTTACCCAACCTTCCCATTAGAGGCAGGATGTGATAAAAGGTCAATTTTTAAGCATTGGATAGCGGGTTTGAATTCAGAGTTTACCTTTTAGACTGGTTGCTTTAACAAGGCTAAAGAACTCAAAGAAATTCTACTATTTACCTTTAGCTAGGGAAAGAAGAGATGGATTCATGGCTTTTCCAAGGGCATTTGCACAAGTGAAACTCAAACAGCATTGTCTAGGATCTCAATTTGGATCTTAAATTTCTTTTTCTATGATGATAACTATTACTCTCCTCCAGAATTTTTGTAATTGACACAAATGTTTCCATTTTGTAAAAGTATTTCTAAAAGAGGAAAATGCAGGTAGTGTTAGGAAAGCAAGAAACAATTGAACAAGGCTGTTTGTTTTGAATTCACTTCTTCCCCACTCTATGGTAGCAGGACTTATTGGGTTCTCTAGCTATAGTCACATACAACTAGTCTTGAAGGACAACTCAGAATTCTGGATTAAAGTACTGTATCTGTTCATCATCCTCAGCCATATTTTTGTCTTTAGACAAGAAGTAGCAAAATGAGTTGGGCTCGCCCCGAGAGATTCAAAGACTTTGACAGCATCTCTCCCATTCCACTTAAGAATGATGGTCAGAGTAGTCTGATGCATGTGTGACACTGGTTTTGGGGACAGGGGCTATTTTTGGCTTTACCCATTCATGACACTTGTTCATTAAATTGACCATGTCTCATATACCATATGTAAGAGGATATAGTTAAATACTTACTTCCATTTTCAATAATAGTATTTTAATCAACAGCTAAAGACATTAAACTGCATCTGATGGTGAGGCTTCAGTCCCAGAGCTTTGGAAAATGTGGAGTACCCCTTCATTATCCACTCTCACCTGGAGTGATAGTACCTGTTAGGGTCTCATCTATGGGTCAAATAGAACTGTTTAATCTTTTACTAAGGATTATTATTATTAGTTATTTGAAACCGTTCAGCTGTGTGCAAGTTGTTGGTATTAGATTGGAATACTTGATAGATGGTATTACTAATATTGAATAGCAATATTTGAATTTTGAATAATCATTTGTCTGCACACAGTTAAGTGTGCAGACAAATAATTAATGTTAAATAGAATTATTAGTATTAAATAGCAATACTTGAAACCATTTAACTGTGTACAAACAAATTAGCTCTAACTCGTTTAAAAATAAAGTTACCTTCAAGCTATTTGCTTAGAAATCGTATATATGTATAAACAGGATTTGGCATTAAATAACCATTTGGCGTTGATATACTATTTTAACTAAATAACCTAAGAGCCAAAGGTTTGACATTTAAATTTGTTTTATTTGAACTTCTAAATTTTGTTGTCCTTATACTTTTCATTTTTTTTTTTTCTGTTTTCAGGCAAAGAGATCATAGAAGTTGTTTGTGGCAAAGCATACAGTGCTGTTGTTTCTGCTTCCGGAGATGCCTACATGTGGGGTGATTCCAGTAGTGGGCAATGTGGAGTTGGGCGCAAAGAAGATGTTCCCAGTCCTGAGTTAGTGTCATTTACCATTCAGGAAGATAAATGCAAACATGGGGTACCTCTGTCAGAAGAAAAAATTCACATTCGAAAAGTGGCTTGTGGCCACACCCACACTTTGGCTATTACAAATCGAGGAGAACTGTGGGCATGGGGTAGTGGTATGGGACTAGGATTGCAGGACAAAAAAGAATCTCTGGTACCAGAACGAGTCCAAGAACTGTCAGACTCCAATGTTCTTGACATTGCTTGTGGAATGGCACACAGCTTGGCCTTAGTTGAAAAACATGGACATGTGAATACACCAAGGAAATCTATTTCAGATATGAAGTATCACAAATTTTACCCACCGACATGTGCCAAATGCAATCAAGAGATTTACAGTTATATTGAGACAAATGATCTGTGTATTATTAGCGATGAGCATACTTGCTCAAAGAAGGTTGACAAGAAATCTCCACCAAAAACCAATGAGGAAACAAAAAGTGAACAGACCTCAAGTGTAACATCCAGTCCTTTAAAAAGTGAACAAGTGTCCAGTGTCACTTCAAGCCCCTTAAAAAGTGAGCCAATATCAAGTGTAGCTTCAAGCCCCTTAAAAAGTGAACCTATATCAAGTGTTGCTTCAAGCCCCTTAAAAAGTGAACCTATATCAAGTGTAGCTTCAAGTCCCTTAAAAAGTGAACCTTTATCAAGTGTAGCTTCAAGTCCCTTAAAAAGTGAACCTATATCAAGTGTAACTTCAAGTTCCTTAAAGAGTGAGCTAGTTTCAAGTACAGCTTCAAGTTCCTTGAAAGAGCA
Organism: Sepioteuthis lessoniana; assembly: GCA_963585895.1. NCBI lineage: Eukaryota > Metazoa > Mollusca > Cephalopoda > Myopsida > Loliginidae > Sepioteuthis > Sepioteuthis lessoniana. Next base: position 73,695,838 of record OY757924.1, on the reverse strand, counting down.
TACATCCAGCAAGACTTCTAGTCCTGTTAAAAGTGTCACTTCGAGTTCATTAAAAAGTGACTCATTATCAAGTGCAACTTCCAGCTCCTTAACAAGTACGAGTGTAACTTCAAGTTCTGTTAAAAGTGAGCAAACCTCTAGTACAACTTGCAGCTCATCAAAAGACGAGCAGTCATCAAGTACAACTTCGAGTTCCTTCAAAAATAAGGAGACGACTAGCAGTGCTTCATGTTCCTCCCAAAATAACTCTGCATCAAACATGACCTCAACTCCCTCAAAATCTGAGGAGACATCTTGCAGTGTTTCTAGTCCATCAAAAAATGAGCAAGTGTCAAGTGTAACTTCAAAAAATGAGCAAGTGTCAAGTGTAGCCTCAAAAAATGAAGTAAAACTGACCAAATCTTCAAGCCCATCAGAAAGGGAACAGACACAAGCCATCATTCCAAGTCCCTCAAAAGAGACGGTTAACATCTCTTGTAACCAAAGTACTCCACAGCCCTCAAAACCTACACAACTTTCAAAAGAAAACTCAGATATTTCTAAAGATTCTTCTCTTCCATTAAAAGAAGGGTCACCTAAAAAATCCTCACTAAGCCCAAAAAAAACAGCCACAAAGAATGATACCAGCCCTTCAGTTCCAGATTCTTCTTCCACTTGCATCAAGGAAATACCAGTTGCTGCGACTGATTCAAACCAGTCAGCAATACTTTCTCCCAGTCCAACTATTACAAAATTATCAGATAATCAAACCGACAGTATTTCCTCAAAAGACGAAGGTGATACAATCAGTCAAGACCAGTCATGCAGCCAGAGTTCCCATATGTCAACGTCGTCCACTACCGAAGACATAGTTCAAAAAAATAAATCTCATATACTCGATGAGGAAGAAGCACGTGAATATCTGGCCAAACAAATGAACGACCAAGAAGGTAATGGAGGGGACTCTAGCTGCCAGCATCCCATTAAGACAAGGCTTGAAAACCTGTTTACTTCTGTGCCTGAGACATCAGTTGCTGTTGTACAACAAGTTACCGATCTTACTAACCGTGCTATCAGTACTTTTCGGTCATCAGTCGGTAGTATGGCTGATTCATTCGGCTTTGTGTCTGGTCAACATATTGAGCTAGATGGACTATCCAAATCAAGCAGTTTAGACTCTAACCTGCAATCGGATACCGACTCACCTAGTATGTCACGTCGGGACTCTGTGTTTACCTATGACTCTCCTTTGTCAGAGGATATATGGAGGAGACGTTCTGGCAGTAATGATGATGCCCTGAGCGACCGAACTGATTCTCACTCTTCCCTTAGAGCTTTGTGGAGACGTTCCAAGAAACTTGAGAAAGAACGGCAGTCACACAAAAAAGATGACAAAAGTAAGTTTATTTGGATTTCAATTAATAAATTAATTAATTAACAAATTGAATATTAGGAGAAAATGAGGACAAAAGTAAAATTGCATAAATTAATATTTTTTGATCCCCCTCAACACACGCACTGATACAGCACTTTTTTCTTTCTCTTTATCGAGTCCATATTAAATTTCATGAAATACTCAATTTTACAAATGCTCTGATTTCATTGCTGTGTGGTAGCTGTCGGCTGGATTTTGTTGTTTTTTAACTTTCTGTTTTATGATATAATTTTCCATAAAACTAATATGTTGCAGCAAATATAGGAATACTAAGACGTATATCACTAAATGATAATTATGAACATGTATTTATTTTCTGCCATACTTTTCTATGTCATCTTACGACTGCATAGTAATAATAGAATTTTATGTTCTGGTGACATCATAAAAATAGAACTTTATATTGAGATGAAGTAATAAAAATAGAATCTTATGTTTTACTGATATAGTAATTATAGAATTTTATCTTCTAGTTATGTAGGAAAGTAGAATTTGATCTTCTGTTGATGCAATAATAATAGAATTTTATCTTTGGGTGATAGAGTAAAAATAAAATTTTCATCTTTGGGTGATGAAGTAAAAATAGAATTTTATGTTGCAGTTCTGTAGTAAAAATTTTGAATTTGAAGAAAAAAATATAAGTTATAAAAACAAAACAAAAATTCCACATTTGTTCAATTGATACTCCTACATTCTCAATTCATCAATAAGAGTAAAACTGATACATGAATAAATGATTTTTATTATAAATGATTAAAAGAAAAATGTAAATAATTTTTTAAAAAATAATTTAGAATTTCTTTCCTACATTAAAAATAAGGTTGATTAAGGAAGACTTATTACATATTCCACATTCATATTTATTGTGTCTAAAAGAGATCAGAAAAAATAAAACTCTGGTTCTCAAATGCAAATGAAGAGGTACATGAAATTATATAAAGGTTGGCTGAAAAGTTCATAGACTCACTAAGATACTCTCATGGAATGTGACCAAATGAGATTTATTTTTCAGCATAGTCCACACACTTCTTCCTTCGGTGTTGCAGTGCTTGGATCCTATTGGTTAAAAACGTCATCAAGAGCAGATATATCATCACATGAAGTTTTCAGTCCACCCTCATAATCATAATTTTTTTTCTTCATTTGTAAGTACATGAAAGTCTTACAAGCATGTCTTTTTTTTGTGTTCAGGAGTACTTCTCATTGTGTGATGGTTAATAAGCTAGTCAAGCAGACTATTATTAATGGGTTATCTGCCCTGCTGGTGGGGCTTAAAATATAAAAGTCAGTTGAAAAGTCCATAACCTGATCAAGATACTCATGAAATGTGACCAAATGAGACTTCCTTTTCATCACAGTCCCCTTTGTGGTCCACACACCTCTATCATTAGTGTTGCAGTGCTTGGATCCCATTGGTTAAAAAACAAGCCATCAAGAACAAATATGATGTCATAATATGAACTTTTCAGCCCACCATTGTATGATAACATTGTTATAGAAGATAATCTCAGTCTTGAAGCCCAGGTGGTAGATAATTTGTTACAGTCTGTATTACAAAGGAATTTATATTTCATTTCATGAGTAGGTGACTCAGTGTTTTGTTTTGTCTCTTATTCATTTTTTTTATGGTTACCTAAACTTGTGAACATCTACAAAAGTTAGTTAATACTTCTAATAGGGTCATAAGCTGAATTTTAAACATAAATTTCCACTGTATAATGCTTGATTTGTTTCATTATTTATTTTATATTTATCCTTCATCAATTATATTGCCCAGTCGGCTGAGGCTGTAGAACAGACCTACTGCATCTCTGCAGAGAGGTAAGACCTCTGTCAACGAGTGTCTTATATATGACACCAAACAATCTGATGGTGAGGTTCCAGTAATGCTGGAGCTTTGGGGAATGTGGAGTTCCCCTTCATTGCCATCACTCCCAGGTCCACTTTGGCCTAGAGTGGTAGCACCTGATAGGGTCCTGTCTATGGGTCAAATAGAACTAAACTGCATACTTATGCTAAACTGAATCACTTTAAGTAGAACTGTTTTTGATATTGAAACTGTACTTACATTAAACTGAATTGTTTGAAATAGAATTGATTATTCGTATAAAAATGGGTTTGGCATTAAATAACCTACAAAGGTTGATATACCATAAAACTCAAACAACTAGCCAACCTATATTAATCATATTACAAGGAAGAAGATTATATAGAAAATTTTTTTAAAATTTGTTAAGAATTTCTTTTTTTTTTTTTTTTTTTTATTGTTTGGCTACTGATGCATTTACCAGTATATAATTGTGTAATGAACAAATCTTTTACATCAATTTTTCTCCTTAAAAACAAGAGGTTGTTCATTACATGTTTTTGAAAGGTCTAACCTTGCTGTAACTTCAATCCAAAGTGTCTCTACCTAGCCTATACCTAAATAAAGGCTATTAAGATAAACCTTTTACTGGGAGGAGGGAGATAAAATTACTATCCTCCCATTGAAATTAACAGTACCTAGCCGTCAAAAAAGTGACTGTTAAGGAGGAATGTAGGTCACAGAGGGGTATCAACAGGTGTTGGTACTTAGTAACCTCAGCCCATGAAAGAAGAAAGATTCTCCAGTGGAACCCCATCGAAAATAAGATAAGTAACTTTGGGGCCATTTTCCTTTATACCCAAATTTTGTATACCACTCTCTCTCTCTCTCAATTTGAAGAAAGACAAAAGTCAAGAAAAGACATTTATATTCGTGGACTGTCCAATTATTATATGTTTTGACACTTTGAAAGTGTATATAACTGTAGTAAAGGAATTCATGTATTTTTATGTTACCATGTGGTTGGTCTATGTTGTTCTTTGCCGTTCTACTACGAATTTGTTGTTGTCACATTTCCTTTTTAGCTTCTATTCGCCTTATTCTTGCTTAGAGTTGTCCTCCTATTAATTCCTTAAAAATATCACGCGGTAAACCGGAGTTGCCGACTACTACAATATAATATTATTACGACTAAAACCTATAGGCTCATTATCTTCCATTGTCGAGGGGAAGGAAGTTTAGCGGCCTGGTGGGTGTGTGATAGTGTGAAATTTGGAACCCCTTTGCCAGCGGCGGTCAGTCTGGCTCTAAATTGATCCCTCACGTAATATGCCAGGTCTTATATGCCTGAGAGAAAAACTCTGAACGAGGACTTATTCTGTAGGGGATCAAGTGCCAACCTGCCCCGTCTTCACACGTGCAAAAATAAAGTCCCGTTTTGGGATTTTAGTCAATTTTGCCGTCACACTTTATACTGTTTACTATTTATAACATCTGTACATATATGTTCAAATATTATAAATAGTTAACAAAGTTACGTAAAAATGTTATTATCTTAATCAAAAGCCTTTTGTTAAGGCATTAGCTAGACTATGTGGAATCACATTGGATCAGAATAAAGGGAAATTAGACATAGATACAATTGCCTATGTTTTTGAAATTTTAGCCTAAGAGTGTTTATATCATTCTATGATATGTACAGATGTTATATTCTATCATAATAAACTACTTAATTAGATAACAACTGAAAACCAAATTTGACAAATGTATGCTGACAATATAAACAGTATCTCTTTGTTTAACAGTATGTTACTGTTGTTATCTCATTTTCAGCAATGGAAAACATAGGAAACATCAATGTCTAGACTGCATTGTTTATTGATGATATTGCATTGATTTTGATTGTATTACAGTAATTTTGAAAGTATAAGTAAATGTTTGAATGTTTTCTCTTTATGTCATTGGATATTAAAGAAATATTTTTTATAGGCTAGCATATATATCATAAGAACACCTTTTTCTAACTAAAAATCAGAGAATCGTTCAATACTTGAGTATATATTGTATGTAATTAACAAAAAAGAAGTGGTGAGTCCTGTAGCATACTAGCTAAGGTGCTGTACTGCAACATCATAGTGAGTTCAAACTCCAATCATGCTTTTACATTCAATTTTGAGCTAATGTCCTTTGGAAAGGTATGAACCCCCTTATTCCCTGAGCTCTGGATTAAATAGTATCACTGCTGTTCTACATGTATGGCTTTGGCATTAAAATAACCCAAGAAGATTGATATACCCTATTTACCAACCCCTCCACTTGAGCAGGATATGACACAAGGTCAATTTTTAAGCGGAGTTTAACAGGATTGAATTCAGAGTTTTCCTTCTTCTAGACTAGTTGCCTCACCAAGGCTGAAGAGCCTAGTCTGCTCTACTATTTACCCATAGGTGGAGGGAGAATAATAGGATTCATACCTTTCCTAAGGGTATTAGTGCTCTGCGAAATGCAATCAGTGTCATCCAGGATTTGAACTTGTGTTGCCGTGTCCATTTCCTAGGATGGTAACCATTACACCACGGGCACCTCCGAAGAAGATTGATATACCATTAAACAAAGAAATCAAACTAAACAAAAAAGAAAAATGTCAACAGTAAAAGAATAGTCAATCAAAGACGAATGTTGACCTTCTTACCCTATCTGTTACCGATTTTGTTCTTAAATAGAAATTGAATACATTTATTTGGTTGGCTGGTTTGTATGACATGTCAACCCTTGTTGATTTATTTAATACCAAAGTCAGTCATTTTTTATTTTATTTTTTCATGCAATTATTAATATTTCAAGTATCTTTATCTCATATAAATAATATGATAGTATGATAGAGTAATTAAATATTGCTATTTAATAATCATTTGTAAACAATTATAGCTATTCTTAATACAATTTTCAAGTAATTTCCTATTTAAGGTTAATTTGTGAACTGTTATATATCTTCAGTTAACTATTCCTATCTCTTCCTAATAATTTACAAGTTTTTATATGGGTTGGAATAATTATTACTAATACAAGTAATTAGTTTACAGTTAAATAGTTTCAACTATTTCTATCTAATACTAATAATTTACAAACCTTTATTTGATTGCTTAGTTATTCTTAACTAATACAAGTAATTTGTACACAATTAAATGATTTTAGTTATTCCTATCTAATACTAATAATTTACAAGCACTTAAATGAAGTTGAATAAAAAATTAAATACATTTATTTTGCTGCTTGCTTGCTTGCTTTTATGGCATGTCAACTCGTATTGGTTTATTTGATACCAAAGTTTTTGGGGTTTTTTTTCAAGCAATTTAATTTTAAGTAACTATTACTATTATATTTTCTGCCATATTCATCTGAATTCTGTTTTATTTTTTATTCTATTTTAGTTTATTTATTTATTCATTTTTTTAATGTGATAACTTTCTTTTTTTAGAATAGTACACAGATTTGTTATCCATTCATATGTTTTAGATACATAAACCCAGTAAACACTTTCAACCATTGGATTTTTTCCACAAATACAACTTTTTAGTTGTTCAAACTTCTTAATTCTGTTAAAATATGGGGTTGTCTTTTATTTCTTTTTTTTATTTTTCTCATGTACTCCTGAATGAAAGGTTGTTTTTTTAACTTAACCGAAGAATATATATATATATATATATATATATATATATATATATATATATATATATATATATTTTTTATTTTTTTTATTTTTTTATTTCAATACTGGAAGAGGTATTTTAATCCATTTATGTGTATATATATGTATGGTGTTTTAATTTAGCTTTATTTTTAGTTTAGTTTTGTAAATATTCAACACCTTGTGCCACATTACCCATAATTTTTTTGTTTGTTTGTTAAGAGATTATTCAACTTGCTGCTAGATCCACAGCCTACCAAGGGGAAAAAAAGTGTCAACACCACATAGACCTGTTTAAAACAACTGCTATGCAAACTGGTTGGCTACAGAAATAGCCAATCCAGTGAGTAGAAACCAAGGTCTATGTTTGCAAATCTCTATATAAGAAAATTTAGCGATTAGCATACTGGGAAATGATCATCCCGTGTGGGGTATTGTGTTGAAAAACCTGAAACCCTCCAATGACCCAGCTAAAATACATAACTGATGATGCCACCCAGTGCCCTTTAATTAATTGAATAGGCATATTTCTAACACACTCAGTAAACATTTGTAAACAATTATAAAAGTAAAGTTGGCGACCGTAGTCAAGGGCGACCAGAAAGCTCCCTTTTCAATAGCTACTACACCAAAGTGTAGGGGAGGGTGCTACTCCTTTCCCTGGATTTCTCCACTTTACCCTTGATACCTACTTTATATTGCTGAGTGTTAAGCAAGGAGGTATCAAGTATCATTTTTTAAAGTCTTTGGTATGACTCGACCTGGGATTGAACCTAGGTCTCCCGGACTATTGGCAAACACAAAATAAACAATTAGCACACAATCGTATGGTTTCAGCAAACTTCTTATTTATTTTTTTTATTATTTAGGGTTTTGGGACTGTTGTCTTCATCTTTATTGTTATATTCACAAGGTTTCAGCCAATATGTCCTCTGGCTTTCTTCTGATGTTTCTTGTCAAACATGGGAGCCTACACAGAACTTCGAATCATTCATGGGGTGCAGTGATCAAAGATGTTATCAATTCAATATGTGGAGCTAACTTGACCCACGTCAGATAAATGGTGTCCCACACATACATTGATAGTAGTCAATATTGTTCCAAAAGGAAAAAATAGGCTATGGCTTAGAGCTTAGAGCAAAATGATTTGATAGATGTTTCCCATAGGGGTGTCTTGCTAAGTACTTTCCCTTCATACTGTCTACATTCACTTTGCATTTTTAACCTTGAGAAAAACATGAAACCATCACTTCTTCCCTTAACCATGGGTGAAATAGTTAAGCAGACAAAGCTATTTAGTCTTGATAGCCAACTCAGTGAGGGTTAAATCTAAATTCAAACCCCCTCCCAATGTCATGGACCAGTGTGCCAGGACAAGGTCCATTATTCCCTACAACTTACAGACTTTAGAGAATACATTTAACAGGAGAGGAGCGATACTAAGAGAAATTACTGGCAAATTATCCTCATGTAATTTTGCTGAGTTAGTCATATGCAAGTCATTAATGAAATGTATTTGAACATAAACATCTGTGAATAGGCAGCACTGAATTAGAACTTTTATAGCAATTCATATTCTGAGTCATCAAGTAATTCATATAATATTTCATGTCCTACTAAAGTTATACATTAAATAGTCCTTATATAAGAAACTAAGAGATCATATTTTTAAAAATTTACATTAATATTACATATTTTTGTCATCTCCTTTGCAGTCTTGAATTATTGACTTATAGTACAGCTGCTTAGATGTCAGTTTTTCTAACAAGTAATTCAATGCAGCTCTTTTTTTTGTTAGTTTTTTATGTGCTTCTTTTTATTGATTTATGGAAAGAAGGTCAGTGTATAAGTTTATCTGTCGATAATGTTATAGAGAGAAATAATTGCATTTACTTCATTTGGGCATTAAAAAGGAATGGTCAGATCTTTGGTCTTTGTTTGCTTCGGGCGTCTGAGTAGTGAAATGCTTTTTGATTTGGGGATTTTCTCTGTCACTTTGTGGCAGATGTTAAAACCAATATAAGATTTTTTAAAAGTTTAACCTAATTCTATTTACTGCCCTGTACTATTTACAAATGGTTATAAATTGATGGTCTGACTGATTGAGAGGGAAAGCAACTTAAATTTAGATGAAAGAAATGCTAACCAAAAATAATTGTTTGCAATTATCATCGTCATCTACTACTATCATATATATATATATATATATATATATATATATATATATATACAGGCAAAAAACCTACAAGCGACATTAATTTTTGTTGACTTTACCAAGGCTTTCGATTCCATTCACAGAGGAAAGATGGAACAAATCCTACTAGCGTACAGCATACCTAAAGAAACCGTAGCGGCAATAACGATTCTCTATAGAAACACTAAAGTAAAAGTACGATCCCCAGATGGAGACACAGAATACTTCGACATTGTAGCAGGAGTACTACAAGGGGACACGCTGGCTCCGTACCTCTTTATCATTTGTCTAGACTACGTACTTAGAACATCGATTGACAAAATCAAAGAGAATGGCTTCGAACTGACGAAGAAAAGAAGCAGAAGGTACCCCGCAACAACAATTACCGACGCCGACTACGCCGATAACATAGCAATACTGGCAAATACACCTGACCAAGCCGAAACACGACTGCATAGTTTGGAACGAGCAGCAGCAAACATAGGCCTCTATGTTAATGCACACAAAACGGAATATATGTGCTATAACCAAACAGGGGACATCTCCACTCTAGAAGGAACCCCTCTTAAACTAGTAGACAAATTCACTTACCTAGGAAGCAACGTTGAATCAACCGAAAAGGACATCGAAACGAGGTTAGCGAAAGCATGGACAGCTATCAATAGGCTATCGATTATTTGGAAATCAGACCTAACCGATAAAATGAAACGCAGTTTCTTCCAGGCAGCGGTCACATCGATACTGCTATATGGCTGCACTACATGGACGCTAACAAAACGGCTGGAGAAGAAGCTAGACGGCAATTACACAAGAATGCTACGTGCAATCTTAAACAAGTCCTGGTGGCAACACCCCACAAGACACCAACTGTACGGCCACCTACCCCCTATCACAAAAACTGTTCAAGTTCGACAAGCCAGACATGCAGGACACTGCTGGAGAAGTAGGGACGAACTCATAAGTGATGTACTCTTATGGACCCCCACACATGGCCGTGCAAAAGCAGGACGACCAGCACGAACATACATTCAGCAGCTATGTGAGGATACGGGATGTTGTCCTGAAGACCTACCTAGGGCGATGAACGATAGGGAGGAGTGGCGAGAGAGGGTCAGGGATATCCGTGCTACCAGCGCGATATGATGATGATGATATATATATATATATATATATATATATATATATATTGGCCAACTGTAAAAGTTGGCGACCATAGTCGAGGGTAACCCAAAGGCTCCCTTTTCGATAGCTACTACACCAAGATGTAGGGGAGGGCGCTACTCCTTCCCTGGAAAACCAAAGGTTCCTTTTTCAATAACTACTACACTGAAGTGTAGAAGAGCATGCGACTCCTTTCCCTGGATTGCTTTACTTATCCTTAACTTATACCTTATAATGCTGCATGTTAAGCAAGGAGGCATCAAGTACCAGTTTTTGAGTCTTTGGTTAGATTCCAGCTGGGATTAAACCTTGGTCTCCTGGACCATTCGCAAACTCTCTAACCATTATGCCAATCTGGCAGAAATTGGTTTATTTATATATATATATATATATATATATATATATATATATATATATATATAGAGAGAGAGAGAGAGAGAGATAGTCTTCCACAGACATAGTTTCATTGTATATCAACTCTTCAGTACGGCTAGATACATTAGATATTTCAAGGTTGGTCAGTTGGTTGGTTTGTTTTACAGCATATCAACCCTTTTCAGGTTATTTAATGCCAAATTAAATTTCAAGCAATTCAGTTTAGTATAAGTATAGTTTTTGTTTACAAACAGTTAAATGTTTTGCCCAGTCGGCTGGGGCTGTAGAATACACCGACTGCACCTCTGCAGAGGGGTAAGACCCCACCTAACGAGTGTCCTAGATATGACACTAAACAATCTGATGGTGAAGTTCCAGCAGTGCTGGAGCTTTGGGGAATGCGGAGTACCCCTTCATTGCCATCGCTTCCAGGTCCACACTGGCCCAGAGTGGTAGCACCTTATAGGGCCCTATCTATGGGTTAAATAGAACTAACAGCATACTTATGCTAAAATGAATTGAGTAAACTGAATTGCTTGAAATAGAAACGTTTTTGACAATTAAACAGTACTTGCATTTAAACTGCGTGCTTATGCTTAACTGAATTATTTGAAATAGAACTGTTTTTCGACATTAAAAGTGTATTTACACTTAACTGAATTATTACATATAACTGCTTGAATAGTTTGAAATGGAAATGTTTTTGACAATTAAACTGTGTACTTATTCTAAACTGAACTGTTTTCAATAGAACAGATTATTTACATAAAAATGGATTTGGCATTAAATAACCTACAAAGGTTGATATGCCATAAAACCAAACCAACCAAACCAAACCAGTTAAATGTTAAAACAGTTCTATTTCAAACAACTCAATTTAGCATAAGCATACAGTTTCAATGTCAAAAACAGTCCTATTTCAAGCAATTCAGTTAAGCAAAAGTTCAGACAGTTTATTTCACACAGTTCAGTTTAGCATAAGTACACAGTTTCAATGTCAAAAGTAGTTCTTTTTCAAACAACTCAGTTTAGCATATGTACACACTTAAGTTCTATTTAAAAACAGTTCTATTTTGCATAAGTACACAGTTTTTAATGTCAAAAATTGCTCTATTTCAAACAATTCAGTTTAGCATAAGTACAGTTTAGTTCTATTTGACCCATAGATAGGACCCTGTAAGGTGCTACCACTCTGGGCCACAGTGGACTTGAGAGCAATGGCAATGATGGGGTACTCCACATTCCCCAAAGCTCCAGCATTACTGGAACATCACAATCAGATTGTTTAGTGTCATATCCAGGACACTCAGGAGGCCATCTAACCTCCCTGCAGAAAAGCAGTTGGTGTATTCTACAGCTCCAGCCAACTGGGCAACAAGATATTTCAAGCTGGTATCAAAACCTGGCAGACTTTACATCTGTTGGGTATGTTACTTCTGAGTTATTGTCATTCTCAGCATAAGCAAAGGAATTTTTTTAGGTTTATATTTACATATATGCTATCAGCTACTAAAGTGCTCAATTCATGTGAAGATCTTTGCATTTATGCATATGTGGCAGCCAGCAATTCCTCACTCAAGTGCTCAATCCACTTGGGGGAGCACATATGTTGTCATCCAGAGAGAGAAATCAATTTCTGCCAAATAGCATGAAAAATTGTTCTTTGTCATATTAAAATGTGTTATTCATTTTATCTGTTTAAACTCAGATTTCTTAGCAGCATTTTTTTTTAAATTATTGTTGTGGATCATATATATATATATATATATATTAATTTTGCTCATGAACTTGTTTATTTCATTTATTTTTAGGTTGATGTAAAAGATTTTCATATCAATAAAATTTTTCATTTATATTAATTGATAGAATCATCATTCTGTCATCAAATAATTTACTTCAGCTTTTTTAATTAGTGAAATTTATATTGTATATATGTTAGAATAATGTAGACACAGAGAGTTAATGGAAGTTGGTCACTCAGTTTCTTGCTTATGTGATCATCAGATCATATAGAAACCTCTTGGTCTGATGATCACATTGCAGAGAAACTGGCAGTCACTAAATGTCATTGACTCTGTCTCAACACTATTCTAACTTGGATCTACATATGCTCTATCACTGATATTGAGCACTCTTTATTTATAAATGTAGCAAACTACATTATAAATAATATTATTATTGTAATATATATATATATCATGTCACGCCATCAGCACAGATATCCCTGACCCTCTCTTACCACCCCTCCCTATCGTCCATTGCTTCCAGCAGGTTCTCGGGGCTACATCCCATATCGGCACCGAGCTGTTGTATGTAGGTTCGGGCTGGTCATCCTGCTTTTGCTTGTCCATATGAAGGGGTCCACTGGAATACATCACTTATAAGCTCGTCCCTACTTCTCCAGCAGTGTCCCGCATGTCTAGTTTGTCTAACTTGGATAGTTTTCGTGATGGGAGGTAAGTGGCCATACAGCTGTTGCTTTGTAGGGTGCTGCCTCCAGGTTTTGTTCAGTATTATTCACAGCATTCTTGTATAGTTGCTCTCAAACTTTTTCTCCATGCGTTTAATTAGTGTCCATGTAGTGCATCCATACAGCAGTATCGACACAACCGCTGCCTGGAAAAAACTGTGTTTCATTTTATCAATCAGATTTAACTTCCATATGACTGATGGCCTATTGATAGCTGTCTATGCCTTTGCTAGTCGCATGTTGATGTCTGTCTTGGTTGATGAAACACTGCTTCCTAGGTAGGTGAACTTATCTACTCGTTTCAGAGAGCTACTGTTTAGTGTGGAGATGTTACCTGTTTGATTAAAGCACATATATTCCGTCTTGTGTGGATTGACATGGAGGCCTATTCCTGCAGCAGCTTGTTCCAGACTATGTAGTAGGGTTTCAGCTTGGGCAGGTGCATTTGCCAAAAACGCTATGTTATCGGCGTAGTCGGTGTCGGTAATTGTTTTTGCGGGGTACCTTCTGCTTCTTTCCTTTGTTAGCTTGAAACTGTTTTCTTTGATTTTATCAATAGATGTTCTAAGCACATAGTCTTGACAGATGATAAATAGGTATGGGGCTAGTGTGTCCCCTTGCAGTACTCCTGCTACAGTGTCAAAATAGTCTGTGTCTCCATCAGAAGAACGGACTTTTACTTTATATATATGCACATATATATATATATATATATATATATATTATATATATATATAAGTAAATTATCTACTTTATCATAAAAAGGATTTTGGTTTTCAGTGGATTAATTCTTACAGAAATTTTTTGATATTTTCAACTTGTTAGAAAAGCAAAAATCTGATATAAGAGTTTTGCATGGAATAAAACAAGAGATGGTCTGAAGGCAATCGATCTGGAGAACACATTAAAAATGGATCTCATTTTCACAATCATTTGCTGTATTGTGTTTGCAATAAGAGGACAGATGTTCTACAGCAAAGTCACCAGTTGATTTCCCTGTCCAGAAAATTTTTTCCTCTTTCAAGGCATCATTTAACTACTTACCTACCAATCTTAAGTATCCATCCTTTCTTATATTGATCAAGAAATTGTGGCAAAAAGTTTCTTGTAGTTATTTACCATACTTAGCTAAGATGTAGCACAAGACCAGAGGTATGGGGCACCTAGTGATAATCAAACTTACTAACAATGGTCTGCTAATCCAGCTTGCTAACCATTGCACTACATGAGGTGACTTTGAAAAAACCAAGTGTAACTTAGATTTGACCTAAGACAGTAAGTAATAGGCATGCAGTGAGGTTTAAACTCACTATTCAGTAGCAATGGATGTTTAGATCTAGCTTGCTAACCATTATACTGTGATGATGTGCCCTAAAAAAACAAAACCAAGCATAGCTTAGATTTGGTACAAGGCTATAAGTATGAAGCAATAGCAATGGGTCTGCAAATGTAGCTTGCTAACCATTACACCATGATGAGATGCCCAAAGAGATTTGTTGTACCTGTTTTCAGTGAGAACTATGATTTTATTATTCATAATTTGAAGTATCATATCATTTATTATGTTCTGGCATGCAAAAAGATGCAGATTGTGGTTTTCAGCCTGAACATCTGCTATCTTTCATAAAATTACAATTGTATTATGTATAATTTAAAGGATTTCAATATTGAATGGTGGTGTCTTGTTACCTATGCATATAGGTCCCACTATATTCTCTTGATGCTCTAATTGATTGAGTTATTGTGTTTCAGGTTCAACTAGCTCACCTCATTTAGAACCATTGCCTTATTTTGAGACTGAAGTTTGGTCTTGGGGTAAGAACAGCAAAGGACAACTGGGACTTGGAGATACAATTGATCGGTAAGTTACCCATTTTACTGATTGGAAATCACCTAATAAGTTTTGATTATAAATCATGTCTATATTTATTTTCTATCATCTTTTTCTTTCTTTCTGTTCTCTTTTTCTTTCATTCTTTTTTTGTGTTTTTTTTTTTTCTTTCTTTTTTTGTACTTTTTTTTTTCATCTCTTTGTTCTTTTTTTTTTTTTGTTTGGTTTATTTTCTAATTAATAATTTATCTGTTACAATTTCAAATTAGAATCTTTTTCTAAGATCTAGCGAAGAAATGCAAATAATTTGCTATTTTATGTGTTTGTTCTTTTTTTTTTTTTTTTTTTTTTTTTTTTTTTTAGATTTTTTTTTTAGATTTTTGCTCTCAGTTCCCATCTGTACACTGATGTTTAATGAAGGTGGTGGTGGTGGTGGTGGTGGTGGTGGTGGAACAGTTATTGTTATAGGAATTGGACCTGAGTTCAAGTCCTGGACAAGGCTGCTCACATTTCATTTAGCACGAATATACTTGGGAAAGATATGCATCCACCTACCCTTCAGCTATGGGTAAATAGTTGGGCAGACTGGGTTCTAACTTTGATATAGCAACTAACCTAGGAGAAGGAAAATTTTGAACTCAAACCTATTAAACTCTGCTTAAAAATTGATTTTTTGTTGCATCTTGCTCATTGGGTAAATACATATACTGATGTTTCAATCTAAAAAATGGGTAGGATTTTAAGCTCAACTATTTTTTATGAAGATTTATAAGATTTATCAAAAGGTTAACATTTATAGTCCCCCTGGTGGCTACTGCTTGTACTAAAAGTGTAAACCCATAATTTTTTTATGTCTTGATTTTCTCATGACCAAATAAAAAGTTAGAGAAAAAAAGTAATGGAAAAAAAGATCATAACATTGATTTCTGTAAGTTTTCACCTTGATGTCTACTTTATACAATTAAAAATGTTTTGGGGGAGGCACACTTAGTGTATCATTTACTGTCATAGGAAATGGAATCTGCGACACAAGTTCGAATCCTGGACAAAGCTGTTTGTCTTTCACTTTACACCAATACCCTTAGTAAAGGCATGAATCCATCCATTTTCCCTCCAGCTATAGGTAAATAATTGGGCAAACTGGGTTCTTTAGCCTTGATAAAGCAACTTGTGTAGAAGGTAAACTCTTAATTCAAACCAGCTGAACTCTGCTTAAAGGTTGACCTTGTGTCATACCCTGCTTATAGTAGAGGGGCTGGATAAGTACATACAGTTACAAAAAAGAAAATAATTCGGTTTAACTAACATGACAGACACAGAATAAGTTTTCAGTTTATATTTACGTTTTGAATTGAATTTCTTGCTAAAAAAACTACGAGCATGAGCCATAAGTTTTGCAATATTTTAGTAGTATGTGAGGCACAATTTTGGCAGTCCTGCAATATTTTGATATTTACTATTTTGCCAAGATTTTGGAGGTGACAACCCACACTGGACTGTAAGATGCCAAGCTTGACTGATATTCTTTATGTGCTACTTTCCAGTTTTGCCTCTATGGCTCAGAGCATGACCTTGGAATCTATGGTTCTAGGCCTTCTCAAAATTTTTTCAACCATCTGATTATTCATTCTGTGAACATAGAGCATTAGTTCCCTAATTAGCTGGTTGATCTATGTGGCTTTCAAAGTACACACAGAGTGAATCAATGCACAACATGCCAACTGCCACCATACTACTAATCACAGTAGTATCTTCCATAGTTTTAACTGTTTTGGTCATGTAATATACATGCCACAAAATAGTAAGTATCTAGATAGGTGGATGCAAGTGTATTAGCGCTAAATGAAATATTTGGACTCATATCCTAGTAATATGCTAAAAATATTCTCTGGAGTTTCATTTAAGTGATGGTTGGGTTATGCTATGATAGATTGACCAAAAAGAAATTTAATAAATTGTAGCAAAATTTGATACAGAAATTCAAATATATATTTCCTTTTTGTTTCAACTTTTTAAAAAGATTTTTTTAATGCTGTTTTGCTTTTCTTAATTGTTTCTTTTTGATTTTCAAGGATATTTGAATTTATTTTTCTTTTAAGTGATAAACCTTGCTGTATTAGAATTTTGAATTCAAAGAACTGCACCAAACTTATTGCAGGACCCCAGCACTGTCTGGCACTTACAGCATATTCTCAGGTATCAATCTATTTTTTATCGATTGTCTTTAACTTTTAACTCCTTGATGATTCAATTTTTTTAAATTTTCCATTAAGGATTTTTTAATACTTTGTTTATAATTACTGATATGAAAAATGAGCTCATTTTTAAAATTCAGTAAGGGTGATACTTATAAAATAATTCTGGTCAGATACAGTAACCTCACTGTACTGATTAAATTTTTATGTGCTAGCATTCAGATACTAAATTAATTTGTTAAAATTGATCAAAATTGACATTCCCAAGTTATGTACACAAATGATAACTAAAACACTTTTTTTTAAGTCCATATCCTCTATTGTATTCAGATATACTTTCATGGAGGCTCATGCCCTAATGGTTATTGTCATAGGAAATAGACACAGCAAAGCGAGTTCAAATCCTGTTTGTCATTTGTCTGAATTTCTGAGATGAAGTCTGATAATTTTTATCACTTAGAATATTCAGACTATTGTCTTCATCTTCATTGTTATACTCACAATGTTTTGGCAGATATATCTTTCAGCCATCTTCAGGTATTTCATGTTGAACTTGGAAGCCTATACAGAACCTCAAACTGAACCATCTATTTAATCCATAAAGGTAGATTGTTCTAATTCTGTGAATCATGCCTAGGTACAAGTGTTAAGCTGTAGTAAGTATTCTTTATAATCTTACCTATTGTTAGGATTGAACCTGCAACCTCCAGATGGTTTTATTTTGAAATGCCTTCCAACCAAACATCTTATTCAATGTGCCATGTGGTCTGCTGGACACACATGAATTAACAAAGGGTTCAGTTTGAGATTCTGTGTAGTCTCCTGAGTTTCGTATGAAACTCCTGAAGAAGGCCGAAGGATATTGTGAGTATAACCGGGCTCTTTAACTTTGGTATGGTAACCTGTCTGGAAGAAAGAAAACTGAATTCAAACATGAATGTGACTGGGGACCACATTTGGACATCAATCCCCAAGAGACTTATACATGTATACATGTCTGGAGCTGGCTTAAGCTATATCAGGTTTAATGCCATTTAAGAGAGGATAGAGAGATATATCTTGATTTATATGCAATCAAACATTTTTATGTCATTGCATAAATAGTCACTAAATATCATAATGGAATTATGTTTTCAGGATCTGACCTTTCAAATTCGGGGGTGTCCTCGTGGTGTAATGGTTAAAACGATGGACTGCGGAATCGTAGTACGCGAGTTCGTACTCCAGTCGGGCTATTACGTTCACTTTCGGGCAAATACCCTTGGGAAAGGTATGAACCCCCTTATCCTCCCTGCTATGGGTTAAATAGTACCACTACTGTTCTTCTAGGAGAATGGCTTTGGCATTAAATAACCTAAAGAGAGTTGATATGCCATTAAACAAAGAAACCAAACCAACCAAACTTTCAAATTCGCCATCAGAATTACTGAAGTACAAATCTAAGACATTACCTTCCACCATCTTGCTTTATTGTTGAAATTGAATTTTCACTCTTGTTCTAAATTTAGAAATATAAGCTGGTGATATAACATGCTAATCATATGCAAATCAGTTCTCACAACTTCTTTCTATTGGCTAGTAAAAACAAAATGTGTGTACTACATCATACGAAATGTGGAGAATTCTGGAAAGTATCCCTGTCAAAAACAACTTAATTTGGTTACCATATCTTAAGTGCACATGCACAAAACTGGGTATACTTGTTTTCCATGCAGTAAGGGTTAAAGTCCAATTTGATATTTAGAAAATGTTTTTAAAAAGATAAAGAACATTAAAGCTGTTTTTGAGAGCTCTGTTAAGCCATAGTAAGTTTCACACATCTTGCATGTATTATTTTTTATTATTATTTTTCACACACACCCACATATATATATTGAACATATTTATTTTTTAGGTTTACTCTTGGGGTTCCAACTCACATGGACAGCTTGGACATTCTGAATCTACTGCTGTTCCTAATCCTGTCAAGGTAAATGTGCTACCATTCTTTAGTTTTTGTATTGCATTGGTGAAATTTAGTTAAAGTTAACTTAGAAGATACAAGCACAGATGATTCTAGTTTGTGACCACATAGATTTTCATTATAATACCTCTATTCTGTCAGTTATGTTTGCATTAGTTCATGATCACCAACAATCCTTTTTTTTTAAATTTATTTTTAATGCAATGCTATGTAAAATCCTTTGCAATGAATTTATATTATTTATATATATATATATATATATATATATATATATATATATATATATATATAATGTAGTTTGTTCCATTGGGAAATTTTTTAAACTTTTTCTTTTAATAACCCAATCATCTACAGTGAATGAATAAATGAAAAAAGGTATTAGATACCAGGTGAAAGATAAATGATAAGTAAAGGTTATAATAGGTAATATGTATTACACAATATATGATATGAATCTATAATAATGTAATATTTAATCTGTATTTGGCAGCTCTATATTGTTCTTAATAGATGTTTGGTTGTTTGTTTAATAGCATATGAACATTTGTGGGTTATTTAATACCTAAAGCTATCCTTCTAGAAGGAGAATAAGGGTACTTTTTGCACCATAGCTAGGGTGATCAGAGGTTTCATACCATTTTCAATAATATCAATCTGAGAGTGGCCATAACAGCACAATCAGAGTTGAAACTCCCTTATTTCAAGACTGCAGTCCAACATTTAAGTTATTACACAATGGGGACTCTTTTCGCCTCCACTCCTTCATAGATATGCAGACAGTTGTCAAATAAAAGTTCCTAGAAGAAGCAAAATTAGTGAAACATCTAAAACTGTATGGAAAGTTTGTAGAACCGCACTTAGTTAAACTATTGTTTTATATGGATTGAATATTGAAAAAAATTCAATTATTTGAGGTTAAAGATAATACGAGGCATGCGTTTTTTGAGGAGACTATGTCTATGAGATTATATAACAATGGTTTGAATACTGTATAGTGAGGTTGCGAACCTTTTGCAAAGGGACCAAAGCTGTGAATGTAGCGAGCCTGTTGCAAAACAATGAAGCTAACTGCAGAGCCTATTGCAAAGCAGCACAATGTGCAGTGAACTCACTAATACATATAATAGTTTTATAGTTACTTATTCTGCCAGTAACATTGCTTTAATTCCTAATCACTAACAATCCTTTTGTCCTGATTTTCAATGCATGCTATACACAATGAAAACCAAACATTTTACAAACAAATTTTAGATTAAAAGCATTTAATTACATTAAATTCTTTTTCCTTTGCTCCTAAAATATTTCATAAAATTACCAAAACTTTATGGTACAGTAGTTTTAAAATCAGTAAACAATAAGAAAAGCTAAAATCTTGTTTGCATATACCAGTTTAAAATGCTGTCTGTGTGACACTATAAAGTCTTCTGTCCTTGAGTGCACATATTTTGGTGCAATAATACATATGTGTAGGTATGGGCATGTCTATATATGTGTATAAGCATAATTTACATGCATGTGGGTGCATGCATATCTGTATGGAAGTGTAAGCATAGGTAGTGTATGTGTATGTATGTACATAAATCTGTGTGTATAGTAGTATTAAAGGGATAGCTAAATAAGTTTGTGAAGTTGGCAGATTTTAATAGTTGATAAAATAGAAAGAGGAGGATTTCTTCATGGGGATGAAAGGGTTTACCCCAACTAAGCTCTAACCATTGTTTTAATTTTTTCTCTTGTGTCAGATTCTGTTTTGTCACTATATGAAGATGGACAGAAAGTTCATATGATAACATTATATCTGCTGTTGATGACAATTTGAAAAATAAATCTCATTTGGTTACATTCCATGAGAGTGTTGGCTTCAGCCTATGAACTTTCCCACCAATCCTCATATATATATTGAGGCAAGTCAAAAATTTTGCAATCTTATTCTAACAAGAGGCACAATTTGGCAATGAGGTCATGAAGATGATGAACCATACTGCTGAGCTCACTTGATATTTTCTAAGATTGCTTTTATAGCTTAGAACACGACCATGGAATCCACTGTTTTAAACCTATCTCACTTTGCTTGATTGTCAAGGTTCTTATCACTTGAGCAAAGTTTCTTAAACCTCTACTTACTGTATGGTGATCAACTGCACCCTCAACTTTTACATAACATATGTTTTGGGTTGCTTTCACAGCATTATTGAACAGTTCAAACTTGCAATTGACCAGACTGCACCTCTGCAGAGGGGTACCCCCCTCCTCGTCCTGGATATGACACTAAACAATCTGATGGTGGGAGTACTCCTTCATTGCCATCGCTCCCAGGTCCACTCTGACCCGAAGTAGTAGCACCTGATAAGGGTCCTATCTATGGGTTAATTAGAACTAAACTGTGCTTCCTTCACTATACTGATTTTTGCATTTAAACTGCATATTTATGCTAAATTGAATTGTTTAAAACAACTGTTTTGACATTTAAACTGCGTACTAATGCTAAACTGAATTGCTCGAAAGAGAACTGTTTTGACGTCTAAACTGTGTACTTATGCTAAACTGAATTATCTGAAATAAAACTGTTTTGACATTTAACTCTGTGTATTGCCCAGTTAACTGGGGCTGGAGAATACACTAACTGCACCTCAGCAGAGGGGTAAAACCCTCCCCCAATGCGTGTCCTGGATATGACACTAAACTATCTGATGGTAAGGTTCCAGTAATACTGGGGCTTTGGGGAATGCTGAGCACCCCTTCATTGCCATTGCTCCCATGTCCATCTGGCCTGGCGTGGTAGCCCCTGATAGGGCCCTATCCATGGATTAAATATAACTAACTGCATACTTATGCTAAACTGAATTGTTTAATTAAACTGAATAGCTTGCAATAGAAATGTTTTTGACAATTAAACGGTACTTAGATTTAAACTATGTGCTTATGCTAAACTGAATTATTTGAAATGGAACTGTTTTTTCATTGAAACTGTACTTACACTAAACTGATTAGTTTAATATGGAACTGTTTTGATATTTAACTGTGTGTAAACAAAATCTGTACTTATACTAAACTGAATTAGCTGAATTAGAGCTGCTTGACTAAACTGAATAGCTTGATTAGTTTTTCACAATTAAACTGTACTTACATTTAAACTGCGTGCTTATGCTAAACTGAATTGTTTGGAATAAAACTGATTATTTAAGTAAAAATGGATTTGGCATTAAATAACCTACAAAGTTTGATATGCCAAAAGCCCAACCAACCATAAAAATGGATTTGGCGTTAAATAACCTACATGCCATAAAACCCAACCAACAAACTTGCAAAGTATAAGTTCCCAAATTAGACTATGTTGCACATTTATCTGTGTGACTTTCAAATCACACACAGAGTAAAGCAATGCACAATGTGTCAGTGCTGCAACTACTATAATATGACTAGCTACAGTGGGTACCTATTATGGCTTTAGCTACTTTTGTGATTATATATGTGCCAACAACTAGCATATGCCAAAATATTGCAAAATCTTTGACTCACCTGAGTATCATCACATACACACACACACACACATATATATATAATCATTTGTGTAAGTGAAAGTTTTAATGTAAATAAATCTTACCTGTGATGTTTCTCTTGGATAAACAGATATTTTTATGCAAATTATTTGTATTAAGAATAATTACTTAAGCTATAACTGTTTCCAAAGAATTATCATTAGTTGCTTGAAATACTTTGAACCATATGACTGTAAAAATTATTATTTGATAGAAATACTTGAAACCATATAAGTTGGTGACCTTAGACAAGGGTTACCCGAAGGCTTCCTTTTAAATAGCTACTACACCAAGGTGTAGGAGAGGGCGCTACTCCATTCCCTGGATTGCTCCACTTTACCCTTGATCCTTACCTTATAATGCTGAGTGTTAAGCAAGGAGGCATCAAGTACCATTTTTTAAGTCTTTGGTATGACACAACCTGGGATTAAACCCCAGTCTCCTGGACCATTGGCAAACACTCTATTCATTAGGCCAATGGCCTGGTAAACCATATAAATGGCCCGGTGAAACCATATAAATGTGTGCAAATTATTTGTATTAAGAATAATTACTTAAGCTATAACTGTTTCCAAAGAATTATCATTAGTTGCTTGAAATACTTTGAACCATATGACTGTAAAAATTATTATTTGATAGAAATACTTAAAACCATATAAATGTGTGCAAGCAAATAATAATAATTATTATTAAATAGAATTAGTTACTTAAGACTATATAATTGTGTATAAATTATTAGTTGAGTAGGAATATTTGAAACGATATAACAGTGTAAATTCTTTGTATAAAGAATTGCTAATTGAAGCTATAATTGTTTACAAAGGATTATTATCATTAGTTATTTGAAATCATATAACTGCTTGCAAAAAACAAACTGACTTGAGGATTAAGTAACCCAACAAGTTGAAATGCTATAAAACCAGTCAACCATAAACAGGTATTTATTAAATTCTGCAGATATACAGTCTGCATATTTCAAGCCCTACTTGACTGGGCAATAATTTGAAATTATGTGAATTCTTTATTGTCATATTAAGTTATAACAATAGAACTTTCTCGGTAAAAGTTCATTCTATCCTCTGAAAGAAAAGAAGATTGCAAAAATTGTTTATCCAGAAGCATCATCAGCATAAGAATTCTTCCTTGTACATTTTATCAAAATTGTTTTTGTTATCCTTTGTATTTTAAATATG
Organism: Sepioteuthis lessoniana; assembly: GCA_963585895.1. Lineage (NCBI taxonomy): Eukaryota > Metazoa > Mollusca > Cephalopoda > Myopsida > Loliginidae > Sepioteuthis > Sepioteuthis lessoniana. The sequence continues at coordinate 73,672,008 of OY757924.1, read as the reverse complement.
TATTAGAATTTAATAATCTTTAAGTCTTGATTATTATTTTTCCTAACATTGTTGGGCATCATAACTCATAATTTTATGATTTCAATGTTATACAATTTTAATGCAGAATTATTTTTATTTATTTATTTTTTGTTCCAGTTTGTAGCTAACTGTTTGGTATGGGACATAGCTGCTGGAGATAGTCACTCATTGTTTCTCACAGACTCTGGAGGCTTTCATCCTGATGTCTATTACTCAGGCAAACATCCTAGGTAAGAAGGAAATCATTAATTAGTTTTTGTCATATATATATATTGCATTGTCCAATACTGGATACACATACAATGATGATCCTCTTTCAGTACCAAACAAAAGTACTGTGGTGATTACCTCATGATAGGAAAGAAACAGTGGCACCAAGTCTTCAAAACAATTGTAGAGTTATATTATTTTCAAATGTTGGATGGAAGTATGGATTGTTACGTTTTCAGCCCAGTTGTTTGAATGTTTAAAAATTGTTGTTAACCATTAATTCTAATGCTGTGTAAAATGTACAAGAGTGAATCAAAAGTTTTGTTATATTTTGGTTGGTGCTATTTTATGACATGTATATCACGTAACCATAGTAGTTCAAGTCATGAAAGTGTCACGTGATATCCCACTGGGAGGAAGGAGATAAAATTACTACTCCTCGTGTTTGAATTAACAGTATCTAGCCGTCAAAGAGTGACCGTTAGGAAGGAATGTGGGTCACACAGGGGAGACCAGATGTTGGTACTTGGTGACCTTACCCAGGTCGCCGGACACCAAGAGGAAGAAGAGAGAAGCCAAATGATTGGCTGGGACCCCAAAACGGAAGTGGGGACTTCCTCCCCTCAGCGGAAGTAAATAATGAGAGTCAGTTTTTGAGCAGGGCTCGTGGCAGACAGACCCATAGCCATTTATTCCGGGTTGAAGACAAAAGAATATCTGAGACACGAGGGACCCCAGGTTCTTCAAGCCAGTGTAAAAAAATAGAATAAAGTCTATTAGCCCGTGAAAAAAGAAAGATTCTCCAGTGGAACCCCGTCAAAAAATAAGATAAGTAACTTTGGGCCATTTCTCCTTTATACCCAAACTTTATATACCACCCTCTCTCTCTCTCTCTCAATTTGAAGAAAAACAGAAGTCAAGAAAAGACATTTATATTCGTGGACTGTCCAATTATTATATGTTTTGACACTTTGAAAGTGTATATAACTGTAGTAAAGGAATCATATATTTTTATGTTACCACGTGGTCTATGTTGTTACTTCATGCTTCCTTTTCAGCTTCTATTCGCCTTATGTTATCTTGCTTAGAATTATCCTATTAATTCCTTTAAAATATCACACGGGAAACCGGAGTTGCTGACTACTACAATATAATATTATCACGACTAAAACCTATAGGTCCATATTCTTCCATTATCTAGGGGAAGGAAGGATAAAAGCGGCCTGGTGGGTGTGTGGATAGTGTGAAATTTGGAACCCCTTGCCAGCGGCGGTCAGTCTGGTCCTAAATTAGTCCCTCACATAATATGCCAGTTCTTATATGCCTGAGAGAAAAACTCTGAACGAGGACTTATTATATAGGGGATCAAGTGCCAACCTGCCCCGTCTTCACACGTGCGAAAATAAAAGTCCCATTTTGGGATTTTAGTCATTTCGCGTCACAAAAGGTACCAGCTGTGGTTATTCGTATCATGTTAGTTGGTGTGGTTACACATTATGCATTGCTTCAATCTGTGTGTGATTTGAAAGCTGGACAGGTAAATGTGCAATGTAGTCTAATTTTGGAATTTATGCTTTATGAGGAGTTTAAAATTTGGCCATAGTGTGTCTGAAGCAATAAAAAAAATGTTGTGTGAAAGGTGCAATTGATATAGTATAGTAATCAGATAGTTGAAGAAATTTCACTTGAGTTGCAAGAACCTTGAAGATCAGACATGGTGAGATAGGCCTAAAATCATGGATCTTAAAGCTGTACTCAAAACCATAGAAACAAATTTAGTGAGTAGTACTCAGAATAAGTGAGCTTGGCATCTCACAGTCGACTGTGGTTCATTATCTTCACAACCTCAGTAAAAGCTTCTAGAGATACTGAATTGTGCCTCACATTATTAAAATATTGCAAAACTTTTAACTCACCCTTGTAATTTCATTCAATTTTTTTCATTGATTGATTTTAATGGCATATCAACTCATCTAGGGTTATTTTATGCTTAGACATTAGGAAATTATGTTCATTGTACATTTATATATACATTTTTTGTGTAGTCTTTTCTTGCATTCCGATATATGATATCATGTATTCTTATCTAATACTAATAATCATATGGTTTCAAGTATTCCTTTCTAATACTAACAATTATATGGTTTCAAGTAATTATTTCTTTTTAACAATAGTCATTTGTTTGCACACAGTTATATGGTTTCAAGTAACTAATGATCATAATCCTTTGTAAACAATCATAGCTACAAGTAACTATTCTTAATTCAAACAATTTGCAGTTATATGACATCAAGTATTCATATTGAATATGAATAATTTTTAAGTAGATCTATTTTATCAGTAGATGGAACACTAACAGGTATTACCACACCAAGTCAGAGTGGAACTGGAACTGGAATAGTAATATACAAAACGAACTAGTCTAGGAGAAGGAAAATTCTGAATTCAAACCTGTTAAACTCCACTTGATCACGTGAACTCAATCTGATCATCTATACAGTTCACTATGGAGAAAGAGCAAGATAACAAATTACCCTTCCTTGATGTATTAGTAACACGCACAGAGCAAGGATTCAGGTCATCTATGTACTGTAAGCCCACCTTCACCGGACAGTACCTCAATTTCAACTCCCATCATCCATATACAGTAAAGAAAGGAATAGTCTGTTGCTTACAACATCGAGCAAAAACCATTAGTAGCGATACTGATGCATATCAAGAAGAAATGATTAGTCTGAGACACAACCTCCATCGTAACAACTACCCAGAGCATATAAGATCGGCTCCAAGAAACCTAGGTTGGAGGATAGAAGACAATACCTGAAAACTCACCACAGTATGTCTGCCCTATATCAAAGGACTAGCCGAAAGGATCCAAAAGATATGTAGTCCATATGACATCAGGACAGTGTTCACAAGTGGTTCAACTCTCCAGAAATATATCTTCTGGGTCAAGCCACCAACGGAATTCAACATGATCAAGAACTGTGTTTACTCCATCCCTTGCAGTTGTGGTAAAATATACAAAGGTGAGATAGGTTGCCCACTAAAAGTAAGGCTAGAAGAACATCGGAAGGCAGTAATACAAGGTGATATTGAAAAGTTGGGTATGGCAGACCATATATGGAAGGAAAAGGGAAACCATCTGCCCTTATGGGATCAACTTGAAATAATTGATAGGGCTGAACATTGGAGGATTAGACGCCTTAAGGAATCAGCACATATGTTGGGCTACAATGACTTACTGAGTAGACCAAGTATAGAGTTGAATACAATATGGGAACCGATAATTAAAAAGGTTAGATGGAAAATGAAAAAAAAAAAAAATTCTGAATATGAGCACAAGTAAAAAATCATACATAATAGTAGTAATCCTAGTCAAGTAAGAACATTAAGTTTATAAGTCCCAAAAATTCACTCTGAATTGTCCAGCAGTACACATAGCGTAACGGTTATTGGTATTGGTTCCCTAAGCTTCTAAGGAGACAATCACCTGGAGGTTGCCAGTTCAATCCTGACTGCAACCAAGTAACGATACTGGAAGACTTAACACTTGTAACCGGTTATGGTTAATGGACCCCCATGGATTCAATAAAGGACGTAGTTTGAAGTTCCGTGAAGGTTTCTGAGTTTGACAAACACCTGAAAAAGGCCGGAGGACAAATCGGCCAAAACGACAAATAACTATAAAGATGAGGACAATAGTCCAAAAACCCTTAATGATAAAAATCAAAGTAAAAGTAAGTAAAATTGGTGACCTTAGTTGAGGGTGACCAGAAGACTCCCTTTTCAATAACTACTACACTATGATAACCGGGATGTAACAAGAAATAATATTTAAAAAAAAAAAAAAGTAATTAGTGAGTATCCCATGGTTCGACATATAAAATGTAAAAGAACGATGGGGAGGGGTTTCACCAATTAGAGACGCCGGTGAGCACAGTGAAGAATTAACAATAGGCAGGCACAGAACAACAGAAAATGAATAGAAAGTTTAACAAAACAATTTATTCAGGAATATACACGAGATAGGGTAAAAGAAAAGAAACAAAAAGCTTACTAATATAGGAGATGGAGAATTAATAATTGTCTATACAACTAATATTTGAGTCAAAGTACAAAAATTACAAATAGACTAGTTAATTCGGCATTACTTGTGTGCAATATGGACTGATGGCTCAGTTGTAGAGTTTCGGCTCTGCAATCTGTGATCACTGATTGGATCTCCAGTGGTGGAGACCACGGTATACACTGCTAATGAGATCTAATAAGGTCGAAACAGCTGTCCAGTGTTTCCGTGTGTTCACCAGATTTTCTGGTCATGATAATTCAATTCACAATATAATTTCCTGTACTTAAAAAAAGGAAATGTAGATCTGTTTATTATATGTTAGTTTAGATTATAGATATAACTTACATCTATCCTGAATATGGTGATGCATATAGTCAGATAAAAAGTTAATATTCAGTTCTTGTGTATAATATGCACCCCTAACATTTAGGCTAAAAAATATGGAAAAAAGTTTGTTATACTCTTATAATTACAGTAACTATTTTGTCAATTGATTGTATAATACCAGAATATTTTGTTTATTTTTCAGTGATAGCAAAACTACTTATAGTTCCATGATAAAGACAACTAAACCAGTTGCTCTAAACAGCTTGAGAAAGGTATGTTTTATATATATTACCTATATTTAAAAAATATGTAATGCGCATGCAGGCATGTATATATTTATTAACTTTATACAGGAGTATGTCTTTATGAATTATCCTGCAACCTGTGTAAAATTATTTGGCTGATTAGAACTAAATAATTTGATTTAGACAACTATCATTTTTGGACAAAAATAAAACAATGAAAAACTGAACAATTTTTTTTATTATTGCTATAAATTCTAATGAAATTTCAATAGCTTAGACACACATAGGAAGTAATTATTTTCCTTGGTTATTGTTGTCAAAGTTCCTTTAGTTGTAGATAAGTCATAATTTTCTAAAAGGAAAATTCTTAGAAATACTAACAAATAGAAGATATCTGAGGATTTTCTTTTCCTTGATTTGATATCCTAATTTGTAATGGCTAGTTAGCAGTTTTTTGAATTTTGAGAAGGTCAAATTCTGGCATAAAGTGATTATGGACAAATGAGGATATCAAATCAAGGAAAGGAAAAGTTCTGAAATTTCCTCTTTTTTTTTTTTTTTTTTATTTTTTTTTTTAGAAAATTGACTTTTCACTACAACTGAAATTAGTAATTTTGTATGTGTGTTGAAGCTATTGAAGTTTCATCAAAATTTGTTTCAATAATAAAAAGTGGTTCAGTTTTTTTTGCTGCCTGTTTTCTTTGTTAAATAATGCATATTCCAAGTGAAGATATAAGGATATACAACCTTGTCCATAAATAAATACTCATAACATTTTTTTTTTTTTTTAAGTTTCAGTATTTTATTATTTCTAGTGTAACATTATACAATCAAAACATTATTTGGTATTATTTATTACCAAATTCTATAGCATTGAAAATCTAACCAAAATTGCAAACCCTCTATCCCAAAATAGAATTGCGCGCGTACACACACACACACACACACACACACACACACACACAGGGGTGTACTTATTTTTGGACTGAAACACATTCATGTTATTGATTACAGAGTTTCAATGCTGTAGAGTACTATATAATACCTAATATCTGTTTTGATAACATAATGTTCCATTAGTAAAGCATGAACTGCTCTTGACAGGTTATTGACCATATGGAAATCTGTTCTCTCCGATAAAATGGGAATTCTTCCAAGCTGTAGCCATGTCAGTACTATTGTATGGTTGCACCAGTTGGACTTTTACAAAACACTTGGAAAAAAAAGCTAGGTGGGAACTACACAAGGATGCTGCATGCTGTTTCAAACAAATCCTGGAAGCAGCACCCTACAAAACAGCAGTTATACAACTATTTACTTCCTATTTCACAAACCATCAAAGTAAGATGAGCAAGACATGCTGGGCACTGCTAGAGAAGAAAGAATAAATTCATAAGCAACATTCTCCTGTGGACTCCTTCACACTAACACAGCGGTGTTGGCTGACCAGCAAAATCGTACATTCAAGAGATCTTTGCAGACACTAGGTACTGTCTAGAAGACTTACCTAGAGAGATGACTGATAGGGACAGGTGGTGAGAGAGAGTCAAGTGAATCTATGCTTTCAGCATGCCTTGATGAAGATGATACCAAACTCATATTTCAATTTTTTTTCTTATTTTATTCTTTTCTCTAAGTAATTTACTTTTCATCAGGTTTATTACTTTCTAAAAGTCTTTAAGCTGAAGTTTTAACATAGGATAATAAAATATTTGACCATTCATAGCTGGAACAAAGTATCTGGCTATTGCTTGGGCATTATTACCCATTAATGACTATCTACCTAGTCTGTACTGCTCACTATTGGCCAATTCCATGTTTTTAGGCAAGTGATGTATTCTTCTGACTTCTATCATGTCAGAATTGCCATGAAGTTGTTTTATAGTGGAGGGGGGATTCACAGGAATTGAGATTCATTTTTAAAAAATGGTTGGTCTCCTTTGCTTTCCCTTTCAGGGACACCTCAGGCACCAACCAATAAACTCATGAAAATAAGGAATTCACATAGTGGAAAGGTTCCCTTGGGACCATGCAATTAACTTTAAATCACCCACTTGGCATAAATGCCAGGTGAGTCTTGAAATCTTTTTAGAAATAGAAAGATTGATGACACTAGTAGTCAACTTGAGTGGTCCTAGTCACAAATAGATGCTTTTAAACTTTAAGGTAGGGATAAGTTTAAAGAGGTGAATGATCACCGAGTTAAGATATCTCAGAAATGTCTGGTGAGTTTGAAGGATGCTGCTGTTACACAATCTTCTGTTTCACCAAAAACTACTGGTCAAAAAGTACCGAGGTTTGGCACCGTCTTGGCTAGACTTCATTTTATCATACAAGTTGCTCAGCTATGCACATATCTTTATTGTAATTTTAAATAAACTAAGAATTAAGATTCAGTTTTCATTTTTTTTTTTTATCGTACTTTGGTATATTTTTCTGGGAATTTTGAGAATGTGAGTTGGTTTGTGTCTTCAACTTTTAGAAAGGAAAATGACAAGTTATATTTGCATCTACATTAATGATAGAGTTCTGTAATGAATGGCCTCAAATTTAAAAAAAAAAAAAAAAAGACCCAAAGTGTTTTTATCATACATTGCATGTAATGAATGACCCCTAACTTTTGGCTATGCCAGCCGACAAAAATATTTCTTAAACATCCAATAACATAAACAAAAAACTTTCAAACACTTATTTATATTTTCAAAATTACTGTAATACAATTAAAATAAATGCAATACCATAAATAAACAATGTAGTTTAGACCTTAATGTAGCTTATTGTGTTTACTTAGACATGCTTGGAAGGTATTATTTACTCTTTTTTTTATAAACAAAATTGCATCCATGATTCAATCTAATTTTTCGTTAGTCTGACTCAACATGTTTCCACATAACCTAGCTAAACAAAGTAGTAAAGTTCATGACCTTAGTTGAGGGTGACCCAAAGGCTCCCTTTTCAATTGCTACTACACTGAGGTGTAGGGGAGGGCACTACTCCATTTCCTAGATTGCTCCACTTTACTCTTGATCCTTACCTTATACTGCTGAGTGTTCAGCAAGGCGGTATCAAGTACCATTTTTAAAGTCTTTGGTATGATTCAACCAAAGATTGAACCTCAGCCTTCCGGACCATTGGCAAACACTTTACTCATTTGGCCAATTTTAGCTAAACAAAGGGTTTTAGCTAATAAAAGTTTTATGTAAATTTGTTAACTTTTTATAATATTTGTACATATTAATGTCAATATTAAAAACAAAAAGAAGTTTTACGGAGTTTTCATGCCATCTGAAGTAAGAAAAAAAAACAAAGTTGTCTTCCAACAAAGATATAAGACAGATTTTACATGACTTACAGTCAAATCACTCTGAAAATCTGCTGAAAGGGCTTAAAATACACTGACTGTATTCCCTGCTGAGAGTTAAGACCTCTCTTCCCTTAAAAAAGGAGGTGTCCTGAACATGACCTGAACCAAACTGTATTTGATGGTCAGGCTCTAGTTCTGGAGATTTAGGGAGTCTGAAGTAACCCTTCATTGCCATTACTCTCAGGTCCACTCTTACCCAGAGTAGTAATACTTGTTAGTGTCTTGTTTATAGATCAAATTGATCTGTATAAAAATTATTCATATTTGATGCAGTATTATAGTAAATTATTTGTTTTAAGAATAGTTACTTGAAGCTATCATTGTTTACTAAGGATTATTATTATTATTAGTTACTTGAAACCATATAACTGTGTGCAAACAAATGACTATTATTAAATAGAAATAATTACTTGAAACCATGTAATTATTAGTATTAGGTAGAAATACTTGAAACCATAGAAATTTATGCAGATTATTTGTATTAGATAGGAATATTTGATATAATGTAACTGTGTGCAAAAAACTCCTAAGAAACAACTACACAAAAATATAGATATGAACATAGAATGAATTTAATTCCCTAACTTCTAGGCATAAAATAATCTTAGATGGGTTGACATGCTGTTAAAATCACTAAATCAAAATTCTTTGAGAAAGATGTGACTTGAGATTGAACTTAATGGTTGCCTTCTGAATATAAATAAACATACACTATATACATGTGAATAAAACCTAAATATTGAATACTAATTATAAGTTATGTCTTATTTATTTATCAATAATTATAACATAAATTCTAAGCAAGATACGACTCAACTCAGAGCTTAATGGCCACCAGTGTTGACCTTTAAGCATTCCAAGGAATAATGACAAAAGCCAGAAGAGGTTTTTTTGAATAAAAACTTAACATATCCCTAAATATAAGCAAATCTCTAAAGTGCTCAACTAACAAAACCACCCCCAATTTTGTTAAAGTTGTCATTACCAAATTTTGCAGGTGATACCTCCAAGATGTCATCTAAATAAAAACAAAAGAGTAAGTTGCAATTCTTATTAACCTCTAAACAGATATTCAGGTATGTATGCTTACTAACAAGACCTGGCAATGCAATGCTTTCTATTATTTTCTTGATAGGAAAAAAATATTGATCATAAGCTGTATTAACAATCATTCCCTATCTTAACCAGGCATTACCAGCTTATATTTGGTGTGTGCAAAAGTTCACTTTCTTTTTAACTAGAAACCAGAAGTATTATTTCTTTTTAACTAAGTACCAGAAGTATCTATATTTTTTTTTATATTCATACGTTCTCTAAGATATCAATAATTCAGTTATTTGTGTATTTTATTTTGTAGATGACGCATTGTCATTATTAATTTTTAACTAATATGTCCTTTTTAATTTTACTTCCTTTTTATTGCAACTCAATCAAATTGTTATTTTTATGATAGCAAGGAACAAAATGTTTTTATTATTACTGTTCCTCATTGTTGTTGATGACCCAAGTTAGTTGCAAAAAAAAAAAGAAACTAAAATTAAGGGATGAAAAGAAAAACTAGTAAAAAAATTAATAGTAATAATAATAAGAAGAAGAATCAGTAATGTGTCATCTAAAAAATAAAAATAGAATGTTGTTAACCCTACTAATGTATAATAACATTGACAGTAAATATGGCATTGATAGATCAGCAATAAAGTACAGGAGAAGTTTTAGTGGGATTTAGGCTTCTGAAATACTAATAGATCTGGTAGTTGAGTTGGTAAAGCAGCCAGTAGGGACATCTATACTTCCCCAAGTCAAAAGGTGATATGTTTGGTCTGGGGATTAGTGTTTAGTGTCATTTCTCTCTGCCATGTTCTTGTCCCTAGAGTGGATGCAGCCAAAAAAATACAAAACAAGCCTGATTTCTGAGTTAGTGTAGCCCAACACTTGTGTGACAGTGGTCACAGGAACCAGGGCCATTTTGGGCTTTTTTCCTGCATACACAAATAGGAACCTGGAGGCATACTGAAACTAATTGTAATTTTTCTATTATTCCCCGACAAAAAAGGTACATGAATTAAAACTAATATTACATTACATTGTATTGAAATTTGTATTTCTTACATTATAATATTATGATATGTAGTATTTGTTGATATTTGGGCATTGCAAAAATATTGCAGTAATATATAATACTGAAATATGCTTTCATTTCTCTAAATTTTGGGCACACTGATGAGTTTAGCCTAGGGCCCAAAAGTAAGTAAATCCCACCCTCTGTATGTGTGTGTCTGTGCATGTGTGTGTATATATATATATATGTGTGTGTGTGTGTGTGTGCACGCTTATTCATCTATTTAGGAAGTACTACAAAAATGTAATTCCAAGATAATGCTAGCCGCCATAGGTATAACTAGTTGTTTCCAGTTGACATTAGAGATAATTATATTCTGTTGTTGTCATATCCAATATGGCAGCTGTAATCCTTTTTCTTTTTTTTTTTAAGGAATAATAAACCTGAAATGGTTCATGTTAATAGGCCAATCTTGAAGGCTAATTTAACTAGCACCACCCACTTTTTGGTGTTATTCAAAATATCAACTGGAGACAACCCATTATAACAATTTATAACAGCCTCCCAACAAGATATTAATTAACACAGTTGAAAACTAATTTTTTGCTGGAAATTTTTGCACACACCTAATACTTTCTTTGTCAAATATCAGATCTAAAGTTAACATTATGTTAATTCCCAATTGGTCATTGCCATTATTATAAATTTTGTTCACATATTGAGTTGAATCATTAAGTTTGTCATATGCATTCATAGTAATAAAAACTACTGAAATATAGCTTTGTTTCTCTTTAAATTATTTATTTCAGAATAATATACATAACATTAAAAAATTTTATTGTGAAAAAAAAAAGAAATTAAGAAGCCAAAATATTTATTTGATGAATAAATAAAGACTATTATGCTGTCAGACTATCAAAAAAAACTATCCATATAATAATAGACGTATATTCTCTGAAAGTCAAGGAAAACACCAGGTCAAGGTGCTATCATTGTTATTAGTCCAGGTTAAAAGCATGGGTACCTCAAAGCCAAACTTTTTTAGACCTTATTTTTCTAATGCCAGTATCATTAGGGAACAAGAAAAGTTTTGGTAAATTCGCAAGGTTTTTTAATCTGGACTATATGCTTTCAACTATTAAAAAATATCCAGAAAAATGATGCAAACATATTTAATAGAAGTTAAGTAAAAATACAAGTCACAATATTGGCTTTGTTATTACTGATAAAGGAGAGAAAAAATCTTAACTCCATTTTTTTTCTAATTTGATAAACCTCTGCTCACATTTTCACTTATTTCTTGTTATGTCTATTTTCTCAGATTTCTCTCTATAAATATTTGCAATGCAATCCACCCCGCTTTTTTATCGCATTTTTAACTCTCCTCCTTTTTTTTTCTTTTTTAAGAGTAAAATAAAATTCTTAACTGGCAGCCATATTGAAATTGACTTTTCACTTTTTATTTTATTCATTGCTGTTTTTTTATTTATAATCTTTTATAAGGAATTTCTCACACACACACACACACACACACACATATATATATATGTCAAATTCCTTATTTAAACTTTTTTTTTTTTTTCCTTTTATAAACTGATTTTCCTACTCAATGAAATCTTTGAAGAAAAAAAATTACACATTTGAAATAATTGTCAAACACCTGCTATTCCAATTGTTAAGTTATTAAGATAAAGTTCAAGTTTTATTTACACGTGAACACCAATTCCATAGCATCCATAATCCTTTCAGTCTTGAAAAATATATTTACTCAATCCCTTTAAACAAGTAGAATGTAACATAAGGTCAATTTTTTAACAAGAACCACCACCATGGTGTGTGGGATCTCACCCTCCATATTCAGTAAAACCCCTATGGATATATTGCATCAACCTAACACCAAAAAGATAATATTTCTACACTGTAAACAACATAAAAGAACTATTAGAACATGTTGAAGTAGACAAAACACTAGCATTTCTCAAAGCAGTTAGTTTATATAAAAGAATTTAAACCTTCAACATTTCATTTATGTACTTGATGCAAATATTAGACCACCAAAACGAGAAATTGGCATTAAATAACCTGAAAAAGGGTTGATATGCCTTTAAAAAAATATTTTTTTAAGCAAAGTTTAAAAGGTTTGAATTCATAGTTTTTGATTGTCATACCAAAGTTAAAGAGCCCAGTCTGCCCTACTATTTACTCATAGTTGGAGAGGGAATAATTAGATTTACACTTTTCTTAAGGATTTTAGTGCGATGTGAAATGAAAATAGCCTCATTCAGGATTTGAACTCAGGCTGCCATATCCATTTCTTACAATGTTACCCATTAACAGTCTTCAAATAAGCATTCTCTCATGAGGGTCTAAAGTTGAAACCAGTTGGGATTAACAAATTTATAGAAAAAAAAATGTTTTGAATGTTTATGTATCTATTCTTTCATTCATATTATAAACATATATTTACTATTATCATTTGATTAAAAAATATCTTAATCTGCTTATATGTAGACACCAGTCTCTACAATATCTATGTGTATTACTAAAATTTTCATTACGTTTATATGTATGTAACTCTAATTTAGAAAAAAAAGCATAACATTTGAAAATTTTATTAGCACAATACACTGAAAATGCTCTTAGAGAATAAAGCAATTTCCATTTCAATTTTCAACAGAATTATAATTTTGTGGGACCTGCACTCATAATGAACCTCATTTTTTAATCATCCAGTTTTTTTGATCTAACAGAATAAATCCTAATTAAAAGCCATTGCTTCTTCCTAAATAGAAGCATCAATATCATTGTGAACTACTGTTAACAACCTTTAAACCTAATCAGTAAACTTTAATTAAATGTGAATAATTATTATTAAATTATAATTAATTTATTATTGGGGCGGGGTTCTTGAAGTTTGAGAATTTAAATTCTCTGTGATTAGATATGTATTGCAGCAACATGGCTATTGTTGTTAGAAACACCTTCTCCTCATGAGAAACCACTTTTTTACATTGAAACCTTCAGTAAGTATACATAGCAAATTTGGTAACTCTACATCAAACTGTTTGGCTATTGAAAGAGGACAAACAAACTTTTTAATTATCAATATAAATTTGCCTTTCAGGTATATTGGCTGAAATTAAAATTTGAACACTTAAAAAATAGATAAGTGAGAGTTCTTGTCTATGCACTTCACACCCTTGTTATTAATCTGAACTCTATTAAATTTTCATTTTTACCTATCCCATTATCTACTTATCTAAATTTATCTTGCTGTTTATATCTATAAATTTATCTATCACAGTCCATTTACAGATTATGTAATATGAGAATACCTCATGATGTTAAACATGCCTACCTTGCATAATTCCTTGTCATTTTGGATCAAGATATTTCTAGTCAGTTTTATTTTGGTTTGTCAGTAGATTAAAGTATGTTACATTTGGGTATTTCATTTAAAGACTATACAAATCAATTGAAATCTCTATAAATGAATATATTCATAAATAGTATTGACCATAAATAAGTACATCCCTACTAAGTTTTTTTTGTTTAAGTTAATTTTCTAAATCAAAAGACACCACAATTTCAGAAGACCATATGTATTGTCTTAGAAATAGGTAAAAGTTTATTACCCACAATGCAACTGACATTATTAAAGGAGATTAGTTGAGTATGTAATAGTTATTCCCCAATGAAGCAAGGCTTCCTAAACCTTTTTGAGAGTGAGTGTGTGTGGACAAGTGAGAACGAAATAAAACAAACAAAATTTTTAATTTTATTTTGCTTGTGAAATTAGATGGGTTGTATAGAAAGCACTGTGGGCCACAGTTTGCTCACAACTGCTCTACAGCATTGAAACTACAATTAAAATAGCATTACCTGTAACCAAAAATAAAATCATATATATAAATATATAAGGGGTGCACTTATTTATCAACTGCTGCACATTCATATTTTTGGTTATAGAATTCCTATGCTGGTAAATTTTGGTAATAAAAAAAATACCTAATAATATCTATTTTGATTGTATAATGTTCCACTAGAAATAATAAATTTCTGCTATTATTGGTTTAGAAGATGATTAATATTTTTATTTAATTTTTTTTTTTTCTATAGATTTTAAGGGGTGTACATATTTATGGGTAATACTGCAAATAATTAACTCTAAAGATTATGACAATTTAAAATATTTTAAACTCTGCATGATCATTAACATGTGATAAAACTATATTTCTTCATTCCTATCTCTTATTAAATCTATCTCTACTAATGAAAATGTATTTATTGATAAGATTTATGAATTGTATCTTGTGATGTGTGTTAGAAATAGTCTTTAAAATCAAACTGCTCTTTTGATATTTTAACATTGATAATATAAAGACATAACTGATCGAGCAGAGGAAAAAACAGTTTAGTGGTTCCATTTAAAAATGCATATTTGCTTCAGCTTGTTAACCTATACCCTAAAAAAGATTTCCGATCAATGCAAAGAGCTATTTTCCTGGTAAAATTTGCATTATTCATATATCAGTGGCAACTTTGGGTCAGGTGCGGGGAGGTTTTTCAGGTTCAGCTCGATTATCAAACTATCAAAATGTTGGCTTAGATAAATTTTGCTGACAATGCTACATAAAGAAAAAATAACTTAGCTTTGTTATTTTGTGTCTGAGAAAATCAACCTTGAAAAATAAATGTAATCCTTCTAATAACATAATTCAACAAATACATTTCTGGCTGAATCTTTAAAAGTCTCAAATGTGTTTTACTCCCTGTTTTTCAAAGAATATATTTTTGTTTCAACTTAACAGGTAAGTTTTGAATGGAAATAATTTTTTGTGTTTATTATACTATTATATGAGGGAAATTTAATAATACAACATTAGGTCCAAAAGATTTGAGCCTTATCTAAGTTCAGTATGGGTTTGTGTCTGTTTCTATTCAAGTGACCCAAGCATTGAGCAGTTAACATCAAAGATTCTAATGGTGACTGAGGCAAAGGCATTTAGTTTTTTTTTTTTTTGGGGGGGGTAGCAAATAAAATGTAAATATTTTGGTTTTCATAGAATGGTCAGTTGTTAAGTATCAGCTGTGCAAACCTACATAGACACAGAAATTTGATTTGTATTTAGAAAAAAAAACTTAGTTGCTAAAATTCTTCTTATATTCTAAATTATGCATTTAGTTAATCATGTTAAAAATATGAGACAAGTAACATTGATGACTTTGAGTTGCTACTGATATATATATATATATATATATATATATATATATATATATATATATATATATATATAATATGTCCGTGGGGACTCAAAGTATTTTTAACATAACTACTTACATAAGATAAAATGGTAATAAAAGCAGTCATTGCTTTCATGTTCTCACTTTATCCTTATACAATAGTTATTTACTGTTAATAGAACTAGTGTACAAGAAATCTCAGAATAGGTTATTTATGTGCTCATCCACTGATAGAAATGCTTTACTCTTGATAGTAACTATGTGAAAAAAAGTGACATAGTAGAGGCCAGTAATAAATGTACCATGTTTTATTTGTATAGTAATAAATATGTTGCATTAGTAAATGTTGGTATTTTACTTTTTAGACATTCTTAGTATCATCCAATTACTTTTTTTTTTTTTTTTTGGTAGTGATTATACAACCTGAATATGAGCTTTTTCTCAAATAGAATCAGATCTTGTTAACAGATAAATTTAAGGGGGAATCTCTTTGGTGTAAGACTAATGTGCTGAACTACTGTCTTGAAGTAAGCAAGTTTGAACTCCAACAACACTATTATGATAAATTTTGGTTTAATACCCTTGGGAAAGGTATGAACCCTCTTATTCTCCCAGCTGTGGGTTTAATAGTACCACTGCTGTTCTACTAGAATGTATTTGGCATTAGATAACCTGTGGAGGTTGATATGCCATTAAACAAAGAAAAGAAAAAGGAAGAAAAAATTTTAAACGCCCCCCCCCCCACTGTTTTATCTCACTGATAAAATATAATTATTAGTTTTATATTAGCTTAATAAGTTGAGCTTGCAAAAGTTCATTGCAAATTTTATCACAGACTACTAATAAGTAAGTAAAGTTGGCGACCATAGTCGAGGGTGACCCAAAGGCTCCCTTTTCAATTGCTACTACACCAAGGTATAGGAGAGGGCACTACTCCATTCACTGGATTGCTCTACTTTACCCTTGATCCGTACCTTATAATAATGCTGAGTGTTAAGCAAAGCGGCATCGAATACCATTTTTTGAGTCTTTGGTATGACTCAACCTGGGTCTCCCGGGGTATTAGCGAGCACTCTAACCATCATGCCAATATCTGGTAAAGACTACTAAGAAGAATATATTAATAATACTAGGGTGAGTCAAAAGTTTTGCAATATTTGTCTTTCAAACATAAGGTGATGCTCTGTGTTTGATAGAATTATAAGGGGTAATTCACTATGAGTTTGTTCTAGATGGTCAAATCATCAATGCTAATCTGTACTCCCAACAGCTGGAGCAGATGTCTGCTATTGTATGGTGGAAATACCCCTCATTGGTTAAAAGAAAGCAAGTTCTTCAGGAGCAAGAGAACACCTGACCTCATAACAGCTTGAATGAGCCAAGATAAACTCCAGCGTTTTGAGCTACACCTAGCATATAGTCTGGACCTACCTTCCTCAGATTATTACTTGTTCTAATCCATGATTAACTCACTATGCTTCAACAACCAAGAGATGGAAGTGTCAGTAAAAGAGTTCTTAGTCTTGACGGACACCAACTGGTATTGTATATTGACCAGAAGATGCTTTTGACATGCCATGTAAGTTACGTGGGTGGCATTATAGGAAGTGGACCTGGTTCCTAAATTAAACAGTATACAGGTTATCCCCCAGCATAAGTGCCATGTAAATTGCACATGGACATGCCTCCTTCTAGCATGCATGCTAGACGAAGGTATGTCCACGTGCAATGTGTAGGCAGAAGGTGTGATCATGAGAATTTGCATGGGCATCCAGAATATATAACCAGCAGAGACTAGAGAGAAAGAAGACAACTACTAGACATTACTTCTCTCTGGGATATGGCCTTGTGCCAGACTGCCCAGGGTTGAGAGATTGAGAAAAGCCTAAGATAATTCCAGACTCAAGAAAGTAGAGAAGCAAGAAGAAACTAAGATTATTGGATGCCTTGAGATGGCTCTATATGAGACTCGCAAAAGTAGAGAAGTAAGCAGAAACTAAGATGATTTGATGTCTTGAAATAGCTATATATGAGACTCACAAAATTAGAGAAGCTTAGTTTTCTGTCACTTTAATTTCGCAGTCTCGTATAGAGAAGCTAAAATAATGCCTTGAGATGGCTCTGTACAAGACTCTCAAAAGTAAAGAAGCGAGAAGAACCTAAGATGATTTGATACCTTATACCAGTCTTGCAAAAGTAGAAGAGTGAAGCAGAAAGGCAGAGAGGTTTCATAGAAAAACGACACAATCACCTCCCATTTGTGCATTTCAGCCATTTCTGACTTGCTCTTACTCTACCATATGTACATTTCAAGTAATAAAAAATAACAAGAAAAGAAGGATATTATATTTTTATACATCAGCATTGTTGTTGCTTTATATAACACTGGTATCAGAGTGGAATCAAAGAATTGACAGTTGGCTTCAGACAATAATACATGGTAGCTTCTACTTAGAATGCTTGGCTAATTTTGTTGTAACTCAAAAAATAAAGCAAATGAGTTACCAAAATATTGCAAAACTTTTGACTCACCCCAGTAGTTATAAAATGCCTATTCTTTTTTAACAGTGAACACCATTTCTTTTTTGTTTTTTTTGCCTAAAAAAATTTTGTGATTGTTATTTAAATATTCAATCTTTCTCTTGCAGTGATTTTTAATATTGTTGCTTTCTTGAATTTTTTTAAAAATTTGTCGTCTTTTTTCTTTTTTAGTCTGGTTGGATTCGCTCATTGGTAGCAGGAGGGAGCACTTGCGCTTGTTTGGTTGGGAAGAGTTCATCAGGACAAACAGCTACAGCTTTCGAGCTTGCCTTGTCAGAACGAAATTTCTATTTTCACTTAAACAAAATAGCATCAAAATTTCTCAGGCCTCTAAAAACATCTGGTAATTTGTCTTCCCATTTGAATGAATCAAAAGTTCAAATGAAATTAACTTTGCCAATGATTTTCTCAGTCCTTCAATTTAAAAAAAAAATGTTCGTTACTAAATGCTATGTAGTTCATTCAATAAGTTTCCAGACTTTTTTGTACAGGTATTTAAAATTGTCGTAGACTCTTGAAAATTCAGTATGTTATTGCTATACATCTTATGAGATGACTGACCAATTTTTATGATTTCAGGTTCAAATAAACAGCTACAGCAGCAATTGGAATGCACCCTACTAAAGCCTGATTGTCACAGCTGGTAAATTTCAAAAATGCAATCTGGACGTGAGGACTCTTTAAAAGAACGATATGCAATAAAGTTGTGTTTTAAACTTGGAAAAAATGCCACAGAAACGTATGGAATGATTCAGACTGCTTTTGGAGCATCTTGCCTGAATCGATCATCAGTTTTTGAGTAGTATAAGAGATTCAAGGAAGGCAGGGAGTCTGTGAGGGATGATGAGAGGTGTGGGAGGAGTAAGGAAGTCAATACACCAGAGTTGATTGGCCAAAGGGTTAGGGTTACTATGTTGAGGTTTTAAGGGAGTTCAGGAAGAGATTCCGTCGGAAGAGGCCAGCACTCTTCAAATCAGCTCAGTGGCATTTCCAGCAGGACAATGCACCAGTCCATAACTCCATCCTTGTCACAGACTATTTGATCAAGATGGGCATCAAGACAGTTCCTCAGCCTCCCTATAGTCCAGACCTTGCTCCCTGTGACTTTTGGTTATTCCCTAAGCTCACAGGCTATCGTTATGAGACAATTGAGGAGATGAAAGAAGCTGTGATGAAGGTCATTGACATGCTCACACAAGAGGACTTCCATGGGGCCTCCCAGAAGTTGTTGGAACAGTGCAAGTGCATTGCAGCTGGGGGAGATTACTTAACGGGACTAGAGTTTCATGTGTGTACTATCAATAAAAGTGCCCATACAAAAAAAGTCTGGAAACCTATTTAATGATCCTCATATGTGTTAAGATATAAAGGCTGATTAAAAAGTTAACTCTCCATTTGAAAATATATTTCTTCGTAATTTTTTTTACAAAAAATGAATTATAAGTATTTCAAAATAGGCAGTTACTTTTCAATCACCCTCTATATATCATCAACTAGTGATTTCAGTGAAAAACCACCAGGTGGTAGCCATATCGAAATGCATATTGTTGGTTGGAATATATAGGCAGGTACAGCAGTAACAATATTAACAGCCAAGTCCAAAGGGTCTAAAAACTTATGGTTTTCACTGGCTTTGCATCATCTCCATGCAACTGATACTAAAAATCACCAAGAAGAGATATAGATATATCCAAGGTAAAATTTACTTCCAGTAAGCAGAGGTGCCAAGTTATCTTAACTAGGAAATGCCAATTATTGGGTACATCCCTTTACTTATGGAGCTTTAGGGCATGTGGAGTACCCCTTCAGTGCCATTACTCTCAGGTTCACTCTGACCTGGAGTGGTAGTATATGTTAGGGTCTCATCTATGGGTCAAATAGAACTATTTTATCATGTATTTACAATCCCTCTATACAAGCAGGATGTGACTCAGTCAATTTTTTAAGCAGAGTTTATCAGGTTTGAATACGGAATTTTCCTCCTCCTTGACCAGTTGCCATACCAAGGCTAAAAAGCTCAGTCTACTCATAGCTGGAGGAGTCATACCTTTCCCAAGAGTATTAGTTCTATGTTGAAATGCAAACAGCCTTGTCCTGGATTTGAACTTGGATTTCCATGTCCATTCCCAATGACGATAACCATTAGATCACAGGCACCTCCTTTACTATACTTGAAACCATTTAACTGTGTGCAAACAAATGATTAATATTAAATTGAATTATTGGTATTAGATTGCAATACTTGAAACCATTTAACTGTGTGCAAACAAATGTTTAATATTAGATAGAAATGCTTGAAACCATTTTAACTGTATGCAAACTATAGCAATACTTGAAACTATTTAACTGTGTGCAAACAGATGAGCTCTAATTTGTTTAAAAATATAGTTACCTACAAACTATTTGCTTAAAAATCATACATATAATATATAACTGGATTTGACATTAAATAGCCATCAAGGGTTAATATACCATTAAATCAATTATTAATTTTGGAGGTGCCCATGGTATAATGGTTATCGTCATAGGAAATGGACACAGCGATGCGAGTTCAAATCCTGGACCAGCCTAATTGCATTTCACATAGCACTAATATCCTTGGGAAAGGTGTGAATCCAATTATTCTCCCTCCAGCTATGGGTAAATAGTAGGACAGACTGGGTCCTTCAGCCTTGGTGAGGCAACTAGTCTAGGAGAAGGAAAACTCTGAATTCAAACCTGTTAAACTTTGCTTAAAAACTGACCTTGTGTCATGTCCTGCCCGAGCAGAGGGGTTGGGTAAATATGAATATGCCATTAAATCAATCTAACCTCACCTTACAACTGATTTATGTAAAACTCAATAAAGGCAATAGTGTTAAAATGCTCAAGAGAATAAAGTAATTTCCAGACAAATAGCATGGGGTCTGGATTTGCACTCACTTTGATTATTATAATTTCTCAAAGGAGATAGCTATTAAATTATAGAGTACTTTATTTATTTCTTTATTTAGAATTATAATACCTGCCTGTGTATTGCTAAAATTCTCAGCATGTATATGTTTAAAAAACAAACCAGCAAAATTGGCACATCATAGCAAGAATTTTTATTCAAGCAAATGACTTAAAATGCTTTGTTAGAGAATAAAGCAATTTCCAGTCCAACTAGAATGAATATTTTGTGCAATCTGAAGGTCATTTTTAGTCATCCAAATTTTCAATGTCTAGAAATAATGATGAAATGCTTATTAGAATCCTTCACTTCCTTGATGCATCAATATCATAAACCATTGTTATGGTAGAAACTAAACAAGTTCATGGGTCATCTAGTAAATTCTGTAATAAGATGTGGCTTGATAATGAGCTTAATGGCCACTGAAGGTGGTCTTTAAGCAAATAGGAATAAAATTTTCTTTACTTATCAGTGTTACAGAGTAAAATGATTCAAATTTTTCTTATTTTCTACTTTCAGTCTTCTTTTGTTCAATGGATGCCAATCCTTACAAGCCAACATTTAATAATCTTGTTGAGTCTTTCCTTGACCTCACCAATAAAGTAAGTAATATTATCTATTTTATCATGTTATCCTACAGTGTCTGGCAGATGTTGGTAATATGATAATAAATCTATTACAGATAGTAGCTGAGTAGCAATCTGGCAAAATGTTGAAGAACTAGTCTCCATTTATATTGTGTAGTTGATGAGCTGAAGGTGTCAAGTCTAAACAGGTTACAGGCCCAGACCAATACTTACGAACTTTGTTATATTGCTGATTTGATATTCTTCAACATTTAGTGAAATTATGGCATTTTATGACCACGGAACTCAAATTGAGAACCTTAAGTATAACAACTGGAAATTTGCCATGTATATTATGCTGAAAGGGTGTGGTTTATAGAAATATATAAATAGGACTGCTATCTACTCCGTTGATGAAGATGTTAAAGGATGTGAGTTACATAAGGAAAATGATCATGCTTATTCTCTTATACAGTGTATTAACAAGGTACAATACATCCGTATTTGACACACTTAATCTGCAAAAGATGCATAGGATGCTCTTAGTTAACAGTATAACAGTTTCATTATATCAACTGACAGTTTTGCACTAGGAGTATCTTGCACAGTCGCCTGGGGCTGTAGAATACACCGACTGCTTCTCTGAAGAAGAGTAAGATCCCCACCCAAACGATGGTGAGGTTCCAGTAATACTAGAGCTTTGGGGAATGCAGAGTACCCTTTCGTTGCCATCGTTCTCAGGTCCACTCTGGTCCAGAGTGGTGGCACCTGATAGGGTCCTGTCTATGAGTTGAATAGAACTAAACCGTGGTTTCTTGAGTTTACTGTTTTTTGCATTTAAACTGCGTACTTATGCTAAACTGAATTGTTTAAAATAGAACTGTTTTTACATTTAAACTGCATACTTATGCTAAGCTGAATTGCTCGAAATAAAACTGTTTTGAGTTCTAAACTGTGTGCTTATGATACACTGAATTATCTGAAATAAAACTCTTTTGACATTAACTCTGTGTATTGCCCAGTTGGCTGGGGCTGTAGAATATACCGACTGCATCTCTGCAGAGGGGTAAGATCCCAACCCCAATGAGGGTCTAGGATATAACACTAAACAATTTGATGGTGAGTTTCCAGTGATGCTGGAGCTTTGGGAGAGGCAGAGCATCCCTTCATTGCTATTGCTCCCAAGTCCACTCTAGCCCGGAATGGTAGCACCTGATAGGGCCCTTATCTATGGGTTAAACAGAACTAATTGCATACTTATACTAAACTGAATTAGCTCTGTTTGAATAAACTGAATAGCTTGAAATAGAAATGTTTTTTGACAATTAAACTGTATTTACATTTAAACTGCGTGCTTATGCTAAACTGAATTGTTTGAAATGAAACTGCTTTCGACATTGAAACTAAACTTACGCTAAACTGAATTGTTTGAAATGGAACTGTACTTACACTAAACTGAATTGTTTAATATAGAAATGTTTTGACATTTAACTGTATGTAAACAAAATCTGTACTTATACTAAACTGAATTAGAAGTGTTTGAATAAACTGAATAGCTTGAAATAGAAATGTTTTTGACAATTAAATTGTGTATTTATGCTAAACTGAATTGTTTGAAATAGAACTATTTGCATAAAAATGAATTTGGTGTTAAATAACCTACAAAGGTTGATATGTCATAAAACCCAAACAAACAAACAACCAACCAACCAACCAGGAGTATCACCATTTGGAAAGTAACATGCTTGCACACATAGCTTAACTATGAAGCCAGTTTGAAAGGTTGCATACTGCCTGCATGCAGACATTAATGAGCCAACAGCAATTAAATAGGCTTGATCCAACAGAGATGCAAATGAATGATAAAAGCTACTGATAGCAAATATGTCACTGATATCATGAAGATGTGGGATTTGGTTGAACCTCCTGCAAATGTAAATATTGAGAGCTGTAAATGAGTTTTTAAAATAAAGCAGAATTATGATAACTCTATTGACCATTTCAATGCATGTCTTGTGGCTCAGGGATTCTCGCAACAATAAAGGATTGATTTTCATGAAGTATTCTCTTCAGTTGTGTGATACAATTTGAGTTTTACTTCACTAGCAACTATTCTGAATCTTGAACTTCACCAGATGAATGTTACTACTCTCTTTTTTGAATGATGATCGTGAAAAAAGACATTTACATGAGGCAACCAGAAGGATATATTTACTTTTATCATCCAAACTTTGTGTCCCGTTTGCGCAAAAGCATTTATGGTTTGAAGCAAGCAGCACATTTATGAAATATTGCTTTGATTCATTTTTGAAGCAACTGAGATTTAAGCATTATTTTCAGACCACCTTTTTTAGCTTCCTTTTTTTTCTTTTTTTTCTTTCCCTATTTTTTCTAAGAAAATTGAATCAGACCTTGATATTCTAAAATAGCAAATAATAATGAATTTTGCGGAAAAGCTGTAGAAGTAGGGACAAACTCATAAGTGACATACTCCTGTGGACCCCTTCACATAGACGAGCAAAGGCAGGACAACCACCTAGAGCCTACATACAACAGCTCTGTGTAGATACAGGATGTAGCCTTGAAGACCTACTGGAAACAATGGACGATAGAGAAGGATGGCTGGAGAGGGTCAGGGAGATCCGTGCTGGTGGCGCGACATGATGATGATTATTTAGTAGCTGAAAATTTGCTCTATCCAATGATGTTATTGTACTATCTCTATCTGTTGCAGTTTCTGTGGAAATAAATTGGAGGCATTACTTTTGGAGAAATATTTATTGAACAGCTATTCTTTATTGTCTCAATATTAACTTTATCTACTTGCTTTCTAACATTCTCTCTCATCTTTTCCTAGATTGGTGAAAACTGTGTGGAACTGACAAGGTTAATCCGTGGTAATGAAGACATTACTCAAAGTCACATGTTCCAACAGTCAAATAACTTGCTCAAGGTTTTCAAAAACTATTCACATTGTTTCGGAGACATGGTAGCAATCAATGGTTTTGAGTTCTGTGCAAAGTTGGGAAGGTATGTATATAAATTTAATTCTAAATTCAACCCAATATACCAAGTTTATCAGCTTTTTTTATCTTTGAAAATAAGTTTTATTGAGGGGAGGCTGCCTATACAATATATGACAAAGGTAGCAAATACTGGCCTTACCAATAGAGGTACACAACTTATGATAAAAAGCATCTTGGTTAATTATATATCCTACAAACGTATTTTTTAAAATGATATAAATTAGCATTAATTAGAAATAGTTACTTGAAACCATATAATTGTGTATAAATTATCAGTATTAGATAGGAGCATTTAAAACCATAAAACTGTAAGCAAATTATTTGTATTAGATAGGAATACTTGATATCCTATAACTGTACAAACCAATAATTAAAGACAAATAAGTGCAATTTAAAGAAAAACAAAATGTAATAGAAGATTGAAAATTATTATGATTATAATTAAACATTTACAAATAAATAAAATTTTGGTATTAAATAATACATAAGGAGTTGATATGCCGTTAACCAAACCAGGATTTGAACTTGATTCACTAAGTTTATGACTAATTAATAAACCACAATTGCCTCCTGATGTTTGCTTAATTCATTTGATCAGATTACATTCTCTTTTAATAATTCTGCCCTTTTGACAGGGATTAAAATATACTGATTGTATCTGCTGCAGAAGGATAAGAACCCCCCCCCTTCATTAAAAGGGGTTTCTTGGATATGACATCAAATTGCATCTGACAGTGAGGCTCCAATTCTGGAGATTTTAGGAGTATCAAGTTCTGCTTCTTGGCCATTACTCCCAGGTCCACTCGTATCAGTTTGGTAGTACCTGTTAAGGTTTCATTTATAAGTCAAATAGATCTATTTAAAATTTATTAGTATTAAATAGGAATAGTTGATACCATATAATTGTAAATTGTTTGTATTAAGAATACTTACTTGAAGCTATAATTGTTAAATAAGGAATATTATTAGCTACTTGAAACTATATAACTGTGTAAACAAATGATTAAATAGAAATAATTACTTGAAACCATATAATTATTAGGATTAGATAGAAGTACTTGAAGCAGTATATTTGTGTGCAAATTGTTTGTATTAGATAAGAATACTTGATATCATATAACTGCACAAAACTCTTAAGAAACAACTACTCAAAAAATGTAAAATATAAATGTACATTAAATGCAATTCCCTAACATAAAGGTATGAAATAACCCTAGACAGATTGACATGCTGTTAAAATCAATCTATCATCTTTTACAATTATGATACCTTAAAGGACTCTTTATTTTGCATTGCAGTTCTTATTTTGAGAAAATCCAAACTGTATTTGCTGATATTTTGGATGAAACTAACACAGAGAAGATCAATTTTGCATCAGCCCTGCAGCGAATAATGCAATACCCTCTACGGCGCCTCAAAGAATATGGACACATGGCTGATAAATTGTCTATGGGATATCCTTTAGTAAGTATAGCAATTCAAAGATTTGCCTTTCTGTCTGGTTTATGTGACATAGCCTTATAATTCTTTCCACAATAGTTTGGAGTTTTAATTATTAACTGAAGAAGCAATTAATGTTACTGTACCCCAAAAAAGACATGAACTTGAACTTCCCTGCACTCTGTCCCGCTCTTGATGTTGGCTTGTTACTTTTCTGGCATGATAAAACATTGATAGAGGAGTAATCCTATGAAAGTTTCCCTGATTCAAATCCAATTCTGTATGTATGCAGAAATCCTCAAAGAGAATTTAGGTAAACCTCCTTATATTACTGAAGAATGATATATGTCATGGTTTAACGTGCTTATTATTATTATATGTTCACTTAGCATAATGCTTATCACTGTAGGAAACGAACATGGCGACTCAAATTCAAAACCGGAACAAGGCTGTTTGCATTTCACTTTGCATTAATACCCTTTGGAAAAGGCATGAATCCATTTGTTTTTTTCCTTAGCTATGAGTAAATAGCAGAACAAACTGGATTCTTTAGCAGAAGAAGGAAAACTCTGCTCAAAATTGACTATCATATCCTGCTCTTGGTAAAGAGATTGTATAAATCCAAGTGCATTAATACAACCATATTGAGATAAACAAGCTTGTTCTTTTTTATATTTAAATATTTTTCGATTTTAAATAATTTAATTTTCAAATATTTTATGGAAAAAACAAAAACTGAATAATTATATTTATTAATTTTTTATACACTGGAGCTAGAGCTCCTACCTCAGCAAAACATACCCCTTGCTAACCTGTGTGAAAAATAGTGCAGTTTAGTTTGAATTTAAGTCAAATGATCTTTTAATCACAATTTTTCTCATCAGTAGATGCCACCCTTATAAATAAATAGTAGTAGCTTCCTGATTAACCTATTTGATACTGACCATTAAACTATAAGTCTCCTCCATCCAGCATCAGGTCATGTGTGCTGTTGTCCTGCTTTTACATTCATCTGCCTTGCTTCATATCTACCATGTCTGTATTCCATATTAGCCGACCACCAAATAATTACATTTATCAGCTCTGTGTGGATACTGGCTTGATAATGATGATTATTCATTAAAGGAAATTTTATGTTTAAAATATGGAAAAAAAATTCTATTAAACTTTGATTTTAAATAAATAATAAATACAATGTAAACAAAGCAATAAGAAAAATATTTGAAATTTTAAAGTTATTCAAAAGTCTGTGTACCCCCTTTTGTTTGCATTATTTAGTAATAAAATCTTTTATGTACAGAAAAGTTGACTTTAAATCATGTTATTGTTTCTTCAAGACTAACACACAGGTGGAGCTGTAGAGTACACTGACTGCATCTCTGCAAAGGGGTAAGACCTCCCTCCTCCCCAATGAGTGCTCTGGATATGACATTAAACAATCTGGTGGTGAGGCTCCAGTAATGCTGGAGCTTTGGGGGATGCAGAGTACCCCTTCATTGCCATTGCTCCCAAATCCATTCTGGCCCGGAGCAGTAGCACCTGATAGGATCCTATCTATAGGTCAAATAGTACTGTTTGACATTTAAACTGTGTACAAACAAATGATTTATGCTAAACTGAATTGTTTGAAATAAAACTGTTTGATCATTTAACAATGTGCAAACAAATGACTGATGTTTAATTGAATTATTATTAATACACAACCATTTAACTGTGTGCAAAAGAATGAGCTTTGGATTGTTTAAAAATGTTATAAAAATGTGTTTACAAATCACATATACTTAATATATATGTATAAAGAGGATTTGGTATTAAATAACCTACAATGGTTGATATGCTATAAACCCAAACCAAACTGAACTAACACTCAAGTTCCTTAGAGCATTCTTCATGTAAGTCCTTTGAATCCACTTTACTTTATAAACCTGGTATTTCAGGCTCAATGAGGTCACATTAAGTTCTAAATATAAGTTTTAATGTAGCAACTTATCACAATCTTGCTCTATCAGTTGGGTTTAGAATAATGTTGGAAGATGTGACAGAGAATAAGCTTGTCCACAAGGTTTAGTCCTAGTTTAACTCACATATAATTGGTATTTTGTTCAGAATCAATAAAGATTGCACAATCCAGTTCAGCATTAAATCCTGAAAGGGACAGGGTTCCAAATTGGCAAATCTGGATAGTAAATCCAGTATCAGCAAGATGTTCTTTCCTTGCACATCGCATCAAATGGCTAATATTGATTAGGTTTTTATAGTAATTAGAAGATTCAATTTTCCCATAATGCTGTATCAATGATTATCTATTTTAAACAGGAAGTTGTTTATGGCTTATACCAATATAATCCAATATAATTCCCACCCAAAAATGAGGTTGTCCTGGTGATGACTTTAAACAGCATCTGATGTTGAAGCTCGAGTTGTGGAGGTCTGGAGAATGTGGAATATCTCTTTATTACCATTACATTTAGATCCTTTCTGACCCAGAGTCATAATACCTGTTAGGGTCCCTCCATCTATGGATCAAATAAATCTGTTTAAAAATTACTTGTATTCAATAAGAATACTTGATACCATATAACTATAGATTATTTATATTAAGGATATTTACTTGAAGCTATGGTTGTTTACTAAGGATTATTATTAGTTACTTGAAACCATGTAACTATGTGCAAACAAAAGATTATTATTGAATAGAAATGATTACTTGAAATCATATGATTATTAATATTAGATAAGAATTCTTGAAGCCATTTAATTGTTTGGTTTGGTTAGGTTTTGTAGCATATCAACCACTGGAGATTATTTAATGCCAAATACTTTTTATACATATATAAGTAAAATAAATTTGGTGACCATAGTCAAAGACGACCTGAAGGCTCCCTTTTCAATAGTTATTACACAAAGGTGTAAGGGGGGGCACTACTCCTTTCCCTAGATTGCTTCACTTTACCCTTGATCTGTACCTTATAATGCTGAGTTTTAGGCAAGGAGGCATCAAGTATCATTTTTTTGAGTTTTTGGTATGATTCAACCTGGGATTGAACTCGGGTCTCCCAGGCCACTGGCAAACACTAACCATTATGCCAATGTCCAGTGAAATATATGATTTGTAAACACATTTTCTTTGTAATATTTTTAAACGAGCCTGAGCTAATTTGTTTGCGTACAGTTTCGGTTTCTTTGTTTAATGGCATATCAACCTTTGTGAATTATTCAATGCCAGATCCATCCTTCTAGAAGGATAATAGTGGTACTATTTAACCCATAATTGGAAGGATAAGGAGGTTCATACCTCTCCCAAGAGTATTTATCCGAAAGTAAATGTAATAGTGCGACTGGAGTTCAAACTCGCTTACTACAATCCCGCAGTCCTATGATTTAACCATTATATCACAAGGACGCCCCTGTTTGCACAGTTAAATGGTTTTAAGTATTGCTATGTAACAGTAATAATGTAAGATCAGTCATTTGTTTGTACACATTTAAATAGATATACATGATATGTGTAGAGATTAGTTTGTTAGTAATTTCATTTTTAGATGAGTTAGAACTAATTTGTTTGTATACAAGTATTGCTATTGTTTCTACACAGTTAAATGGTTTCAGTTATTGCTATCTGACACTTAAAATTCTATTCAATATTAATCATTGGTTTGCACACAGTTAAATAGTTCCAAGTATTGCTATGTATCACTAACAATTCAGTTAAACATCAGTCATTTGTTTATACCCAGTTAAATGCTCAAACAGTTTAATTTAGCATAAGTATACAGTTTAAATTCCCATTCAATTGTATATAAAATGTTAATATCAGATAGGAATATTTGAAACTATACAACTATATGCAAATTATTTGTATTAGATAGGAATACTTGATATTATATAACTGTAAATTACTTAAAGCTATAATTATTTATTAAGGATTATTATTAGTTACTAGAAATTATATAACTAAGCAAACAAATGATTTCTTAAAAAGAAATACTTAAAACCATCTGTGTGTAAATTATTTGTATTAGATAGGAATACATAATATATAACTGTGCAGAAAAACTTAGAAACAACTACGCAAAAAATGTAAATATAGATGTACAATGAATACAATTCCTTCAACTCTTGGCATACAATAACCACTGATGGGTTAACATGCTGTGAAAATCAATCAGTTATTCACAACCTTACTCCTAATAGAATGACAAGGTAGCTTTCAATAAAGATGTTTGCACCTTTGATTAAAGTTAGAATGTTGGGTGGGGGAAGCTTTTTTTTTTCTTAAAATTTTGTGAGCTCAGATACAGAGTATCTGAAAGCTAAGAGGTTAAGGCTCAAATGAATTAAACAAAGTTGCTTGTAATTTCTCTATGAAGGTTTAGATTTCATTAATATACAAAGTGTGTCTAAAAAGTAATGTGACTGGTGTCAGAAAAAATTTATTTCAATTCCAAAACAACAAACTACATGGCTTCCTGTTCAAAGTAATCCACTTCAAATCTCATGAACTTTTCTGCCACACTTCTATGTATTGCTGGAAGGATTCTTTTAGGATACCTTTCAACTCTGTTGTAACAGCCCTCTTGATAGCCTCCACACCTTCCAAACAGGTCTCCTTGATGATCCACTTGAGCATAGAGTAAAAAAAAAAAAGAAAAGAACAACATCTTGTACATAAGGATGTTATTCCAGTACAGTGATATCTCTCTTGGCCAGGAACTGCTGGATGCTTAGGTGCATTTTTATGATGAAGCAGCCACAATTTGTTCTGCCACAACTCGTTGCTTTTCATGCATTGAACAAAGCATGTGCTATTAGATTTCCTTCTAGACTTGCTTGTTTGGCCCTGTGGCAAGAACTTGGTGTGGAGGATACCCTCACATTGAAGAATGTGATCAACATGACTTTAACTGTCTTGCCTCAGACCAGTGATGTTGGAGACTTCCACTGATTGGTCTGGTAAATTGTTTCCAGTTCATACTCAAAAATCTATATCTCATCACCTGTGATGACTCTATAAAGTTAGTCTGGTTCAGTTTGAAAATGCTCGATGATGTCCTGACACACCTGCATACAGCTCTCCTGATTATCATTCAGCAGTCTTGGCACTATTTTTGCACAGACTTTCCAGATGCTCAAATCTTCAGTGATATTCTTCTAAAAACTGGCTTTTTTCATGTACAGCTGATTTGTAATCATTTAAACAATCAACTGACAATTGACACTTCTCACTGTCTTACTCACTTGATGTTGACCTCAGTCCTGCTTGATGAAGGCCTCCTGCTCCTGGAGTCATCTTTCACCTTACACCTCTCTTAGAACCTCTTATACCACTCAGAAATGTGTGTGCAATTTGATGTTGTCTTTATACACTTACTGAAGTATTTCAAGTGCTTGAGATGGAGTTTTCTCAAACTGGACCAAAAATTTCAAGTATATTAATTACTTAGTGTACATCATTTATTCCTCAGTGCTCATAGCTGTTCAGCTATCAACACTGAAAAATAAGGTATAAACAAAAGCATGAAAAGAAAAAAACCATGGTTACAGAAAACTAAGGTTAATGTTATATACTCCCAAGATATCATATTAGATAATAACATAATCCTCTTATCTCTTTTTTTCATACAGCACACTCAGTTCTTTTCAGGCAGACTTAATAGTTATGTCAATCTTTCATTCAATATATGACTGTATATTTTCTTTGATTTTTAAAAAAAAATTTTTTATTTCTCTTTTATTTAGGATTCTGAAATGCGGTCTTTTTTGAGTGGAATTTCTATTGAGTGGGATTCCCTAAAACTTGCTTCCAATGAAGAACATAAACAGGCTGACATAACCAGAGTTTTTTGGGAAGCAAGTACACAACGATTAGTTGTAAGTACTGTCTATCATTTACAATTTTTTGTTCTTTCAACTGTGGCGGAAATCGTGAAAACGGAGTGGGGGCGCTTACCTTTTAAGCGACCTCGCATGTGCATCGTTCAAACAGGCTGGGAAACAAAGAAATTCAAGATGGCTCCTGTGACTTTATAACCATCTGATCTCATAAAGTTGCGCAAATTATCACTGCTCGGATGCAAATGAGGTGGTCTCTGACTTGATAAAAGCGGATCGCTTTGAGGAATTTTTGTGTCGATACGAGGATCGTTGGATTTGGTTGTTGTTGTTGTTTCTGCTAGTGTGACGTACGGAGAACAGAAAGAAGTTTCGCTGAACTAACAGAGGCCGCTTTGAAAGTGAATACAAGGATCAATTTCACATTGTCATTTGCACCTACTCTTACTACCAAACTGATATTTGCTTTTGACAATTTGGAACTCTTAGACTGAAAATTTAGGGTGCAGTGATATCTTTCTACATCAACATGCAGTGGAGTTCCTCTGGTATAATGCCTAATATGCTGGACTGTGATATTGTAGTAAGCAAGTTCAAACTCCAGTCACACTATTACATTCACTTTCAGACTAATATTCTTGGAAAAGGTGTGAACTCTGTATCACTACAGCTATGGATTAAATAGTACTACTACTGTTCTTCTATAAGGATGGCTTTGGCATTAAATAAACCACTAAAATTGATATGCCATTTAACAAAGCAACAAAACCAAACTCTTTCAATGATTTGAAAATCATTAATAGAATAAAACATGAATGTATGTATTCAAATGATACAACCTGTCATCACTTCATATAAATAATGAACTATTCCATTTTGATTTGGAGGAAAGAAAAGGAAAAAAAAGAACGCCCTACATATCAGAAAGAAAAAGAAAACAAGTATAATAAAGGAAAAAAAGAAATGGAAGAAAGAGAAAGAGAGAAATTAGTCAAAGAATTGAATATTTGTTTTGATAACTTATTTTGGAAAAGAAACCCCTCATTATCTCCATCCAGAGATCCCTCAACATCAAAAATAATTCAACTATAAAAAAAAAAAAATAATTAAACAAGACCATACAATTAAACAAAAACAATGCAATTCTCAAGGAGCTACCAAAACCCTTAATAGATCCTATAGTATAGAAAATATGGATATTGAAACTGGCAACATAATTGCAAACCTCAATTTAACAGATTCATATAAAAACAAAGCAGTCTAAATTTCTCAGACGAAGCTTGATGATTTTTATCTTTAAGGGTTTTAAGACTATTGTTGCCTGTTCTGATACCGTTAGCCATAACCTGGTACAAGTGTTAAGTATTCCTGCCTGTAACCGTTACGCTATGTGTCCAGCTGGACATATAGTGTAACAGTTATAGACGTTGGTTCCCTAAGCTTCTAAGGAGACAATCATCTAGAGGTTGCAGGTTCAATCCTGACTGCAGGCAAGTAACAATACAGGAATACTTAACACTTGTACCCAGTTATGGCTAGTGGTATCAGAACAGGCGACCCCCTTGGATTCAATAAAGGACGTAGTTTGAAGTTCCGTGTAGGTTCGCAAGTTCGACAAACACCTGAAGAAGGCCATAGGACATATCAGCTGAAACATTATGGAAATAATAATAAAGATGAAGACAATAGTCCGAAAACCCTTAATGATAAAAAACAAAGCAATCTACCAAACATGTGCCTATAGAGCAAATTGTCTACTTACCTTTGTCTTGCATTCTAACAATGTTTAAATACAAAAATATTTACCTACAAACTATTCCCTTAAAAATCATGTATATAAAATTTAAAAAAAACAAGATTTAGCATTGAATAACCCACAAGGGTTGATATTCCATTAAACACCAACCAGCCAATAAACGCTTTTGATAGGGAGTCCTCATGGTGAAAGTGCTGGACTACTGCCTTGAAGTAAGCAAGTTCAAACTCTACATGTGCTATTATGTTCACTTCAGACTAATACTCTTAGGAAAGCTATGAGCCCCCTTATTCCCCTAGCTATGGGCTAAATAGTATCACTGCTGTTGTTCTACAAGGGTGGCTTTGACATTTAATAACTCAATCAATATTTTCCAACAATGAACAAGACTTCTGCACAGGAACAACTTATGCAAGGAACAAATGTAACCAGAACACCAAGAATAAAGAGAGCAAAAACACAACCAGACACCAAGAACAAAGCAAGTTCAAATGCAACTAGACACAGAACCACTAAGTCATCATATTGCACTCTGTTGCCCACTGCCAAAGCTAAAAATGACACTTCCTTATACTGAGCCTAGAATGTTAGTGATTGGTTATCAAAACAAATCATTTGCATAACCTAATCCTAATCATTCATTTATGTTTGGACATTTTTCTATTTGCATCGGCCTCATCCTAGCTGGAAAGCCATTCTTCCTCTGCCAAAAACAGCATACAAGTTACTGTCTCTTAGATCAATAGGGGGTGTTATTGGCCGCAACAGTGAGTACATCTTGCATTTAATTTCTATCACAATAACCCATGAAGGTTGATGTACCATTAAATAAAGAAATCAAATCAAACCAAACTCATTTTGGAATTTTATTTTTAAACAAAAATTATGTGGTATTTCCTTGTGTAATATAAAATCTTCCAAAAGTTAACAAATTATTCAATTTTAATAGAATTTTCTTTACTTTCTCATTAACTGATAAAAATTAATTGAACATTAGATATGTCCTGGTTTAACTACCTGTGTTTATTAGTTCACAAAGAAGCAAGTAATTAATGATAATCTTTAAAATAATTTGCACAAAAATTATGATGCAAGTGAATGTGATTTAAATAACAATAATCTATAAAAAAAAAAACATAATGAAAAAGAAGGGAAGAATGAAGAAAGAGGAAGCAATATTTTTATACATCATCTGCTTCAATAGAATGAAAGAAAGAAAAGTAGAAAAAAAAAGAAGAGAAGATAGAGAAAAATGGTGGAGATGGAAATGAGTAAAAAGAAAAAAATGAATCCTTTTTATTTGTATTACAAAACTGAGTTATAAATAAAGGAAGAAAAAAAATGTTTATTATTCTCTTTTTATTAAGTTGATTATAAAATCAGTTGTTTTATGAAAAGTGAAATACCTACATATGCTGCTAGTTGTGATTATTCATGTAAATTTTAATAAATTTATATATATATATATATATATATATATATATATATATATATAACAGTAAAAAATGGTCAGAGTTTTGCTTGTGCAATAATGTTAAAATGCTCTTAGATGATAATTTCTCAAGGTAGATAACTAATGGTAATTATAGAATACTCTCTCTTATTTATGTGCAATTTCTGAATTTAGTAAACCTGTTCATATACCTCAGTAGGAATATCTCGTCTACTGAAAGCAGTGTCAACATACATATAGATAAACCATAGAATACTACTGAAATCTGAGCTCTCCGATAGAATTAAACTGGAATTCTTCCAAGCTGTTGTCGTGTCAGTACTACTTTGTGGTTGCACTGCCGAGACTTCTCCTGGAGAAAAAACTAGATAGAAGCTATATAAGAATGCTTTGTACTATTTTGAACAATTCCTGGAAGCAGCACCCAATTAAAAAAGCAGCTATACGGCCACTTGCCTTCTATCTTACAAACCATCCAATTAAGATGAGCAAGACTTGCTGAACACTACTGGAGAAGTAAGGATGAACTCATAAGTAACATTCTCCTGTTGACTTCTATACATGGACAAACCAGTGTTAGCCAACCAGCAAAAACTTATATTCATTAGTTCTGTGTGAACAATGGATGCCATCTTGAGGACTTGCCAAGAATGATTACTTATAAAGATGAATAGCAAGAGAGAATCAAGGAAATCTGTGCTGTTGGCATACCTTGATTATAATGATCTGTGTTCATGCTCATCCTAATCATTATAATTTCTCAAGGGAGAAAACTATTATTATTATGAAATAGTCTCTCTTATTTATTTATTTGCAATTATAATGTAAATTCTATAACTGTGATGACATTATATAAATCTTAACGCTGCTGAAGACAGTCTTAAAGGGAGATTTTATTTTTTTTAAAATGACAGCGTCAAGACCCAACATTTAAAATCAAATCATCAAATATTTTCTAAGGTTGATATGCCATAAAACCCAACCAACCAACCAAATATTTTCATTTTTTTTCTTTATTTTTTTATGTAAATTTGTGATTATACAATTTTTTTTTTCTTTCAGGAAAGTCTTCGTACTCCAGAACGCCGTCTACTGCGAGATACTAAGCAGCATCCACTAACACAGGCCAGTGCTGGACGCTTTTCTGTTCATAACTTTCTTCTTTTCAACGACATCTTTGTACATGTGCATGTAAGTTGGTAAATTCCAAGTAGTTCTCATTTAAAATCATCATTGCAAAACAATTCACATTGTCAGTGTTCTACTCTTTTAAATACTTATTACATGTTGTGATATAAACAAACCCTTTGTTTGTCATGCTCTTAGGAAAGGTATGAACTCAGTGATGGATTAAATAGTACCACTACTTTTTATCACTTATTATTATCATTTGGACTATTGTCTTTATCTCTATTGTTATATTCACAATGTTTCGGCCGATGCATCCTTCAGCCTTCTTCAGGTGTTTCATGTTTGAACTCTGAAGCCCACACAAAACTTTGAACTGAACCCTTTATTTAATCCAAGTGGGTAGATTGTCTAATTCCATTAATCATGACCTTGTACAAATGTTCAGCTATAGTAAGTATTCTTTGTTATTTACCTGTAGTTGGGATTGAACCGGCAACTTCTGGATTTAATTGGCCTTCGGGCTTTTGACCTTGTGTCAAGTCGTGTCTGGTGGGAGGCAGCGACAAATACTACGGCAACTTCTGGATGATTTCACTTAGAAACATTTCTCAACCAAACACCTATATCTGTTGCACCTTATGTCCTGCTGGACAGTTCAGAGATAATTTTTGGGTCTTATAAATCTGTCTCCATCAACCTATGAGACTCTACTCACTACTATGATGTACAATTTTTTGCCATAGCTCATATTGCAATTGTTTTTTGTTTTGTTTTTTTCTTCTTTTTTTTTTCTTTCTTTTATCTACCCTTTTTGATTATTGGTTCCTATATCATATTCATCTCTATACTTGGTCTGTTCAACAGGTCACAGAAAATGAAGACAATAGTCTGAATATTCTGTGATAAAAATTATCAAGCTTCTCAGAAATTTAGACAAATAAGTACCACTACTGTCCTTTTACATGAATGGTTTTGGCATTAAATAACTCAAAAAGATTGATATGCCATCAAACCAAGAAACCAAACCAAAATTTTTTTTGTCATTTTCAGGGTTCTTCAATCACGGTTTTTCCTCTTGAGACAGTTTGGGTTGATACATCCACAGAAATAGAGCAAACACAGTAAGTTATTTTAAATTTTAGTAGAAGAAAGAAAAGCAATAATTGGGCATTTCTTTTTTTGGTAACATGCTATCACTACTTATAAAACTAAAAAAAATCTACATTAGTTTTCAACACACTACCACTTCAAATAAAAAGTGATAGTGTGTTGCTCCAACAAAAATGTTTGTCTATGGTTCTTCTTTCTGGGTGAGGCTTAGAACTTTTTAAAAGACCCACACCATTTTTATATCTGAGTATCAGATTCTTGTAGGCAGTAGTAATTCACTTCATAATAAAATTAGTCATGATGTGAATATTAATCCAAACATCTAATAAAATAATCATAAATTTTCTCAGAATTTCAGACAGTGTTTAATGTTATTTTTAATTATTTATTTTTTCTTTTTTTAGATGAAGCATTGTTAACCATTGATGTTGACTAGAATTTTCTTTGATAATTTTTTTGTTAATATTTTTTTTTCTCATTGGAACTCACTCAGGTCATCAACCTATGACTAAAAACAACACATCGGAAATAATAATTAAGGATAAGCTCTCATTGAGATTGAACTCACATTCTCTTTGTCTTGGTAAAACTTAGTTTTTGGTTAGAGCAGCTGGCGTGTTGAACTATGAAAAGCCTGGCACCTTGTTGTAGTTTCCCAACACCACTGCAACATGCAAAATGCAATTCATGAGCAATTTTTCTTTTAAACAGACCTGGTTTGAATCAAGATTTTTCCTTCTTCTAGACTGGTTACCTTATCAAGGCTAAAGAACCAAGTGAGCCTTATTATTTACCCATAGCTGAGGGAATAGATCGATTCATGCCTTTTGCAAGGGTATTACCACAAAGTAAAATGCAATCAGCCTTGTCAGGACTTAAATTCTGGTTGCAAATTCTATTTCATATGACAATAGTCATTATACTACATGGGCCTTTTTCTTGTGGTGTAATGATTTGTGTGCTAGAAATGCAGAACAATTACTACTGAGTAGTGAGTTTGAATCTCACTGAGTGCCCAATACTTGTGACTTTGTGCCAAATCTAAACTACACTTAGAGGCACTTCACATTGTGTAATTGTTAATAAAATAGCTTAGCAAGCTATTATTTATGAATTTCATTCTCAATGGATGCTCTTAGCCTTGTGCCAAACAAAGCAAACCTTAATAAACAATAACTAAGCTATGAAGCTAAAATCAGATAAGAAAAGATGATGAATTCAGAATGTTTGGTTTAGGCTTTTGTCTAACTACATATTGATTTTAATGGCATGTCAACTTATCTAGAGTTATTTTATGTCCAGAAGTTAGGGAATTGCATTCATTCTATGTTCATATTAACATTCATTGTGTAGTTATTTCTTAGATTTTTTTTTTTTGCACAAATACAAATCATTTCTAAAAATATATTTGATATATAGATAGAATCCTAACAGGTACTACTGTTCTGGGTCAAAGTGGACCTGAGAGTAATGGCAATGAAATGGTACTCCACACTTCCTAGATCTCCAGAACTGTAGCCTCACCACCAGATGTAGTTTAGTACCATACACAGGATACCTTTTGGAAATACAGTCAGGGTGACCAACCAATAAAGCAGTGGTGCATTTAACCAAACTTCTACAAGACAAAAGAGATGAAAGTTCAAATCACAATTAGAGCTCGTCCTTTATCTTTTCTGATATTCATGATCATAGACTTGACAACCTGAGAGAGTTGCAATAAAAGAAAAAAAGCAATTAAAGATGAAAGAGATTAGTCAAAAGTAATACTGAATGTGATTTTGTTGAATTTAATCTTTTTAATTTATCTTTTCTTTTTGTTTGTAATTTCTAGAGACACTTTGGTTATCATTGTTCCTGAAGATATTTTTAGTTTGACTGCTGCCTCATTAGCCAGTAAGGTAAGAAATCAGCAAATCATTTCATTGATATTTTTTTAAGAAAATATTTCATAAATAAAATTTGACCTGTTTTAAATTCATTTATTATTATTTTACTCTTTGCAAGCCCCCACAGTTCTCCAGGACTCTTCTAAGTATTGCAATACTTGAAACCATTTATCTGTGTGCAAACAATAAATAGCCATACATAAAATCATAAAAATGTGTGCAGACAAATGATTGATTTTAAATAGAATTATTTGTATTAAACAGCAATACTTGAAATCACTTGACTGTGTGCAGATAAATGATTAATGTTGAATAGTAATACTTAAAACCATTTAACTGTATGCAGACAAATGATTAATATCAAATAGAATTATTAATGTTAAACAGCAATACTTGAAACCATTTAACTGTGTGCAAACAATAAATACCAATACTTGAAACCATTGAACTGTATAAACAAATGAGCTTTGGCTCATTTAAAAATGATGTTATCTACACACTATCCCCTTACAAATCTTATATGTTTGTTAACTTTTGATTGCAACAGTTCAGACTGTCAGCACTTCCCCCTGTAAGATCAATTCTATCCCTGGTAGCAGAGCGTAGTTACAATCATAGGTTAACAAACATTTTTCAAGTGGTCAAGGGGGGCAGTGCATGTTCGGGACACAGCTCCAGTAGCGCCACCAGCTACCAAGTGACGCCACCACATCTCCGTTTGAAGTTCTTTCTCAGTAAAGTCATCTAGTACAATAACATTTTTACCAATGTCAGTCACTGCAGTGTCTCCATTAAGCAATGATATCATGAATACTTTGGCTTGGCTGTAGAAACAGGTATTCTCGCCATTTTTTTTTTTTTTTTTTTTTTTTTTACAATTTGTCATAAGATCCCATGTTCAATTCCTGATAAGTCACAAACCAACATATACTTTCTGAATGGTATGAGCACTTAACATCATATATATATATATATATATATATATATATATATATATATATATATATATATATAAAACAGGATTTGGCATTGAATAACACACAAGAGTTGATATGCCATAAAACACAGCCAAACCAATCTTCTAAATATCCAAGCTGATTTTAGTAAGGCTGTAGTTTGGATGGCTTTAATTTCTAGTTTATCCAGTTTCTTTTCCAGGTTCTTGGGAATTATTCCATGGGCTCCAACTACAATTGGTATCACTGTCACCTTCATCTTTCACAACATTTTTTAGTTCTCTGACTCAAAGTCATAGTACCTGTAACGTCTCATCTCTGTGTCAAATAGATCTGTTTATTAGTATTAGATAGGAATGCTTGAAACCATTTAACTGTATGCAAATTATTAGATAGAAATAATGACTTGAAACCATATAATTTTGTAAAATTATTAGTATTATATAGGAATACTTGAAACTGAGTGCAACTTATTTGTATCAGATAAGAATATTTGATATCCTATAAATGTACACAAAAAAAAGTAAATATAAACATGCAATGAACATGATTCTTTAATCTTTAAGCATAAAAAAAAACCTAATTAAAATCAATCCTTTTTATTAAACCTGGCTATTCATGCAAACCAGATTCTAATTTTATGAATTTGTTGTTTTGTTTCTTTCTTAGGCTGAATGGTTAATGGAACTGAATCAAGCCATTAACAATTGTTATCGTCCTCCAAGATCTTCGTCCATCAGTGGCAGCAGCCGGGTGGAAGCCAACCGACTGACTCCTCCTTTGGTACGACAAGCTCAATACAAATTTTCTAAACATGCTGTCTTCAAAGATGCTACATACAATGGAAGTTGGATGAAAGCAAAAATTCATGGGCAGTAAGTCTTTTAATTCTTTTTGTTTTTGTTTTTTTGTTCTGTTGGGGGAGGGGTTCTAATCTATAAAATTTTTTGTAAAACAAAAAATTTGTTGCAAATGTATTTGTTTAAATTTGATTGAATAAAATACATAATGAATAAATAGATGTATTCAAGGCCCCAAAATTTGTAAAATACTGTAAATTTGTTGGATGTGTACTCAGCAAAATGGTTATTGTAGGTAATGGAATCAGCAACCCAAATTCAAATCCTAGACAAAACTGTTTGTATTTCACTTTGTGCTAAAGCTCTTGAGAAAGGCATGAATCAATCTGTTCTTCCTCCAGCTATGGGAAAATAGTTGGGCAGACTTTTTTTTTTTTGACTTGGTCAGGCAACTAATCTAGAAGAAGGCAAACTCTGTATTCAAACCAGCTTTACTCTTAAGAATTGTATCTGTGATAGAGGAGTTTGATAAATACATTCTGTATATCTCGTAACATTAAAAGTATCTTTACTAAAATTCTCATTATATTTGTGTGTTTATTTTTATAACTGGCTCATTGGCCTAATGGGTAGAATGTTCGACAATGGTTTGGGAGACCAGGGTCCAGTCCCAGGTCGCATCATACCAAAGACTTAAAAAATGATACTTGATACCTCCTTGCTTAACACTCAGCATTATAAAGTACATATCAAGTGTAAAGTGGAGCAATCCAGAAGAAGGAGTAGCGCCTTCCCATACACTTCGGTGTAGTAGCTATTGAAAAGGAAGCCTTCGGGTCGCCCTTACTTTTATTTTTATATTAATATCATATTAATAATCATTCAGGCTTTTTCAATGTTTATCCATATCTTGGAAGATTAATCTTAAACAACTATAATATATTCAATCCTTAATTAACTTATTATTTCCGATGGCCCAGTCAGCTGGGGCTGCAGAATATACCAACTACATCTCCCAGAATGAGTGTCCTGGGTATGACACTAAACAATTTGATAGATCCCAAACAATTTTCCCTGAGAAAATTGTCTGTCAAGTGTATCCCCTCAAGAATGTTCATGTCTCAATCATTGATGAATGTCAAAAAATTTCTGAATACTTGCTGTATTGATACATATCACTGTAAAAGTTTCTTTCAAATAAAAATGCAGTCAAAAGTTAAAACATTTCATATTCTGGCCATAATCAATTACAATTATAGATGTGACATTTCATATTCTGGCCATAA
The DNA here is from genome assembly GCA_963585895.1 of Sepioteuthis lessoniana. Classification (NCBI taxonomy): domain Eukaryota; kingdom Metazoa; phylum Mollusca; class Cephalopoda; order Myopsida; family Loliginidae; genus Sepioteuthis; species Sepioteuthis lessoniana. The sequence goes on along the minus strand of OY757924.1, from coordinate 73,629,748 downwards.
TCAATTACAATTATGGATTTGTAAAATTGGAGACAAACCACTTTTTGTCCAAAAAATCTCAGTCTGAAATGACGAGTGAGTATCATGCTATAACATGCTAAATCAAGATGACAAGTAACTGCTATATGACTTAGGGGATTCCATGATGAAAATTTACATAGTTTACCAACCAATTATGAATCAAAATGAAGTATTTTAATTGGTCAAAAGGAGTCAGACATAGTAGGATAAAGGTTAATGGAGTATCCTTCACTTTTTCCTATAGAGAATCATCAATGTCATTATGGACCACTGTTATAACAGGAAATCAACAGGTTTATAAATTGTATACTTCCTTTTTGTTATAATTATAAAAACTAGGTTAAAATCAGAAACAGAATAATATTTTTAAAAAAGATTTTTTAAATGAACTATTTGCTGTTATTTCAGTGGAGAAATGAAGTGGCCTGATGGAAGGCGATATATTGGCAAATTCATGAATGGATTGCAACATGGGTAAGTAAAAAAAACAAAACAAAAAAAAACGTGAATTCATTATTTTCCACTTTATTCTAAACAAATCTGAATGGTCTCTTAATATTTACTTCTTGCTAAAAGACATTTTGGTCCTTTACTTCTCTCTCAGGAATGGTAAATACATTGTCCCCAAAGGAGAGTTTGAGGAGGTTTATGAAGGTTCCTGGAAAGATGGTAAAATGAATGGTCTAGGTTCAGTCATGTAAGTTTTTTCCTTTTATTTTGATTCATAAAATTATTCTTTCTCATTTAATGCGTATTAAGATATTTGAATTTCTTCAGTGAAGCATTGTCAGCTATTATTAATTTTTGACTATTTCTTTCATCTTAATTTCACTTGCTTTCTTTACACTAGTAATAATATCAGTTTGAATTTTTATGCAGTGAAGCATTGTCAGGCATTATTAATTATAAGTTAAAACTGATATTTTTACGTATTATTAATTACCAAACCCCACAGCATTGAAACTCTGTAACCAAAAATAGAATTGCAGAAATATCTATAAGAAGTGTACTTATTTTTGGACTGCTTCATATTTTTGGCTATAGAGTTTCACTGCTGTAAAGTTTGATTATAAACAAGAATTAATAATATGTTTTGATTATATAAAGTTTTATTGGAAATTGTAAAATCCTGGTATCTTTGGTTTAGAAAAAAATTGTGTTCTTATTTATGTGCAAAACATTAAAAAGAAATTGTATCTGTATGTGTAATAAGTGTGTGTGTAATATATATATATATATATATATATATATATATAAGTTTGAATAGTGTAGACTACATATCTACATATGCTCTGTCACTGATATTGAATTTTTTTTTATAGATATAGAAAATCTTATAACTAGACTATATATATATATATATATAAAGTTTTTATATATATTTAATAGCATGGATGCTATTAAGTCTGCCCCAAACCCACAAAGTGAGATAGTGATAACCATACACTGTTATATATATATATATACATATATGTGTGTGTGTAAAAAGGCAAAAACAGAAGAAAGATATGTTTGGTGATTCGTTTATTGTGCTGACACGTTTTGAATTAAAGGTTTTGTCTGAAGACAAAAATCAAAAATATTTTATCAAAATGTGTCGGCACAATAAATGAATCATCAAACATATCTTTCTTCCATTTTTACTTTTTTCTACATACCTTCTGTCGGATTCAATTTACTTCTCTTTCTCTCTCTCTCACATATATATATATATATATATATATATATATATATATATATATATATTGTGAGTTTCACTTTTCTATATAATTTTCTCTAATTAATCTGTCTCTATGTAATGGACTCTTCCAATGACAAAGTAGGAATAGACATTTCTGTTATTTTATTTTTAAAAAATAAAATGTTATAATTTATTTATGTCTAAAATTATTTTGATTTTTACCTTTAGTTTAATATTAAGTAGGTATTTAATATTGAGCATAAACAGAAGGTACAGAGTAATGTAAATATTCTATTAGTACTTCTAATTAGTAATTCTAATTTGGCATTATTTTTTTGTGGCATTTGGTAAACAAGTATCTTACAGATCAGCAACATTAATATGAGATGGTTTGAGAAAAGGGAAATTATACCAAACTAATGATTTGATTCAAAATAGAATAAAAAATGATTTTTTTTTTTTTTCTTTCTTTAGTTATCCAAGTGGCGACCGTTATGATGGTTACTTCAAAGATGGTCAGAAATTTGGACATGGAGTTCTTCGACAAGGAAAGCACTTGGCTAGTGTGGCAAGTGTTTATATTGGTGAATGGATGGTAGATAAACGTTGTGGTTATGGTGTCCTTGATGATGTACTCAGAGGTTAGTCAATTCAAATATTTTAAGTTACTTGTTCACATTACCTTTTGTACTTAATAATGGCTGGAAGATATACTTTCATGTGTTTGATAAAAGGCAAGGAGATATCATACTTTCATATACTTGATAAAAGTATGAAGATATCATAACAAATAGAAACAATGGGGGTATCCTCATGGTGTATAGGTTAAAGCAGTGGACTGCTGAATCGTAATAAGCAAGTTCGAACTCCAGTCGTGCTATTATGTTCACTTTTGGACAAATACCCTTGGGAAAGGTATGAGTCCCCTTATCCTCCCAGCTATGGGTTAAATAGCACCACTACTATTCTTTTAGAAGGATGGCTTTGGCATTAAATAACCCATGAAAGTTGATATGCCATTAAACAAAGAAACCAAAACAAATAGAAACAATGCTTTTCAAAGTATAATAAATTCTTAGAGGTTTTTTTTTGTGATTCCATGGCTTTATAATCAATCACTCCAGAAAAGTATTAAAAAGTTTTACATACACTAAGATTTGTGTACAAAGACAGAAGTGTGTATCTTTGTGTGGAGATGCTATTTAGTTAGCGACCTTAGTCGAGGGTAACTCAAAGGCTCCCTTTTCAATAGCTACTATACCGCGGTGTCAGGGAGGGTGCTACTTCATTTCCTGGATTGCTCCACTTTACTCTTGATCCTTACCTTATAGTGCTGAGTGCTAAGCAAGGCTATATCAAGTACCATTTTTTGAGTCTTTGGTATGACTTGACATGGGATTGAACCCCAATCTCCCATTGGCAAACACTCTACAAGGCATACATCTAGTTATGTTTTTTAGTTCTGCATACTTAATTACTTGGAAAAAAAAATTTCCTAATAGAATTAAATCATCAAACAAGAAAAAAGTTTTTTCCCCATCCTTCTAAAATTTTGTTCAGAATTAATCAAAAAAAGATGACTAGTTCAGTTTGGTTTAAAGACATATCAACCATTGTGGGTTATTCAATGCCAAAGCCATCCTTGTAGAACAGTAGCTGGAGAGGAGTTCATACTTTTCCCAAGGGTATTAGTTTGAAATCACATACTACAGTGTTGCGATCCAACTTGTTAGTTATTACATCATGGGGACTACTTAAAGATGAAATCACGTTGCTATTTAGAAAAGCTAACAAACTAGTTAATAAAAAATCCTCAGTAATCTCTACAATTTTAAACTTCATATTCTATGCTTATTCAATTCCTTATGAGCAGTACTTTCCCCATAGTGTAATGACTAAAGTGCTGGATTGTGGCCTTAAAGTAAATGAGATCGAACTCCATTTGCACTGTTACATTTACTTTCAGACTAATACCCTTGGAAAGGTATAGACCACCTTATCCCTACAACTATTGGTTAAATAGTATCACTGCTGTTCTTCTACAAGAATGCTTTGGGCATTAAATAACTCACAAAGGTTGATATGCCATCAAAACAAAAAAACTAAAACCATAAAATATACAAATGAAAATAGTTATTATTTCAAAGGGTATATTTTTTTTTTTTTGTTTTTTTTTTTGTAATATGTTGAATTTCTGTCCTGAGGGTTGACACTTTTGTCCTATGCAAATATACAATAAGTTAAATCAAAAGGTTTGCAATATTTTGGTAATGAGGCACAATTTGCTTGTTGGAATGCTATTGCCAAGGTCATGAAGATGATGAACCACAAATGACTTAGATAATGTGCTTGTCTGATACTCTCTAAATACTACTTGCCAGATTTGCCTCTGTGGCTCGGAGCACAGTCCCAGAATCCACTCACCCTTTTGGCTGGGGCTGTAGAATACGCCAACTTCACCTCTGCAGAGGGGGAAGACACCCCCCACCAATGAGACCATCTATTGGCCCTGAGTGGTGACTTGTAAGGCGCTAGGATGGTACCTGGGTGGTTGAGCAGTCATTGATCTAGCGACAATGACTTGCAACACACCACTTTGGCCCTTACTTGGTCTGACGGGCAGTCAGATAGTCTCAGTCCAATCAATTGGCTGATCCCGTCATGCCCTAGTACACATTTATTTTCTCCTGAACGTATTATCCAATCTGCTCTTGCAGAACAATGCCCAACCCTTTATCTTGCAGGTGCTAGAAGGCAGGAGCTGAGGGTCAATATTAAGAGGAATGGACTTTTTAACCCTGTTAGATTGAGTTATAAAAACCAGAATTTGGCAGAGGTTCAAAATCTTGCTCTTAATATGTGTATACTGGTATTGCATCCCTGTCTCAGCCAAGGCAAATGGGTTTCCCCCTTGGTTTATTCCCTTCTCAAGTTGGACTCCGTAGTGAGTGGTGGAGCATAAGACCAGTGAAAAATATATAACAGATATGGCCTCCTTCTCAAACATAGATTACACATTGAAGGTCCATGACGATCCTTGTATCAATGACCACTTCCCCGTAATACTGGAAATAACACAACCTATCCATGACAACAATAGACCTCCCTGCTGGAAAACAAATGAGGCTGATTGGCAACAATTTAAAACCTTACGCAATAGAAGACTGGTTCAAGACCCAAATTGCACTGTTCTAATAAAACATTTCACTGAATATTAATTGCAATAGCAAATGAAACTATACCAAAAACCTCACCCTCAAACAGACACAACACACCTTGGTTTAACAATGAGTGCAAAATAGCAATCAGACTACAAAATGCTGCCCTCCGTAAATTCAAAAAGAACCCTTAACAGGCAATCTAAACTCTTTTAAACTGCTCAGAGCAAAGGCCAGAAAAACCATTAAAGAAGCTAAAAAAATCAGTTGGCAAAATTATATAAATAAACTTAATTCGTCCACCAAAACAAACACAGTCTGGGAAATGATCCGCAAAATTTCTGGCAAAAACCAGTCTATTTCACTCAAACACTTCATTAAAAATAATACTCAAGTCACCAATATAAAAGATATTGCTAACTCACTAGCACAGACCTTCTCAGCAAATTCCTTCTCCCCAAACTTCAGCTCAGAATTTCACAAATACAAAGACAAGAAAGAAAAACAAAAGCTTAATTCTAAATCGGGCAACACTGAAAGCTACAACGAACTCTTTTCATTATCAGAACTAAAAGAAGCCATCCAAAAATCCCACAACGCTGCAGTCGGCCCAGATGAAATTCACTACAAATTTCTCAGACAATTACCTTCAAAATCTTTAGAATACCTACTTATTGCATTAAACGACATTTGGAAAAATAGCAAACTACTGGAATCATGGAAACTAGCTACCATCATCATGAAACCTAAACCAGGAAAGAATAATCTTTACAAATCAAACTATCACGCAATAGCTTTAACAAGCTGCCTGTGTAACACCATGGAATGAATGGTCAATAAAAGGCTAGTTTGGTTCATAGAATCCAGTAATCTTTTTACCAACTTCCAATGTGGCTTTAGGAGCCAAAGATCAACAATGGATCGTGTGGTCAGATTAGAAACCTTCATATAAGAGGCAATTATACAAAAACAACATCTCATATATATTCTTTGACCTAGAGAAAGCATACGAGACTACTTGGAAGTATGGTATCAGGAATGACCTACACAACATGGGATTGAAAGACAGACTTCCAAACTTTATCAAAGCTTTTCTTTCGGACAGGAAATTCCGAGTCCGTATTGGTTCAACCCTATCAAACATCCAAAATCAAGAAGAGGGAGTCCCTCAGCAGAGTATACTATCAGTAACCCTCTTCAACATGAAAATCAATAGCATCACCAATTGCCTGAATCCTAGAGTTGATAAGTATTTATTCGTTGATGACTTCTGCATCACCTTTATATCCAAATATATACGGACAGCAGAACATCAACTAAAACAAGGCATCAACAAAATAAACAAATGGGCAATGATAAACGCCTTTAAAATTTCCAAAACAAAAACTGTGTGTGCACTTTTGTCAATTAAGAAAAATGCATAACAACTCTACATTAAATCTGGACGGATCAGAAATTCCAGTCGTTGACAGGTACAAATTCCTCTGCATTTCTTTTGATAAAAAGTTTTCTTTCATTCCACACATTCAATATTTAAAAGCAAAACATTAAAACTCCTTCGTGTAATAGCCCACAAAGACTGGGGTATAGACCAGCACACCTTGCTGAAATTATAGAGAATCTTAATCCACTCAAAAATTGATTATGGCTGTTTCATATATGGAGCAGCCAGAAAATCCTACCTCAAATCATTTCAGACAGTCCACCGTGAGAGATTGAGACTCGTCTTAGGGGCTTTTAGAACATCCCCAGTGGAGAGCCTTTATTCTGAAGCCTACAAACCAACTCTAAAACTTAGATTCACAAAATCAGGTTTGCTATACTACAGTAAACTGAAATCACTACCATCCAATCTGGCTTATGACTGCCCTTTCAATCTCAAACAGCAAAACCTATTTGAGCAGAGAGAAAAGACCATAAAAACATTCGATCTTCACATGAAACACATACTGGAAAGACACAGACATTTCACTAACAAACATTTATGATACCATACAACTAAGCTCTCCTCCTTGGCTACTAAAGCAACCTGTGGTTATCCTAGATTTAAACAAGCTCCCTAAAAATAAAACTCATCCCTTAACCTACCTAGAGAAACTAAACAACATTCAGGAGAGATATCCCAATCACTTACACATTTTCATGGATGGCTCCAAAAGTAACAATGGAACCGGATGTAGAGCAGTTTTCCACAAGAAAACCTTGAAAAAATGCCTCCCAAAAGAGGCTTCCATGTTTTCTGCTGAAATCTGTAAAATAAATTTGGCACTTAAACTAGTTTCAACAAGCAACAAGGAAAAGTTCATCATCATTCAGACTCCATCTCTGTTCTACAATCTCTTAAAAATACAAAACTTGATAATCTCTTCATTGTCAAGCTTCTAAACAAACTCAATTCCATGAACCATAGCAAAAAGGTAAGATTCTGCTGGATCCCAAACCATATAAGAATCCAGAAAAACAATAAAGCGGATTCATTAGCTAAAGCTGCTCTCAATATGTTGCCCGATAAAAAAATAAAAAATACCATATACTGACCTCAAACCGAAAATCAGGCAAATAATTATAAATAAATGGCAACAATTATGGAAGAAAAATCCCACAACAAGCTCTTCTAAGTACAACCCATTTTAAAAGAAAGGAAGCTGGATCCTAATAATACCAGAAAAGAAGAAACCACTCTTGCCCGGCTATGCATTGGACATACTAGATTAACTCACTCATTCATTCTAAAAGATAATCCTCCTCTAAATGTCCATGTGGAAACCAGTATACTATAAAACACATCTTGATTGAATGTACAAAACTAATCAACATTTGACAAAGGTTTAATAATGTTGACAACATGAGGGAACTATCTAAAAAATAGACTCTAAGCAGATATTGAACTTTCTGAAAAGAATCGGCCTCCAATCAAAAATGTAGGCTGATGTATTTTCAATACTCGCAATCACTTAACTGTGTGGAAACAAATTACTAACATTAGATAGAAGTACTGGTGTTAGCTAAAATAGCTCTAAGTATTACTATGTGCAAACAAGTGAGCTCTGGTTTGTCTAAAAAAATTTAAACTACAAATTATGCGCTTACAATTCATATATATTTGATATATATATATATATATATATATATATATATATATATAAACTGGATTTGGCATGAAATAACCCATAAGAGGTTGATATGCCATAAAACCCAACAAACCAAACCAGAATCCACAGTTTTAAGCTTATCTCACCTTGCCTGTTCATCAAGATTCTTAAAGCCCAAGCAAAATTTCTTCAACCATCTGGTTACTGTACTCTGATTAACTATGCCTTCATCTTTTGTACAACAAATGTTTTTGGTTGCTTCTGCAGCATTATGGCACAGTTTGAACTTGTAAAGCAACATTGCATGTTCATCTACATGGCTTTCAAATCACATGCAGACCAAAGCAATGCACAACATGTCAGCGCACCAATTACCACAATACTACTCCCCACAGCAGGTACCTACCACGGCTTGAATTCCCAAATTAGACTACATTGCATGTTCATCTGTGCAGCTTTCAAATCACACACAGACCAAAGCAATGCATAACGTGTCAGCATACCAATTACCACAATACTACTAACCACAGCAAGTACCTACCACAGCTTGAATTACTTTGTTAATATGATATACATAAACTATCCCATCAAATTATTGCAAAACTTTTGACTCACCCTAATTCTTTTTGTTCTTAGCAGGACAGATATACTAATAAACAAACAGAAAAGCCACATTGTTCCTTACGTTTTTGCCTGTGGATTTATTATTGAAATAATTAAGAAAATAATTTTTTTTTTTGCAGGTGAAAAATACATGGGATTATGGCAAGATGATAATCGCCATGGTAACGGCATTGTGGTCACATTGGATGGAATGTACTTTGAGGGAAACTTTGTCCAAGGAAAACTTAGTGTTAGTATCTTTGCTTCGTGTTTTTTTTTTGTTTTGTTTTGTTTTTCTATTAGAGTATTTTCCATCACTTTTTTGTTCAGTTTAAAGTGTTCCTCAGCTGTCAACAAAAAAAAAAAAAAAACGGTTACAAATTAGTATAATCCATTTCCTTACCAATGCACTCCAAAAGAGTCAAAAACTATTTTGGTATAAGATCTACACTTTATATTGTGATCTACTACAAGAAAAGTTACACTTTTTTCTTTTTGTCAAGAGACAAGGTAAACGCTTGTCTTGGTTTTAAGTAAATGTTTGGTTAGAGAATCTGAAGCATGAATGAAGGTCTCAGGTCATGAAACTACTTTGGTATACAATCTACACTTTATATTGTGATATACAGCAAAGAAAGTTATGCCAAAGTAGAATCTAGCTACGTATATTGCATACCAAAATAGAATCTGGCTACATAGATTGCATGCCTAAGTAGGACCAACCATTCTTAAATCTATTTCAGTCCAATGACTTTTTGGCTTTGATTTGTCTAATGTGTTATGATATTTCTAATCACAATTAATACTATTATTGCCACTTAACCTTTTTATGCATGGCTTGTTAGTAGAGCTTACAATATGCCAACTGTATCCCCCTGCAAAAGGAGATGTCCTGATTATGATACTAAACTCTATTTGATGAAGCTCAACTTCTGGAGATCTGAAAAATGTAGAATATCCCTTCATTACCTTGACTAGGCTCAGCCTTAAGCCAATTGGACCAAATGGTTTGATTTGATTTCTTTGTTTTAATGGCATATTAACCTTTATGGATTATTTAATGCCCAAGCCATTCTTGTAGAAGAACAGCAGGGATACTATTTTATCCACAGCTGGAGGGATAAGGAGGTTTGTACCTTTCCCAAGTATATTAGCTTGAAAGTGAATGTAATAGTGCTACTGGAGTTGAAACTTGCTTACTTCAAGGCTGCAGTACAGCACTTTAATCATTACGTCACAAGGACTCTTCCCCTTGGACTAAATGGGCCTCATACTAGAGTAAGATCTCACAGCTCGTCAAGTACACACCATAGCACATTGCAATGTTTATGTTCCCAATTGGATCCTGGATCAAAGTGGGTACTGCCTTATAGGGTCTCATTGATGGATCAGATAGATGTTACTTGCATCCCCTTTTCTATTTCTATTTCGGACATTCTCTCATAAGTTTTTCTTTTAAGGCAGAATTTTGATTGTGTAAACATTTTGTTTATGCTTTTCTTGTGATTTTTTTTTGTCTCCAATTTTAGCTCGGTTCAACAATTCTGAAAACAAATAATTAAAATCTATGCATTTTACCATGTCAGGTTCCACCCTATGAGAAGGGCTTTGAATACACTAACTGTATTCCTTACAGAGGAATACGACCTCCAAAAAGGGGTTTCCTGGGTATGACACTTAACTACATCGAATGGTGAGGTTCCAGTTCTGAAGAGTGTACGCTACCCATTCATTGCTATTACTCTCAGATCCACTTTGATCCAAAGTGTTGGTACCTGCTGTTGTCACATCTATGAGTCAAATAAATCTGTTTAAACGTTATTTGTATTCAATAGGAATACTTGATACAATATAACTGTCAATTGCTTATATTAAAAACAGTTACTTGAAGCTATATTTGTTTAATAAGGATTATTATTAATTATTTCCTAACCATATAACTGTGTACAGAGAAAGGACTATTATTTAATTGAAATAATTGCTTAAAATCATATAATTATTAGTATTAGATAAGAATACTTGAAATGATTCAGTTGTGTCCTAATTTGTATTAAATAGGAATACTTGATATCATATAACTGCATTAAAAAAACTATCAAACAACTACACGAAAATGTAAATATAAACGTACAAGGAACACACTTTCCTAGCCTCTTGGCTTAAAATAACCCTATATGGGTTGAGATGCTATTAAAATCAGTTGATCAGTCTAATTTGTCAAGTTGACTTGCTTAGAAGCAGAAGGAAAATGAAATTATTCTGATGATAAAACAAATCAAGACTGTCTTCTCTTTATAGGAATATTAAGTTTCTGAAAATTATTTCTGCATGAAGAGTACTACAGAAGAGCTTAAAGTTCCTTCTTAAAAAAAACTTTTTCTATCTTTTAGGGATTTGGTTTGATGCTGACAGATGATGACAGCTGTTATGAAGGAGAATTTTCTGGTATTACCCAATTAAACGGCAAGGTAAGTTTATAATTGTTAGATTTGTTAGACAAAACAAAAATCAGAATTATCACTTTGACTGAATCAATTGATATAACAACCAGAATTAGTCATATATAATCATCATCATCATCATCATGTCATGCTGGTAACACAAATATCCCTGACCCTCTCTCGCCACTTTTCCCTATCGTTCATCGCCTCAGGCAGGTCTTCTGGACAACATCCCTAACTTTCAACTATGAAATTCTGGAGAAAGAAAAAAAAAACATCTCTCGTGTATAATACACGTTGACTTGTTTGAATTTAATGTTTGTTCAACTAAAAATAAGAATTTATATAGATTATATCGTGTTTCAAAACGCAAAATTTACTTAGTAAAGGCAAGGACATGTTCCTGCAAAAATATTACAAACTTTTGGCAAAGAAAAGTTCATAATAGAAGAAATAAATTATAAATAAAGTACACATTCCAGTGGCTATTTATTTCTAGCAGTATAAAACAGAAGTGTATGTTACACATTGTTTGTCTAGACCATAGATATAACTTACTTTCTGTCATGGCATCTTGGATATGGCAAGATGAAAGTAACATAAAAAACATAATCCAAATAGGTGAATATATTATGATGTAAAGTCAACGTTAACGATTTGGTTTCAGTAACCATCATCAGGACTTGGATATCAAAATAGTTCACACAGCGATGGATGCTTGCTGAGATGAAAGGAGCAAATGAGATATATACAACGAAAAGATACATAATATATTCACCTATTTAGATTATGTTTTTTCTGCTACCTTCATACTGTCAGATTTTATCCATATTTACTTTCATATGGCAATATGTATAATATGCACCTCTAACTTTTATGCTGAAAAATCGGGGGAGGGGGTAGTGTATCTTATACAAATGATTACAGTAATACAATAAATAGAATAAAAAGAAGTGCCCGTGGTGTAATGGTTATCATCGTAGGAAATGAACACGGCGACACGAGTTCAAATCCTGGACGAGACTGATTGCATTTCACATAGCACTAATACCCTTGGGAAAGGTATGAATCCAATTATTCTCCCTCCAGCTAAGGGTAAATAGTAGGGCAGACTAGGTTCTTCAGCCTTGGCAAGGCAACTAGTCTAGGAGAAGGAAAACTCTGAATTCAAACCTGTTAAACTCCGCTTAAAAATTGACCCTGTGTCATATCCTGCCCGAGCGGAGAGGTTGGGTAAATATGATGAAAAGATATAATAATAATAATAATCTATAATATTAATTGAATAAGACATAAATATATATGTTTGAATGTTACTGTCTATCATCACCTTTGATAATCTGCCCTGTAATCATACTCTGTAGAAGAGTAAGACCCACCACAAAAGAAGGGGATACTCCAGGTAGGACACTAAACTGCCTCTGATAGTGAAGTTCCAGTTCTAGAACTCTATGGAGTGTGGAGAACCCATTCATTGCTATTACCCTACCAGGTCCATTCTGACCTGGAGTGGTAGTACCTATTATTTTACTAATAATATAAGTTTTCCAAGTGCTATTTTTTAAAGTCATAAATGCACAAAGTGATTGCTATGCATGACTGCTTAAGACAATATGGTTCCGTGGTAATTTACTCATAGACAGAATTGCCCAGTCGGCTGGGGCTGCAGAATACACTGACTGCACCTCTGCAGAGGGGTAAACCCCCCCCCCCCAACGAGTGTCTTGGATATGACACTAAACAATCTGATAGTGAGGTTCCAGCAGTGCTGGAACTTTGGGGAATGTGGAGTACCCCTTCATTGCCATCGCTCCCAGGTCCACTCTGGCCCGGAGTGGTAGCACCTGATAGGGCCCTATCTATGGGTTAAATAGAACTAACAGCATACTTATGCTAAACTCAATTGTTTGATTAAACTGAATAGCTTGAAATAGAAATGTTTTTGACAATTAAACCGTACTTTGACTTTAAAACTGTATTTACACTTAACTGAATTGTTATATATAACCGCTTAAATAGTTTGGAGTAGAAATGTTTTTGACAAACTGTGTACTTATGCTAAACTGAATTGTTTTAAATAGAACAGATTATTTACATAAAAATGGATTTGGCGTTAAATAACCTACAAAAGTTGATATGCCATAAAACCCAACAAACCAAACCAATCATAGACAGAAATAAAGGAGCATGTTATAACTTATATGTATCTAAACATATTACTGTCCCACCTGAAATGTACCCCTTATATATATGCACACACCTTTTTTAATTCATTTTTTGTTTAGAAGGGTTCAGTACTGTGGAGTAATATTGGTAATAAACAATATCTAATATACAGGGTTCATTAGGTCAATTGTCATCTAAATTACACAAAAATTAAAATAAGACTGACATCTCACTTTATCAGATATATTTCCCAAAATTACATGAAAATATCTTGAAATACTATAGATTGAATTTATTCAAAGAAATCGTCATTAGCTTCAACCACAGCCTCTAAATGACTTTGCAATCTCTTGCGAGCCTTTCCAACAGTTTCTTTGTTTAAATTGGTAAATACTGCCATTACCTTTGCCTTCAGCTTATCTTTGGTGTTGTACAAAGGGGTTTTTTTTTGTCCCTTGCTCAACAATGCCCCACACATAGTAATCAAGGGGATTGCAATCTGAAGAGTTAGGCAAGGTGATGTGGCTGCAGAAATTTTTTGACAACTAACACTGGGTTCTTCTGCTTGTGTGGCATGGTGAAGAATCCTGTTGCCAGATGTAGGGTCTTCCAACAGCCACCCTCAATCCAGAGCAGCACTACCTCCACCAGATACTTGATGTACACTTCTGTGTTGAGTCTGAGTCCATGTGGGAAGATGAATGGAGGTTTAATGCTCCCATTGCTAGTGATCACCCCAAATACCATGATGTGAACTAGGTGTTTGGTTTTCATCAATATTGGTATATCTTGTGGGAACAGAGCAAGCCAACAGTTGTTCTGTGAGTTCACCATGTGATCCTGGCAGAAATTTTTCTCATCTGAGTAAAACCAAAGTATGTTTAGTTGGAGAGGACACTAGAGTTGGTTTAAAAGCTTTTCTTTTGTTCTTCATGGCCTGTGATGAAATTGGAAATATAAATTCCTTGTGTTTCCAGTTTAAAAGAAAATTAGCTTTTTATTTTTAAAGATTGTCAGGGATGTGTATTTATTTATAGAGAATATTGTATAAACTTTTCTTTTCAGTTCATTATACTATTGTTTATATTCTTTACAACTCCACACTTATACAGACAGAACTTCAATATTTACTTTTCTTGTTTATTGTAGTTAAATATTTTGTTTTCCTTTATAGGGTACTTTGCGTCTTCCAAATGGTGACCGTATTGATGGTCATTTCAGTGGTTCTTGGAATGAAGGTCTAAAAGTAAATGGTACTTTTCACAAAGGAATGGCACAAGACAGTCTCAAGAAAACAGGCCATGTGTGTGGGATTCAATCAAAGTAAGTGCATATTTGCTTATTTGTCAAACTGAAATAAAATCACAAGTCGGTTACTTTAAAACAATCTAGGTTTTATCTATTTATTTACATAATTCTTTTATTAAATGAGAAATTATTTACATTGATTGGTATTTTCTGCATATTTATTGATTAGAGATGATGATGATGATGTCAGTTATGGTGACAAGTTGAAAATGCAGGTGCATTGATCAATTGAAATCCTTTCAATAAATAAGCCAAGAAAGAAAGAGATAAAATAAGTTGGATGGAAAGTGGGGAAAAAAACATGAAATGGAATAAATAAGGAAGATGACTAAATAAGGAAGATGACTAAAGTATGAAAATTTATTGTGAAAGAGAGAAATAAAGTAGTGTAGTCTACCCATGGAAAAAAATCACAAATATATTTAAATTTCTATGAGATGTTTTTGTTTTTTTTAAAGAAAAAGAACTAAATATATTTACTGTAGATTAAGTAATGCTTCCTGTTACGATAAGAACCAAATTTCTCATTGTCCTGTAAAAAATCTAGGGTTGCTTGAACAATGAATATGGTGAATTCAAAGACACAAATATGTATTACTATTGACAGTTTCCCTACTAACACTATCCTAAGGCAATATAAGAATCTTTTTAAATATGCCATTGGCCTAATGAGTAGAGTGTTTGCCAATGGGCCGGAAGACCGGGGTTCAATCCCAGGTCAAGTCATACCAAAGACTCAAAAAATGGTACTTGCTGCCTTGCTTAACGCTCTGCATTATAAGGTAAAGATCGAGGGTAAAGTGGAACAATCCATGGAATGAAGTAGCGCCCTCCCCTACACCTCGGTGTAGTAGCTATTGAAAAGAGAGCCTTTGGGTCACTCTTGACTAAGGTTGCCAAATTTACTTTATATATATGTATATATATATATATATATTCCCCTCTCCTCTCCTTTAGGAACACACTTCACAATATTTTAATTGTCTATTCCTTACTTACCAACAACTGTGTCCTTTAGAAAGTGTCAATCGAAAGGCGCCTCAGGCTTTATTTTTATTGAGTTTAAATCCATTATTTACTAAAATTAAGTCTCCACTCCTGTTTAAATCAGTATTCCATAAGTGTTACACGATAACATGTTTATCTAGATAAATAAATAAATATATATATCTTTTGATTGTTCTCAACTAGTTTTGACCTTAGGTCAAAACTTAGTCAGGAGAAAAGATTTGTGAAGAAAAGGTTATTTAGAAAGTTTTTAAAATAGTTGATATGCTATAAAAGAAGTGGCAAAAAGTTAACTGCTAATGTAGCATATCCATTCATTAAATGAAAATAATTTTACACACACACACACACACACACATATATATATATATATATATATATATATATATATATATATATAACCAAGGTAAAAACAGTAGTTCAAATAAATCAATATATAAAATTTTGAATATTAAAAAACTCTTCTCATTATCATAGATCATGGGTGGCAAACCTTTTTGAGAGCATTTTGAAAAAAATTAAGTCCTGTGCCGATAGGGATAGCAGATCATTATATTTTTATTTTAAAAGTTATTTCATTAAGAAAGAGGACAAAATGCTTAATGGCAATGAAGGAGTATTCCACCCTCCCCAGAGCTCAAGAACTGGAGCCTCACTTTCAGGTGCAATTTAGTGTCATACCCAGGACACCCCTTTTTGGAGTGGGTTTTATCCTTTTGCAGGGTGATACAGTCAGCATTTATTGAAAAAGAGGATAAAATGCTTGAAATAATTCTTAAAAGAAGTCTGTGTAGACAGTAACTTCTGGAGGCTCTCACAATGTAATGGTTACCATCCTAGGAAATGGTCACAGCAACCCAAGTTCAATTCCTGGACAAGGCAGTTTGCATTTCATATAACTGCTAATACTCTTTGGGAAGGTATGAATCCAACTATTCTCCTTCCAGCTATGGGTGAAATGTAGAGCAGACTGGGCTCTTTAACCTTGGTATAGCAACCAGTCTAGGAGAAGAAAAATTCTGAATTCAAACCTGTTAAATTCTACTTAAAATTGGCCTTGTATCACATTGTGCAGAGGTGTTGGATAAATATATAAAATAACTTACAAATTGTTTCAGTAGGGCAGCTGTAAGAATTACATATTTTACATATATAACAATTAACAAAAAGTAAAATTAATGAATAAATGCCAAAGATAATGGATTATTTTTCAATAAAAAAGTGACAATTTTGATATCCAGTTTCATTTACTAAAATAAAGAGAAATTGAAATAAAGGAAATAATTTAAGGAAATATATTTAAACAGTTATTAATATCAATGATTAAAAAACCAAAACAACTGAAAATTAACAATTTACAAGATGATTCATGGACCTGTTGCATTAGCTGGCCATAATTGTATTAGTGCTTCTTTTTAGGGAGAAGTGAAGGATAGTAATTAACAATCATTGTTATCTTTATTAAATTGAGAATGTTAATGATTAAAAATGACGCTCAGCACTAACTCAGACCCTCTCCCTACATTCGTACACTTAAAAATATCATTCCATTACAAATTGGACTGAAAATTGCTTTATTCTCTAATTTTGAGCATTTTAAATCTTTTGCTTTGATAAAAAAATCTAATTTATGCTGAGTTATAGTTATATATAATGAGAATTTTAGTATTATACAGATAAATATTATTTTACTTTCTAAGAAACATGAAATAAATATGCCCCTCTCCCCACATAAAATGTATCATTTCCCTTCAATTATAATAAACAAGTATAAAATGAAAATTATTAAAGGCATTATTTTCCTTTTTCTTTTTCAAATCACTAAACAGAAAATGCTACCCGCCCCCATACCAATAAATTTTTTTCCCATACCCTCTTGGGCACATGTGCTATAGGTTCACCATCTCAGTTATAGAAAATATAGATTGATGATTATTATCTTTGTTTTTCTTTAGAACATATGGTTCGTTATCTGTGACTGCTGATCGTAAATGGGAAGACATTTTTAGCCATTGCAAAGCCATGTTGGGCTACACGGGTGAAGGGAAAGCTGATACTGGTAAAGCCTGGGAATCGGTGGCTGTGATGATCACAAGAGGCAAAAAGACACTCAATGATCGAGAATTCAAGTAAGTTCTTCTTTTACTAAAATGATTCACTTCATATAATTTTGAAAAGGTAAAAATACAAAAAGCATTCTATAAGTAAGGTGAACCTTTTGAAAAAAAAAAACAACTTTTCTTTATTTTTTCTTTATTTTTTTTTTTTTTTTTTTTTTCCAGAATTTTTTCCCCCAATAAATGTAAACTCTGCATTGTTTGGAATTGGTTTATAGCAAAAATCATTCTAATCTCACAAAAATATTTGTTTTGAGGCTATTCAAAATGGCAGCAAATCAAAGTGCTCTAGGCTTGAACAGAGGCCTGTCATCAAATTTTTGGTTGTCATTAAGAAGTGCAAATCATGTTAAATTTATATGTGATGTGTACAGAGAAGCATATTTTAGTTAAAAAAGAAAAAAAATTACCAATGGGCTAAACATGTATTTGCCATGACAAGCCTGAATCAAAAAGACAGTTGGTGGAGTGGAGGCACACTGATCTCCAGTAAAGAAAAAGTTCTGAGTACATCAGTCAGTAAAGAAGGTCATGTTGACAGTCTTCTAGGAGATAAAAGGACTCATCACTATTGATTACCTTGAAAAGGGTGATACAGTAAACAATGCTTTGTAGTTCCAACTTCTTTGGCAAAATTCACTTTATTTATTGAATAACCTTTGTATATAACATGAAATCATAGAATGGTCAGGAGTGCGTTATTATTTTCTAAGCTTTATTTAGTTTGGGTGGTTGGTTTTATGATATATCAACCTTTGTTGGGTTATATAATGCTAAAGTCACTCTTTTTTTTTCAGACAATATGATTTCATGTAACTAACTTTTCCTTTTATGATTCAGACATAGTGTAGCAAACAATGCTGAGAGACATGTTACTTTGTAGAGAATAATGCATTGAAATTTGTGTTTCATGTCTTCTAACTGACAAAGGCAAATGGACTCATTTACCTTCTTAACAAGAAAATCTGATTCTTTCGATAACAATATTCATTTCCTTACTCTTTCTCTCTCAAAGATCTGTTCTATGCATTCCAACCAAATATCACTATTGTTTTGGTTTGCTTCCTACTATCATTCTGCTGTCAACTACAGCAACTACAAAACTTATGAATATGCATAAGTAATAACAGTATTAAAGACTCAAATGCGTGTATTAATGGAAATAAAATTGCAAATGGCTGCTTATGCAACATGCAAAGCAGCATAACCGTTTTGCTTCAGTTTAGTAAAAATTGTCTCAGATAGAAGAAGAAAAACCAGAGCAGAGTAATTTTTCCTTGGAATTATTTAAATGGGTTGCTTCTTTTTTGTCTTTTAAAAGGGATGAATTTCTTTTTCTGTTTCAGTTCGCCTTCTAAAATGCGAATGATGTCAAGCACTCTGGAAGAATTAGAGAAAATCCCACCATATTCTGAAGGGAAGATGACTCTGGAATATTACCACAAAATTGCAAGATATCTTGCAATGGTAACAAACCTGTGTCTTTTTTTCTTTTCTTTTTTTTTGTACCTCTTGAAATAATTAGCTGCTGGGCCTCCAGATAATCTGTACCTGAGCTCACAAAAATGATTTGAATACAAAACATATTCAAACTTTGCTCCGGTGCACAGATAGTCCATCATTCCATTTAAACAAGATTTCCAAAGTTTGTCATAGTACCCTGGGGTACAGTGATTAACTTTCAGTGATGCCAAGGTACATTTAAAAATTTCAATAATTCCAAGTGATTGTGATTCAATGAAATGATATACACAGTCAGAATGATGGAAATCAACTTCTAAGTGACAAGATTTGAAACTGTTTGCTCTCTCATCTGACTTGTAATTATGATTATTAAAAGAGGAAACAAATATATAACATTTATGAATTTAAATTATATGATTTCTTGATATTTTCCCTAATCTAACCACACAATTATAAATGCAATTGTTCAGTATTTTCTGATTCAGGGCACTGTAAAAAAAAGTTCTTATACACTAAGTGCACTAAGATTCAAAAACTTTTGTGAATCACTGCATTAAAAGAAAGGTTGTGAATGATAACTGTATTAAGCCTTTTATTAGTAGTATTTTATGTGATCCCACTGAACCTGACATATTTGTCGCTTGATGATAGGTTCCAGTTCTGGAAATCTGGGAAGTGTGACATACTCCTTTGTTGCTATTACTCTCTGGAGTGTTATTATGGGTCAAATAGATCTGTTTAAAAATTATTTGTATTGGATAGGAATACTTGATACCATATAACTGTATAACTTTTTGGTATTAAGAATTATTACTTAAAGCTATAATTGTTTACTAAGGATTATTATTAGTTACTTGAAACTATATAACTGTGTGCAACTAAAGGACTATTATTAAATCAAAATATTTACTTGCAACCATATAAATATTAGTATTAGATAGGAATACTTGAAACCATACAACTGTGTATAATTTATTTGTATTACATAGGAATATTTGAAACCATACAACTGTGTGGATATCATATACAGCCCAGTCAGCTGTGACTGAAGAATACACTGACTGCATCTCTGCAGAGAGGTAAGACCCCCACACACACACTTCCAACCAGTATCCTGGATATGACATTAAGCCAACTGATGGTGAGGCTCCAGCTTTGGAGATTTAGGGAATATGGAGTACTCCTTCATTGCCATTGCTCCCAGTCCACTCTGGGAGCACCTGATAGGGTCCTATCTATGGTCAAATAGAACAAATTGTGTGCAAACAAATAACTAATATTAAATTGTGACTTATATAGCAATGCATGTAACCATTTAGCCTTATGCAAAAAGGAGCTCAGGCTTGTTTAAGAATGTTATCTACAAAATATTTTTACAAACCATATATATATCTAATGTATATGTATAAAGAGGATTTGGCATTGAGTAACCTACAATGGTTGATATGCCATAAAACCCCAACCAAACCAAACCAAACCTTGATATCACATAACTGTGCAAAAATCTCTCAAATGACTACCCCAAAAATGTAAATCTACAATGAACACAATTCCTTAACCTCTTGGCTCAAAAATATCCCTAGATGAGTTGACATGCTGTTTAAATCAATCAATCTGAACTGAACATAACAGCAGCTGTATGGTCGCTTACTTCTCATCTCACTAACCATCAAAGTAAGATAAACAAGACATGCTGGAGAAGTAAGGACACTAAGATTTACTATATACTTACAGTATATAGTAAAATAGTGCTCTGTCTGAAATATCAAGCTTTTGGTTTCACAGGGTTAATGATGTGATTAAATAAATGATTTTTTTTTTTTCCCTCAATTTTGTAATTATTTTTCTTCAGGCTTTTGATACAAAATTCCACCCAATTGGCAAACTTATTGATGGTCTTGTTGACGTTTTCCGTGCTGCCTATATTGGAATTGGAGCTCATCCTCGCCTCTTACCCCATGCTGTCCAAGAAATCAAGTCTTATGTCAAACGCATTTATAAAGTTATTCGGTCAGTTGGAAATTTATTTTTATCTTCACATTTTGCCACTATAAGCTCTTCTGCTCCTGGATATACATTAGTTCTTTCTTTTTTTCTCATTTCTTCTTTCTTCATTCCTTGCATAATTATATCTAAATATTTTCTTTCAGTTTTTTTCCTTTTAATTTTGGTACTTATATCCTTCATTTTCTTCTATTTTCACTTTCCGTCATTGTTACCATTATATGTTTTCATTATTATCTTTTTTCTCTTACATTCAGTAAACTCAACATGTTCAATTTCCATTTGATTCTTTATTTCTTCCTTCCTTATTTTATTTTTATCCCTATTTGTTCTTATTTAACTATCATTTCATGATCCAAAATGACAATATTTTTTTTCTTTTGCTCATAGACTTTATCTGATTTTTCTTGACAGGATTTTATTTCCAGATCTTCCTGCATCATCAAAGCCTGTTCGCATTTATTCCATTAAGTCACCACCTCCTCCTGCAGATGAGAATGAGATTGAGCAAGACTTCATGATTAACAATGACAAGCATGACAGGTTAGCTATTTCAACTCGGCAAAACTTGATATACTATATTTGTTGGCCTTTCTAAGACACAGAGACTATAAGTGTATTTGGGAGACTACCTCCCACTGCCAGTCATTCAGTCCACATAGCTCTCTCAGTCCCAAGCTTTGGTGGACAACTTCTGAGCTATAATAGCAGCACATTTGGTGCAGTTTTATATTTGCATAGTTTTTTCTTTATTTTGAATATGCATCATAGATACTGGCAAATATGGTTCTTGGTTTTTAGTTTTTATTAGAATGCAAATTGTTCTTGCATTATATATTGTATAGTTATTTATTCATTCTAAAGCTGTTTAATTTCACATAATTTAAGAATAATCTGTTGGCTCTTCTTTATAAAATTATATATAGTAATTTACATTGTACTTATGAAAAGATGATGGAACTATTTACGCAAGGATCAGCACTTCTATAAGTATCGGCGTGTAGTATATGTATTTGGTTGAGGATCAAAGTGTTGCTCTCTGGCACTTTTGTCTCAGATAAAAGTGTAGCATCTGTACTCCTGGAAATCCCTTGTTTATTTTGAAAACTATAAGATATAAAATTTTAAAATCACAAAAGTCTTAAAAAATTAAATAAAAAAGATAATGAATTTTCTAAAATTATATAATTATTTTAGCACTAGTATAGTAACCATGAAAACTAACTATAGTATTTACATATGTATCTGTTATATAGCTAATTTCTCTGCTGTTTTATCTCTAAGAAAGTAGATATTGTATGTATTTACATATCCTCCTCCTAGTCACTGGCCGGAGGTGACACAATGTCAGTTTTTAAGCAACTGTGTACAACTGGTTTGAATTCAGAAATTTTCCTTTATCTAGATTAGTTGCCTAACCAAGACTAAAGAATCCAGTTTGTGCTACTATTTTTCCATAGTTGGTGGGGGGAGAACAGATAGAATCATGCCTTTCCCCAAAAGCATTAGCACAAAGTGAAAGTGTACTTGGAAAAAGGCATGAATCCATTTGTTTTCTCCAGCTATTGGTAAAAGTAAGTAGATAATAAATATGTATTAAAAATCATCTGTAACAGCACAGATTCCCTTGACTCTTTCTCACTATCTGTCCCTATCAGCCATCACTCTTGGCAAGTCTTTTAGACAATATCTAGTGTCTACACAGAGCTGATGAATGTAAGATTTTGTTGATCAACCAACACTGTTATATCTATGTATATGAATTTATTCAAAAACATAGCTTATGAGTTTGTCCTTACTTCTTCAGCATGTCTTGCTCATCTTTGATGGCTTGTGGGATGGGAGGTAAGTGGCCGTACAGCTGCTGTTTTATAGGGTACTGCATCCAAGATTTGTTTAATACAGCATGCAACATCCTTGTATAGTTCTAATCTAGCTTTTTCTCTAGGCATTTTGTCCAAGTGGTGCAACTATACAGTAGTACTGATGCTGCTACAGCTTGAAAGAATTCCTGTTTTATTTTGTTTAATCAAAAATTAGAAATACAAAAATACTACATATTACCAAAAATATATTAGATTTTTAATCAGTGTAAAAATCTAAATTTTCTTTTCCTTATTCCTGATGATGATAATTTGCCTTGTTTTTGTTATAGTGAGGTGGTCACCCCAGCCCTTCTGCTACATCCACTGCTGCTGCCAAAAATTTATCCTCCCCTTTTTGATCTTTATGCTCTGTTTAATGATAAAGAAGATGAGAAATACTGGGAACGCGTACAGAAGTTGAATCGACAAGGAGATATGGCATTGATGGCATATCTTGGAATTGATCAGTGAGTCTTTTTTTTCTTTCTCTCATTTGCATTTTTTACTCCTGTTCCTCATTTCCTCTGATTGTCAGGCTTTAGAATAAACTAACTGTATCCCTGCAGAGGGGTAAGACTCCTCTTCTCCCTCCCAAAAAAGGAGGCATTCTGAGTATGACACTAAGCTACATATGATGCTGATGCTCTGATTCTGGAGCTCTGGAGAGTGTATAGTACCACTTCATTGCCATAATTCCCAGGTCCACCTTGACCAGGAGTTGTATAGCCCAGTTGGCTAGGGCTGTAAAATATGCCAACTTCATCTCTGCAGAGAAATAAGACTCTTTTCTCCCACTGAGTATCCTGATATGACACTAAACCATCTGATGATGAGGCTTCAGTCCTAGAATTTTGGATAATGTAGAGTACCCCTTCATTGCCATTACTTACAGCTTCATCTAACCCAGAGTGGTAATACCTGGTAGGGTCCTTTTTTTTTCTTCCATTCTATTGGATATTTCATCCTTATATTTATTTCATACTTTTATGTGTGAAATATTAGAGAATGTCCTTTAAATTTGCTGAAACTGTAACAGTCCCTAACCCTTTGCCCAGTCGGCTTGGGCTGTAGAATACACTGACTCCACCTCTGCAAAGGGGTAAGACCCTCCCCTAACGACTGTAATGAATATGACAGTAAACAATTAGATGGTGAGGTTCCAGTATTGCTGGAGCTTTGGGGAATTCAGAGTACCCCTTCATTGCCATCACTCCCAGGTCCACTCTGGCCCGGAGTGGTAGCACTGGATTAGGGTCTTATCAATGGGTTAAACAGAACTAAAATGTGATTTAAGTTTATTCTTTTTGGCATTCAAACTGTGTATTTATGCTAAACTGAATTGTTTAAAATAGAATTGTTTTGACATTTAAACTGTGTACTTATGCTAAACTGAATCATCTGAAATAAAACTGTTTTTAGATTTAACCCTGTGTATTGCCCAGTCGGCTGGAGCTGTAGAATACACCGACTGCAAGACCCCCCCGCTCAACAAGTGTCCTTGATATGACATTAAACAATCTGATAGTGAGGTTCCAGTGATGCTGGGGCTTTGGGGAATGCAGAGTACTCCTTCGTTGCTTTTGCTCTCAGGTCCACCAAAGTGGTAGCACCTGATAGGGTCCTATCTATGGACCAAATAGAACTAAACTGCGTACTCATGCTAAACTGAATTGTTTGAAGTAGAACTGTTTTTGACATTGAACCTGTACTATGCTAAACTGAATTATTCGAAATAGAACTCTTTTGACATTTAACTGTGTGTAAACAAAAACTATACTTATACTTAAGTAAATTGTTTGAATTAGAACTGTTTGACTAAACTGAATAACTTGAAATAGAAATGCTTTTGACAAACTGTAGTTATGCTAAACTGAATTGTTTGAAATAGAACAGTAATAAGTGAGTTCAAACTCCAGTGTAATTATTACACTCACTTTTGAACTAATACTCTTGGGTATGAACCTCCTTATCATCCCAGCTACAGGTTAAATAGTACCTCCGCTTGCCTTCTACAAGGATGACTTTGGTATTAAATAACCCATGAGGGTTGATATGCCATTAAACAAAGAAACCAAACCAAAAGCTACTGGGTCTAAATATACTAGTTCCCTATCTTTATCATTAGTAGTCCAGTACTTAAAGAGAACAGACCTGAGATACTCCAGGTTGAACCAAAAATATCAGTCCCAAATTTCATGATAATAAATGAATTTTATCCTCAATGGAATTCAGGACTGGCATGCAAGTAAACAATTAAAAAACGGATGCTAAAACCATTTATATGCACTGTACACATACTAAACTTTATACTCACACAAAATATATTTTGTAAATTTTTGCTTATTGCCAAAAGAATGCATGAAAAGATAACATCTGTTCAACTTAACTTCCTGTTATTTGTTTTATGTTTTCTTGTTTTATTTATAATTCATTTCAGCCTTTTATCACAATACTCAAAAGACTCCTCTACTACAATATTAAATTGCATTTAGTTACAAACTCATTATGTACAGTTTATTAAAGTCACGCTACCTTTGTAACAATTTTTTTTTTCTTTTGATTTTATAGAAAATTCTGGTTGATTGAAGATAATTTGTTCCATGGTAACCGACAGGTAAGTCTTGCTTCATACACTGTATAAAAAATTTAAGTTTTGGTATAATGTAATAAATTGAAGAAATTCAATTTGAACAGTAGCTGAACTTCTTGAACTAATCTATTTCCAGGAAATAATCCCGAAATTATTATGGATTAAAAATGAGATGATTTTATTAATTCTTTGTTTAACTATTATCATATTTATATTAGATTGATATTAATTTTGACAATTATTTTCTCCCTCGTCTTTTAATTTTTAGCACCCAGTTAGTAAGGTTTACAATATGCTGTATCCTTTGCAGAGGAGTAAGACCCACCCTCCCCCAAAAAAATAAAGGAATGTCCTGGGTATAACACTCAACTACATCTGATGGTATCTGGTATGGATACAGAATTAAATCTGTAATAAACTTTTTCCAGATGGACAATGTTTCTGGCTAAGAGACCATAATTTTAACAGACACTAAATTCCCTATAATAATACAAACGCCACTAAATACCCTATAATAATACAAACTCCATTAAATTCCCTATAATAATAATACAAACTCCACTAAATTCCCCATAATAATACAAACTCCACTAAATTCCCTATCATTGTCATCAAGTCACACTATTGACACAGAGATCTCTGATTCTCTTGCTATTCATCCTTTTCATCTATCACATCATTTAGTCTGCATCCAGTGTCAGCTGATTGATGTAAGTCCTTGATGATCGGCCAATCCTAGTATGTCCATGTGTAGGACTCCATAAGAGAACATTGCTTTTCAGTTCATCCTTACTTCACTAGCAGTGTCCTGCATGTGTTGTTCATTTTACTTGGATGGTTTGTGGGATAGGAGATAAGTGACTGTATAGCTGCTGTTTTATTAGGTGTTGCATCCAGGATTTGTTCAAAAGAGCAGTCCATTCTGACCCAGAGTTGTTAGGGTCCCATCTACGACTGAAATAGATATGTTTGAAAATTATTCATATTCAATAGGAATACTTCATACTATATAACTGGATGTAAAGTATTTGTATTAAGAACAATTACTTAAAACTATTATTGAATTGTGTACAAATTATTATTAGTTATTTGAAAACTATGTAATTGTTTGCAAAAAAAATACTGACTTTGGCATTAGATAACTATATATAGGTTGATATTCCATAAAGCTAACTCTCCATCCATTCATCCCAAAACACCTGTCGTGTAATTACATTACCTTTCAGACTAATACCTTTGGAAAAAGTATGACCACTACTGTTCATCTACAAGAATGGCTTTGGCATTAAATAACCCATGAAGGTTGATATGCCATTCAGCAAATTAACCAAAAATGGGTAAATTACACTTATAACTCATCTCCCTGTTTGATCTCTGATCTGTTGGCACCATATTTGCTGTTATTACTTCTGTTCATAAAGTGTCTAATCAAATATGTTCTTTTGTAGAAACTATCTGAGATCCGTGACCACTGTTATGCATCTGCTGTTGAAATGCTGCAACAAATAAGGTAAACAAAAGATCTTTTTTATCTTTTCATTTTATTTATTTTTGAGTTTATTGTCTGGATCCTGAGAAATGGATCCAAAATCATTTCAATCACAGTAACCAAAATGAACTCCAGATATCTCCCATTATCCTCAGTTAACACATAATCAGTACAACCTTAGCAATTCTTTTAAATAAAAAGTTAATTTTCTTCTAAATCAAAGATACCAGGCTTTCATTATTGCTTACCGGACATTGGCCTAGCGGTTAGAGTGTTCGCCAATCGCCCGGGAGACCTGGGTTCAATCCCAGGTTGAGTCATACCAAAGACTCAAAAAATGGTACTTGATGCCTCCTTGCTTAACACTCAGCATTGTAAGGTACGGATCAAGGGTAAAGTGGAGCAATCCAGGGAAAGGAGTAGCGCCCTCCCCTACACCTTGGTGTAGTAAGCTATCGAAAAGGGAGCCTTCGGGTCACCCTCAACTATGGTCGCCTACTAAATTTATTACATAACTCTGTATTGGAACTCTGTTCTCAAAATCTAAGTAAAATTGCATATATAAATGTGTGTTTGTATATATATATATATAGGAGGTATTCATGATGTAATGCTTACTGTATGAGGAAATGGACATGGCGATAAGAGTTCAAATCCTGGACAAGACTATTTGCATTTCACATTGTGCTAATACCCTTCAGAAAAGTATGAATCCAACTCTTCGCCCTCCAGCTATGGAGAAAATAGTTGGGTAGACTGGGCTCTTTAACCTCAGTATGGCAACCAGCCTCAGAGAAGGAAAAGTCTGAATTCAAACCTGTTAAACTCTGCTTAAAAAAATGGGTTTGTGTCATATCCTACTCATGTGGAAGGGTACGTGTGTGTGTGTGTATATATATATACACACACATATATACGTACCCTATATATATATATATATATATATATATATACTTATATTTGGACTACTGCATATCATATATATGAGGGTTATTCAATAGATAAAGTAAATATTGCCTAAGTAGTTGGAAATAGGGAATAGTGTTTACAGTTGTATCTTTTTCAAGGAAATCAATTGTGATGAGTTTCATATCCCAGAAGACTGTCAGCATAATCTCTTTACTGATCAATGCCCTCAGAATTTTTTCTTTACTCAAGAGTTAGTGTGTGTTCCATGCCATGAACTGTCTTTTTGATTCAGTCTCATAGTGGCAAACCCATATTTAGCCAATTTGTAAACATACTTTTTTAAATATGCTTCTCCATACACATCACATGTACATTTTACATGGTTTGCACTTCTCAACAACCAAAGATTTAATGACAGACCTCTGTTCAAACATTCTCTTTGATTTGCTGCCATTTTGAATAGCCTCAAAACAAATATTTCTGTGAAGTTAGAATAATTTTTGTTATAAATCAATTCTAAACAATGCAGAGTTTACATTTCTGGAAAAAAATTCTGAAAAGAAGTATTATTTTGCTTTTTTAAAAAAAATTTCGCTTATTTATTGAATAATGTGTGTGTGTGTGTGTGTGTGTGTGTAAAACAAGAATGATGATGGGTGTATGTGAGGGTCATTCAATAATATATATCTATATATATGTGTGTGTGTATGTATCGAAAAATTTCCATGACTCTCACTTAACTCATATGTCCAGACTGCATCATCTTTGCGCATTCTGCTGAGGTTGGAGCTCTGGCCTCAGTGTTCAAAAAATCAGCTGCAGAACTCAAACACCAACAAAAATTTCTTAAATGTAAAAGCATAATACACATAGTGACATTTAACATTAAAACCTTAAATAGGATAGACTAATAACTAGAACTGACAGCATCTGCGCTACAGTATAACATAGACATAGAATATGTGTTCTTGTATGCATACTATCATAGTGAACTAGAAATAAAATACCACAATACTGGCAATGGATGGAAATTTATCTGCATGGAGAAACTGTCAATGCCGCCGTAGTGGGTGTAGAAATGCTTTTCAATCCATGCACCCTAAAATCATTTAACAGCATCTTGAAAATGCAACCAAGAATGATGGTAACTGGTTTTTCAGCAACCCCAGCACAACAATCATCTCCTGCTACAGTCCTACCAATGCTAGTGATGAAAAGGACCTCAACACCTTTTATAACGAGCTATCCTCCCTTGTTTTTAGCATACCTATACACAACATTCTCATCATCAGAAGAGACATGAATGCTCTAATAGGTAAAAAAAGAAAACAACAAATTCAGCCTACACAACTCGTCAAACAGAAATGGAGAATTCCTGACTGATTTCTAACTAGAAAATAAACTAACATGCCTTAATACTAGATTTCAGAAAAGGAAAGGAAAACTATAGATATACACTCACGCAAATAATACTAAAACACAAATAGACTGCATCCTCATAAATTAGAAATGGATTAATAGCGCTTTGGATGGTGAGGCATACTCCTCTTTTAAGTTGCCCAGTCGGTTGGGGCTGTAGAATACACCAACTGCATCTCTGCAGAGGAGTAAGACGCCCCCAACGAGTGTCCTGGATATGACACTAAACAATCTGATGGTGAGATTCCAGCAATGCTGCAGTTTTGGGGAATGTGGAGTACCCCTATATTGCCATCGCTCCCAGGTCCACTCTGGCCCGGAGTGATGGCACCTGATAAGAGTCCTGTCTATGGATTAAATAGAACTAAACCAGGCTTCTTTCACTATACTGATTTTTGCATTTAAACTGCGTATTTATGCTAAACTGTATTGTTTAAAATAGAACTGTTTTGACATTTTGAAACTGCGTACTAATGCCAAACTGAATTGCTCGAAATAGAACTGTTTTGATGATTAAACTGTGTACTTATGCTGAACTGAATTATCTGAAATAAAACTGACATTTAACTCTGTGTATTGCCCAGTTGGCTGGGGCTGTAGAATACACTGACTGCACCTCTGCAGAGGGGTAAAACCCCCACCAACGAGTATCCTGGATATGACACTAAACAGTCTGATGGTGAGGTCCCAGTAATGCTGGGGCTTTGGAGAATACAGAGCACTCCTTCATTGCCATTGCTCCCTGGTCCACTCCGGCCTGGTGTGGTAGCACCTGATAGGGCCCTATGGGTTAAATAGAACTAATGGCATATTTATGCTAAACTGAATTGTTTGATTAAACTAAATAGCTTGAAATAGAAATGTTTTTCACAATTAAACCGTACTTACATTTAAACTGCGTACTTATGCTAAACTGAATTATTTGAAATTGAACTGTTTTTGACATTGAAACTGTACTTACACTAAACTGAATTATTATATATAACTGCTTGAATAGCTTAAAATAGAAATGTTTTTGGCAATTAAACTGTCTACTCATGCTAAACTGAATTATTTCAAATAGAACTGATTATTTACATTAAAATGGATTTGGCGTTAAATAACCTACAAAGGTTGATATGCCATAAAACCCAACAAACCAAACCAAACCTCTTTTAAGGGTGTGTCTTCCTATGAAACTCTCAAGGGCCAGGTGGCAATCCGGCACCAAATATAATACCTTAAAACGGTTAAGTGGGTATCGAAATCACCTCCTGTCAAGTTCGTTAGCGTCAATCGTCAAAACGCCATCTAATTGACTATCGCCAGTCTATATACCTCTGACCGTCTGTACAGCATAGCGAAAAACAGATGGATAAAGTTCTCCTCAAGGAAAGTGACCATACACCGGCCCCACCCCATATTGTGATTATTTTTAAGTGGTAGGGCAGCGAAGATTCACACCTGAAAAGAAGAGGTTATCGATAGCTAGCAACTGGAACCTTAAGGCATATATTGTTGATAAAAAAAAAACACTGTTTCCAAATGCAACAAGTAATTTATAAGTTCTTCAAGTTCGTACAAAATGTAGATAGATTGTGTCCTGCTGGCAAGACTGGCAGTACGCTCTGAGCCCCAAAAATGGCTAGCTTAAATAATAATTGCCCAAATTCTGGGTAGATTCTGACGGTAGTAGGGGAATCTTCCTAACGTCACTTTCGTATCAATAGACATCCATTATGTCTTTGTTTAACTCCCTTCATAATCTCAGGGTCCAACCCTTTTTCTGCAACTGCCGCAAAGTCTGTCCTATCATTGCCACCCATGATGAGGATAATGGGAGGATAACTTTCCTCCTGCCAGCACAGTCTTTCTCATCTCTTATTAGTGACATCATTCTGGAGATTCCTCTCCTTTTGCCCAAATACGTTGGGCTGTCATTTTGACAAAATTGCTTTTAAAACTGAGTGGGTGAAAAGGCAGTCCTTCATCCCAGACTAATTAATAATTCTTATCAGCCCTGATAGCCAGCCCTGGAGGAATTCGCTCAGCTGAGTTGTTTGCTTATTTAACTAAAAGTGCCACCAAATTACCAGATGGCCCTTTACTGTTAACAAAAACTCCATTGTAAACATCTCGTGTTCCAGCTCTTAGCTAGAGATAATTATTCCAATAACATCATTAATCTTAAGTCACTGCTATTTTTCTTCAAATTTCCACTCGCCTTGGCAAATCTTTTTATTGTCTTCTCAGAAATCTCAGAATTTCCATGAATTCATATATTACACCACTTGGCAAATAACTTTTGCCATTCAACTTTTTTTTCTTAGCCTGATTTTAACCCCTCATAGACCAAGGCCATAGATCAATATTGCCACATTCCAACTACTGCATTCTCATGGTAAAGATACGATTAAGCCTACACAGGAATGCGACGCAAACAACCAAAACCACACACTATGAATGGTCCCTGCTTTATAATAGAGATATTTGTGATAAATACACCATAACACTAAGAAACAAATTTGATGCATTACCAGAGATATCAGAAATACCTACTCCAAATGACGAGTATGAGAACTTTCTGAATGCCCGCATGGAAGCAGCAGCAGAATGCATAGCAACCAAACTAACAGCAAAACAGAGTTCCTTGGGAGACTCTAACAGTTAAGAAAAAATGTGATAATGTGAAAATGGCATCCCTATGTAATAAAAGGAACCCTATTAATACCAACTCTCAGAAACTTAAGAAGGCACAAAGGGAACTAACAAGCACATACGTAAAAGAACAAATGGAATACATTCAAAACCAGATCAATAAGATTAGAAACTCGGTAGAAGATAGACAATCTCGAATAACATGGCAGATAGTAAATGAAGTGAGTAAAAGGAAGAGCACATCCAGTGCTAAACTAAAAGCTACCAGCCAAGAAGAACAAATACACGTGTTGAAAGAACATTTCTATCACAAAAATTATTAATAATCAACTAAATATCAAACTTGGACAGTTTACACAAGACGAACTCAATGTAGTTCTAACGAAAATTAAAAACAGGAAAGCTGCCGGTATTGATAAAATACCACCAGAGGTATTGGCCTAGGGGTTAGAGTGTTCGCCAATGGCCCGGGAAACCTGGGTTCAATCCCAGGTCGAGTCATACCAAAGACTCAAAAAATGGTACTTGATGCCTCCTTGCTTAACACTCAGCATTATAAGGTACGGATCAAGGGTAAAGTAGAGCAATCCAGGGAAGGAGTAGTGCCCCCCCTACACATTAGTGTAGTAGCTATCGAAAAGGGAGCCTTCGGGTTACCCTCGACTATGGTCGCCAACTTTACTTACTTTATTGCACCAATACTGCAGCACCGTGTATAACCAGAACACAATAGACAGAGGAACAAAAGGCTGCATTCTCCCATTTCCCAAGAAAAGTAACCCTTACTTCTATAGTGGCTAAGATTTACAACACTCTGCTACTCAACTGCATTGAACCTGAAATTGAGAAAATTCTCAGGAAGAATCAAAATGGTTTTCGAAGAAATCAATCCACTACATCACAAATCCGTCAAATCATTGGAATCAGAGCAAAAAACCTCCAGACAACACTATTATTTGTAGCTTTTTCTAAGGCATTTGACTCCATACATAGAGGGAAGATGGAACAAATACTTCTAGCCTATGGTCTCCCCAAAGAAACCTTTGCAGCCATAATAATGCTCTATAAGAACACAAAAGTAAAGGTTTACTCACTAGATGGGGACACAGACTTCTTTGACATTGTCACAGGTGTCCTTTAAGGAGATACGTTAACCCCCATACCTGTTCATAATCTGCCTAGACTACATACTTTAAACGTCAATGGATCTCATGAAAGAAAATGGCTTTACTCTGACAAAGGTAAGAAGCAGGCGATACCCCACACAAACAATTATGGATGCAGACTATGCTAATGACATAGCGCTTCTGGCAAATACATCCTCCCTGGCCAAATCCCTGCTGCATAGTCTGGAGAAAGCAGCAGGCGGCATAGGCCTCCATGTCAATGCAGACAAAACAGAATACATGTGCTTTAATCAAAATCAAAAAGGAGGCATTTCCACACTAAAAGGTGGGTCTCTGAAACTAGTGGACAAGTTCATTTACCTCAGGAACAGCATCTCATCTACTGAAAATGACATCAATAT
The DNA here is from genome assembly GCA_963585895.1 of Sepioteuthis lessoniana. Taxonomy (NCBI): domain Eukaryota; kingdom Metazoa; phylum Mollusca; class Cephalopoda; order Myopsida; family Loliginidae; genus Sepioteuthis; species Sepioteuthis lessoniana. The sequence goes on along the minus strand of OY757924.1, from coordinate 73,596,248 downwards.
GTGTCTAGCACAGGTATGGACAGCTATTGATGGACTATCAGTCGTATGGAGGTCTGACCTGTTTGATGAAATAAAACATAATTTTTTCCAGGCAGTCATGTCCATACTACTATATGGATGCACCACATGGATGCTGACAAAGCATATAGAGAAAAGTCTTGATGGCAATTGCACCAGAATGCTGTGAGCTGTAATGAACAAATCCTGGTAGTAACATCCCACAAAGCAGCAGCTATACAGCCACCTCCTTCCCATCTCAAAAACCATTCGAATAAGACGAATGAGAGATGCAAGACACTGCTGGAGAAGTAAGAACAAACTCATAAGCAACATGCTCTTTTGGACCTCTTCACACGGACGAGCAAGTGTTGGATAACCAGCTAGAACTTATCCACAGCAGCTCTGTGTGAACACAAGATGTAGCCTAGAAGACCTGCTGAAAGAGATAGATGATAGAAACAAGTGGCGAGAGAGAGTCAGGGAAATCTGTGCTAGTGGCATAACATGATGATATATATATATATATATATATATATAGAGAGAGAGAGAGAGATGAACCAAAGTGTTAAAATAAATAGAAATATTTCTTAGTAGCTGTTTCTTTTTTGATTATTCTCAACTAGTTTCAACCTTCGGTCATCAACAAGAGAAAAGTTTTTTAGATTTTTTTTTTTTTAATAGTTGATTTGCTATAAAAGAAATGACAAAAAATGAACTGGTGATGTAGCATATCCAAACTATTTTTTGGTATCCAAGTGTCTTTAACTGACCATTATATGATCTCTACTATTGTAAACACCAGGCACTGAGCTCCCCATTTGGAAGCTATTTGTTAAGTATGGGCAGGGTGTGTTTCATATATATATATATATATATATGATATATAAACATAAATAGTACTTATTTCTGTGTAATACTGTTGATAAAACATTATAATGTGAAAATTTCAGATAAAAATTCAGTTAATATCTGCATATCAGACTACAGACTTATTGATCCAACATCATGTATTTTTATGGACCAAACAGCACTCTGACATCAATTTTTATTGTAAATATATTAGTACATTTCTTTATATACTGGGTATTTCAGAAAAATTGATATCATTTGAGATGTACGAGTTGTTGCTGAAAACTGATATCACTTTTTTTTTCATTTTTTTTTTTTTTTTCAGGTATAGATATGCCATTCACTGGAAAAGAAAAAACTTTAAAATATTGAACAGAATTTTGAGTTGTTTCTATCCCTGCTGTTAAAATTTGAGATGATTTGAACAAGAATTAGTCAAGCTATTAGATTATGAAATGATATCAATATTTCTGAAACACCTTCTAATGTGGTTTTTTTTTTTAAACACACTGTAAATCTCATAGCAAATTTTATTAAAACACCCTGTATATGTTTATATGTGTATGTTAATCATGTATTTTGTCGTTTTCTCTGTTACAGTACAGCATTCAGTCCTTGTGAAAAACTGGCTGTGATACAAAGGACGTTTTTAGAAATCACCAAGGTAAAGAAAGTCATAACTTTTACTTATTTTATTTTTCCCCAAATCTTGTTCAACAACTGTTTCTCCTTAATGAGAAATTTTTTCATTTTTCTTTCTTCCATTCGGTTAATAAAAGGTCTACCCAGAATTGGTAAGTAGCAGAATGTACTTCCAGGATTCAAACGACACACATATACAACTTTCCATGGCTTTTTTCCACTTAGTAATTCCATTTGTCACTTCAGACTCCTTTGGTTCCTCTTATTATTGATTTAGCTTAGTCTGGCACAAGGGTACTGTAGCTCAGTGAAGCTCAAACTCACTACACTTTCAAAATGAACTTTAATAACTTTAGAAATGAGTTTAATAACTTTTCTGCAACAGTAATCCCCCCCCCACTCCTTAGCTCTTTCAGTTCAAATACTATTTAGTAATTATGAACTGATAAAAGCAATTTATATTTGTATTAATAATACTAAGGTGAGTTAAAACTTTAGCAATGTTTTACTTTGTGAATGTTTGCATATCACGTGACTGAAGCAATTCAAACTGAGGTAAGTACCCACTGTGGTTGGTAGTATTACGGTAGTTGGTATGCTGACACATTGTGCATTGCTTCACTCCATGTGTTATTTGAAAGTTGCCTAGATAAATATGCAATGTAGTCTAATTTGGGAACTTATGCTTTCCAAGTTCAAATTGAGCTATTATGTCATTGGAAGCAACCAAAAACATTTGTTGTGCAAAATGTGAAGGCACAGTTGACCACAGTACAGTAACCAGATGGTTCAAGAAATTTTGCTCAGGTTGCAAGAACCTTGATGATCAGGCAAGATCAAGTTCGTCTAAAACTGTGGATTCCAAGGCTGTGTTCCAAGCCATTGAAGCAAATCCAGAGAGTAGCACTCAGAGTATCAGGCAAGCTAAGCACCAGTGTGGTTCATCATCTTTAAGACCTTAGCAAAAGCACTCAGTGTTGCCAAATTGTGCCTCATGTTACCAAAATATTGCAAAACTTTTGACTCACCCTAGTATTTACTATATTATTAATATCCAAGATTTACATCATTTGAGTTTAGAATTTGATCTTTTATGATCCAAAGTTTCAGCTCTATAACAGTCAGACTTTGGAATCAATTACTCTCTTGATTTTCATATAAACTAAAATACAATCCCTAACTGCAGCACCTTACCTGTGTTATGTAAATAACTTACTGAAAAATTGACTTTATGTTGATAATCTTCAACATGTCTCACATTATATTGCAATGATTCCGCAGGTTTTCAATCTCTTTTTGTCCAGTGAGGACTCTAGAATTGTGATTCTTGAGAAATGACACTTTGTATAAATGTACGTGTTATTATAA
>OY757924.1:73573389-73588389 GCA_963585895.1 Sepioteuthis lessoniana | reverse complement strand
TTCATCATTCCATTAAAAGAAATAATTATACTAAGCCTTTTATTATTAGTATATGACATGATCTCCCGGAACCTGAAATATTATTTGGGTTATAAACAATAATAAAATAGCTCAAAATGTTAGGCTTGCAGTGTATTGTAAAAGACTGCTATTTTGGTGGTATTATTTAATGAAAAAAAATATGCTTGCTTCTAGAATTATTTTATGAATAAACATTTTTATGGGTTCAAAGAGTTAACCCTTTTCTGATAACCAAATTATATCCTCATGGCTGCAATGATTCACCTTGTGTATCTATCCTATTGAATTTCTTTTCCACCATTTGTAATTTTCAAAGTTAATCATCATGACATTTTTTTAAATGTTTTTTAGCCACTAAAACAAAAATTTTACTTTTAATGTTGTCTTTTCATCTTTATAGAAATATCTCTGTTCAGATTTATACAATTTAAAAAAAAAAATTTAAATCAAAATAAAAGATTTATTTAAAACTGTTATTCTTAAAAGAATAATATATATGTTATTATTTAAGCTGTATCCTGGCTCATTGGCCTAGTGGGTAGAGTGTTCACCAATGACCCAGAAGACTGGGGTTCAATCCCAGGTCGAGTCATACCAAAGATTTAAAAAATGGTACTTGATACCTCCTTGCTTAACACTCAGCATTAATAAGGTAAAGTGAAGTAATCCAGGGGAAGGAGTAGCACCCTCCCCTACACCTCAGTGTGGTAGCTATTGAAAAGGGAGCCTTTGGGTCACCCTTGATTACAGTTGCCAACTTTACTTTACTTATTTATTTATTTAAGTTGTATACATTTATCCAACCCCTCCATAATGAGCAGGATGTGACACTAAGTCAAATTTTAATGAGTGTATATAGCTAATTTGAATTCAAAATTTACTTTGTTCTAAACCAGTTATCATAACAAAGCTAAAGAGTGCAGTCTGTCCTACTATTTACTCATAACTGAGGGAAGTATTGTTAAATTTATACCTCTCCCAAGAGTATTAGCACTAAAATACAAACAGCCTCGTCCAGGTTTTGAACTTGGGTTGCCGAGTTCATTTCCTACAGTAATAACCATTACTCCACAAGCACCTCCATCAGTTTAAGCTGTATATTATATGGGTTGACATGACAGGTGACTATTTTTTCAAGCTAGTAAAATTAAAGAATTTTAGTTTGGAGAGAGAGTCCCTGTGGTGTTAGGGTTAAAATCTGCACTGCTGCCTTTGAAGTAAACAAGTTCAAATTCCAGTTGCATTATTACATTCACTTTTAGATTTGGGAAGGTTATGAACCCCCTTATTCCCCCCAGCTGTCAGTTAAATAGTATCATTGCTGTTCTTCTACAAGGATGTCTTTGACATTAAATAACCTGAAAAGGTTGATATGCCACTAAGTATTTTAATTAAGATAATAGATTATTATACAGAATTTGAATATTATCCTTTTCAAAATTTCACATAAATTATTTGTGAGGCGTTTTTATTGTAAGGCATCTGAATAATTGGTGGTTAATTAGTATGATATAAAGACCTAAATAATAATGATAATAATATTAATGGTGGTGGCATCCATTTTTCATGCAAGACCGTGGATTTATGCATTGATCAGAATGCATGGTTTTATGGAAGACTGACAATTGTCCATATACCAACTTTCTCCTCTCCATGTGAGAAAATCCAAGGGTCCAGTTTAAGTTGACATCAATGTTAGATTGACTTAAAAACTCCAGCTGCTGTTGTTAATAATAAGAATATAGACTCATTCTCTAATTTACTTGCCCATCTCTCTCAAAGTACCACTACAAACCCAAACTTTGACTCCCAGTGATTCACAATAGGATTAACTTCTACCTAAAAACAATGAAATTCATAACCACAAAGACTGTTGCCAAATCACATCTCCCAACTAATTTAGTTGTAAAAATAACCAGTTCACTTAAATACTTAAATGTTTCTATTTTAAATTTAGACAATTTTCTCTTCTCAGTAATATTTGCATGTAAAATAGCTAAAATGTAAATAATGTTTCTGGGCAAGTCCAAATATGAAATTGTTGAATATTTACAAGTTGCATTGTCTTGGCTTTTAGAAGCAAAGCAAAACAGCCTCATCTACTAATCTCTCATACAATTTTTTACCTATCTTTGTATATATTTGTATCTAAAATCAAAAGAATATTTTTATTAAAAACCAACTGTATTCAAATTAATAAGTTTTACAAGTTGGTTGCATCATTTGGAATTTAACAAAATGTCTGTAGAGAATGCTAGATTGGAACTACACAAAGATGCTGCATGCTGTTTTGAACAAATCTTGGAAGCAGCACCCTACAAAACACTTGTTGTATGGCCACTTAAATCCCATCTCACAAACCATCCAAATAAGATGAGCAAGATATGCTAGACAAAGTTAGAAAGAACTCATAAACAAAGTTCTCCTATGGACTCCTACACATGGACACGCCAGTGTTGGCCGACCAGCAAACACTTACATTCCACAACTCTATACAGACACTCGATGCCGTCTGGAAGACTTAAATGGATGACTTGAGAGAGTCAAAGGAATCTATGCTGTTGGCATACCTTGATGATGATAGATCATTCTGGTAGATGAATAACAAGAGGAAACATTATATAAGAAATATCAGAGATGAGGATATTAGTCCAAATAGATTATATCATTATGATCATGCCTCATCTCTCAAGACTTCAAATTCTCTATACTTTCTTTGTTAAATTTAGAAATACCTATTTTATCTTTAGAAATTATTTTATAAAGCCAAAGTATTAACTTTCTTGTTGGCTGGGCTTAGAATACACTGACTGTACCCCGCTTCAGAGGAGTTAGAATCCCCCTCTAAAAAGGGGTTTTTTTTGAGTATGACCCTAAAATGAATCTGATGGTGAGGCTCTAGTAGTAGTAGTTATTGCTATTACTCTCAAGTCCATTCTGACTCAAAGTATTTTTACTTGTTAGGATCTCATCTGTGGTAATTTACTAAGCTTTTTGCTTAGATGTAGCACAAGGCCGCATGAATTGGGCACCCAATGAGAATCAAACTCACTCGTGTAGGTTTGCTATTCTACCTTGCTAACCATTACACCACCCGAGGTGCCCCAGGATCTCATCTGTGTGTCAAATAAATTTGTTTAAAAATTATTTGTATTCGATAGAACTATATGCAAACTAAAAAAAACAACAAAACAAAACCCCTCTTAAACAACTACACAAAAAATATAAATATGAATATACAATGAATGTAATTTCCTAACTTCTAGGCATAAAGTAACCCTAAACAGATTGACATACCATTAAACTTAATCAATCAATTAAAATATTAAACCAGATTCCAATAAAGCAAATAACTTAAAAGACAAATTAGGCATAAAACAGGAAAATATCTAAAAGCTTTATAGCTGTCCTTGTCGCTTTGATTTGAAATGTTTTTGAGCCGCATCATTATCCCAATACTCCACCTATTTGTTTATTTGGCTTGCAAACTTGTCTTAGATATAAATGCATGCTCTTTCTGATTTTAAAACTCTTTTTTTGTTGGGTTTTTTTTACTTGTACCCTTTGCTGATTAGTGATTAATTCAGCCTGGCTTAGGTTGAATCTTAGTAAAGAAAAAAAAGATTCTCCTGGAAAATTTTCCAATTTGATTTAAGATGTAAATAAAAGTTTTGAAATGTGGTCTTTGATAAATTGAACTTATTGAGCAGAATATGACACATAGTCAGTTTTTAAGCAGAGTACAGACATTGGCCTAGTGGTTAGAGTGTTCGCCAATGGCCCGGGAGACTCAAAAAATAGTACTTGATGCCTCCTTGCTTAACACTCAGCATTATAAGGTATGGATCAAGGGTAAAGTGGAGCAATCCAGGTAAGGGAGTAGCACCCTCCCCTACACCTCGGTGTAGTAGCTATCAAAAAGGAGCCTTCAGGTCACCCTCGACTATGGTCGCCAACTACAGATGGTTTGATTTCATAATTTTTCTTTTCCTAGACTGGTTGACTTACCATGGCTAAAGAACCCTACTGCCATACTATTTACCCATAGTTCCTTGACTGGTTGCCATACCAAGTCTAAAGAACCCAGTCTCTCCTGCTATTTACTCATAGCTTGAGGAGTGAGGGAGAGATGAATTCATGTCTTTGGGTGTCCTCGTGGTATAATGGTTAAAGTGATGGAATGCGGAATCGTAGTAAGCGAGTTCGTACTCCAGTCGCGCTATTATGTTCACTTTCAGGTAAATACCCTTGGGAAAGGTATGAACCCCCATATCCTCCAAGCTATGGGTTAAATAGTACCACTACTGTTCTAGAATAGCTTTGGCATTAAATAACCTACAAAGGTTGATATGCCATTTAACAAAGAAACCAATTCATGTCTTTCTTAAAGGCATTAGCATAAAGGGAAACGCATACATTAAATTGAACTTCTTTTTATTTACTTATCCAACTCCTCTATTACAGATAGGATGTGACACAAGGCCAATCTTTAAGTTGAGTTTTTCTTCTCAACCAATTGCCTAATCAAGGTTAAAGAAAACAATCTGTCCTGCTATTTAGCCATAGCTGGAAGGAAGAACAGATGGATTCATACCTTTCCCGAGGGCATTAGTGCAAAGTGAAATGCTGTCTCATTCAGGATTTGAACTTAGGTCACTAATTTCATTTTACACTAAGATATTTGAACTTCTTGTAAATGTTTTATATCTTATTCTTTAAATATCACCAGAGGCTTTCATTTCTGATCTGTGCTACTGACTTAGAATAATGACCTGAGAATTGTGATAAAAAGCAACAGAAAGAAGAAGTACAAAATACATCTAATACTGGAGGTACAGTATCCACACACACAAGCACATATATATAGGGGGTGTCCTCGTGGTGTAATGGTTAAAGCGATGGACTGCGGAATCGTAGTAAAAGAGTTTGTACTCCAGTCGCGCTATTATGTTCACTTTCGGGCAAATACCCTTGGGAAAGGTATGAACCCCCTTATCCTCCCAGCTATGGGTTAAATAGTACTACTACTGTTCTTCTAGGAGAATAAATTTGGTATTATTAAATAACCTACAAAGATTGATATGCCATTAAACAAAGAAACCAAACCAAACCAAACATATATATAATGCTGACAAAAATCCTAAGGTCAATAAAAATAAAGAAAAAATATAACTTTTGTATTGTTAGACGTGGCCACTTATTTGAGTAGAGCTTCAAAAAAGAAAAATAAGTAAAAGAAAAGGAAAATTTGGAAACTATTTTAGGATTCAATTGGGAAAATTTAAAGTCTGGGAAGTTAGCTTAATTTCTCAATATTCAAATTTTCCCTATTAGATTCTAAAAAAAATTAAGATTTTTAATTTTTCTTATTTTCCTTTTTTGAAGCTCTACTCAAATAAGTGGTTGAGCCTAACAATGCAAAAAACATATTTTTCTTTATTTTCATAGGCCTAGCAATATAAATGTGTGTAAAAGTAAAATTGGTGACCTTAATCGAGGGTGACTTGAAGGCTCCCTTTTCAATAGCTACTACACTGAAGTGTAGGGAAGGGCACTACTCCTTTCCCTGGATTGCTCAACTTTACCCTTGATCCATACCTTATAATGCTGAGTGTTAAGCAAGGCGGCATCAAGTACCATTTTTTGAGTCTTTGGTTTGACTCAACCTGGGATTGAACCCTGCTCTCCCATACCATTGGCAAATACCCATTAGGCCATTGCCCAGTATATATACACACACATACAGGATGATTGAAAGGTAACTCACTATTTTAAAATTCTTTTACTTTATTTCTTAATTTTTACAAGAAATGAATATGAGAAGAAAGTGTATAGCATAGAGTTTTTGATATGAGCAACTAGCATTCACCACATCTCAAACTGCTCGGAAACCACATCAAAAAATTTCACTAGGAACTCTAGTGGGATGGAAGACAACTTCTCGTATTCACCATTCAAGTTCTTCCAAGGTCATTGGTTTGGTCATGTAGACTTGCTCCTTTAACCAACACCAAAGAAAAAAGTCACAGGTTGTAAGTCAGGGCTTCTGGCTGATCACTCATGCAGACCATCCATCTCCTAGAGAAATGTCAGCCATTCATGAATAACAACAATAGCAAAATATGGAGGAGCACCATCTTGCATGAAAATCAAATCTTCAATAATCTCCCTAGTACTGATAACAGGACAGATTTCATCTTACAGCATGGTGAGGTATCTTTCGATATTCATGGTATCATGAAGAACTTACTTCTCAATCACTATATATATAAGTTGTAAAAAGTTGGTGACAGTAGTCAAGAGTGACCAGAAGGCTCCCTTTTCAATAGCTACTACACTGAGGTATAGGGGAGGGCACTACTCCTTTCCCAGGATTGCTCCACTTTACCCTTAATACATACCTTATATTCCTGAGTGTTAAGCAAGGAGGTATCAAGTACCATTTTAAAAGTCTTTGGTATGACGCGACCTGGGATTGAACCCCCAGTCTCCCGGATCATTGGCAAACACTCTACCCTCTAGGCCAATGAGCCAGTTACTATATATATATATATATATATATATATATATATATATATAAAAATAAATAAAATGTGTGTGTGACTCATTTAAATATGTCCAGTCCATTGGTGAAGCCTTTGTGGCCTAATAAGTATAGTGCTGTTCAGGTAAGATAGGTTCCCGAAAATAAAGTATGTTAATTCAAATCCCACTAGAAAATTATTTGTTATTTTGAGTCCCTGATGCTTACTTTATCATTGTAAAAAATAATGACTGAGAATTGTGATTAAAAAAAAAAAAAAATCACAGAAAATAAAATGTAAGAAATACTAGTCAAAATTTGATATTTATGACAATACTAAGAAATTTGAAGGCCATTATTGGTCCTCCTGCAGATAAGTTACTGATAAACCTATCATAAAAATCATTAATAGCCAACTAGACATCCAACTAGGACAGTTTATATAGGAAGAACTCAACATAGTACTGACAAAAATTAAAAGCTGCAAGCCTCAACGAAAAGCCCCTTTAAGTTAGGAAGACAAAGAAATTTGATGACTGACTTCCTCGGTTATAAGATGCTATCTATGAACAAAACACAATAAAGGAATGAAATGGCTGCATCCTCCCCTTCCCCAAGAAAGGCAACTTTGTAATCACTAAGAACTACAGAGGTATAACTCTTACTTCTATAGCTTCCAAGGTTTATAATGCTCTACTCCTCAACCATATCAAACTTGAAATCAAGAAAATTGTTAGGAAAAATAAGAACAGTTTTTGGAGAAGTCGATCCACAACTTCACAGATTCTGTCTATCCATTGAATCATAGGAGTGTATTCAAAAAATCTCAAGTCAACACTATTGTTTGTAGGCTTCTCCAAAACATTTGATTCCATACACAGTGGTAAAATGGAGTAAATACTACTAGCGTATGGCCTCCCCAAAGAAACTGTTACAACTATAATAATGCTTTATAAAAATGCAAAAGCTATGGAGACACAGACTTCAACATTGTTGCTAGAATTTTCCAAGGAGATACATTTGTATCATATTTGTTTATAATATGCTTTGACTACATACTTCAAATTATTGATAGATCTAATCAAAGAAAATAGCTTTATGCTAAATGAAAAAATGAGAAGCAGATGATATCCTGCAGAAACTATAACAGATGCAGACTATGCAAATGAACTAGTGCTTCTTGCAAATACACCTGCCCAAGCCAAATCCCTACTGCATAACCTAGAGCAAGCAGCAAGAGGCATTGGCCTCCATGTGTATGTAAATAAAACAGAGTATACATGTTTTAAATGAGAAGGAGCTATCTCCAGTCTAAGTGGCAAGCTTCTAAAATTAATAGATAATTTCAGATACCTCAGCAGTAATATATATTAAAGATTTTAAGATTGACCTGCTCATTTAATATTGCAGTATTGTGTAATTAAGTTTATAATTTCAGATACCTCAGCTTTAAATATAAGATTTAATTGATACTTTTTGACCCAATTTTTAGGGAAGAAATTAGAGATTCCCTGTCGTGTAAAATGGCTAAAATGCTGGACTGTGATATCATAGTATGCAAGTTTGAACTCCAGTCATACTATTATGTTCATTTTTAGGCTGGTACCCTTGGGAAAGGCATGAACCCTCTTATTCCCATAGATATGAGTTAAATAGTACCATTGCTGTTTTTCTACAAGGATGGATTTGGCATTAAATAACCTTCAAAGGTTGATATGCCATTAAAAAGAAAGAAAGAAAGAAATGTGAACATAAATCAATTAGTTACAGATTAGGGTAGACCAACTAAAAACGTTCTTAAATTCAAGTGCTTGTTTCCTTGTTGCATTGTAAATCTATTGTATAGTTTGTAATTTTTTGTTTTGTTGTTTGTAGTGATATAAAAATCAACTAACATAGCCATTTTCTAACTGTTTTTTTACATCTTGCTGACCTCCTCCACTCCCAACAAGACCACCTGCTTGTAATGCTTGACAATGGAATCCTGTTGGCTGAGCAGTCCTTGACTGAACAACCAAAGTGGTCATATGATTTGCAACACTCCACCTTGGCCCTTTCTTGACTAGAGAAGAGGCCCAACCCAATCAATCAGCTGGTCATGTCAAGCTCTTGCACCTATATAATTGTCCTGACCAGATTCTTCAAATTGCTCTTGTAGGAAACAAGTATCCAACCCTATTTTATCTTAAAGGTGTTAAAAGAGGATCAATTATACTAAGATAGCAATACTTGAAACCAATTAAACTGTATACAAACAAATGAAGTCTGTCTCATTTTTAAAAAATGATGTTACCTATAAACTATTCACTTAAAAATGATTAATATTAGATAAAATTATTATTGTTTGATAGCAATACTTGAAATCATTGATGAAACTGTGTGCAAACAAATGAGTAATATTAAATAGAATTATTAGTATTAGAGAGCAATACTTGAGACCATTTAACTGTGTGCAAACAAATGATCTCTGGCTTAATTCAAAATAATGTTACCTACAAACTAATTGCTGACAAATTATATATATATATATATATATATATATGTATATATAGGATTTGGTATTAAATATCCCACAAAGGGTTTATATGCCATAAAACACAATTAAACCAAAACAAAACCATTTTGTTTTTGTTTTGGCCAGGGCTGTAGAATACACTTGACAGCATCTCTGTGGAGGGGTAAGACTACTCCCAATTAGTATCCTGGATATGACACTAAATCATCTGGAGGTTTAGGAAATATGAAGTATCTCTTTATTTCCATGACTCTCAAGTCCACTCTAACCCAGAGTGATAGTAACTGTTAGGATTCTATCTATGGGTCAAATAGATCTTTATAATCATTTACTGTACTTGGAATCATTTAAGTGTGTACAAGCAAATGATAAATATTAAATTGAATTATTAATATTAGATAGCAATACTTGAGACCATTTAACTGTGTGTAAATGAAACTATAAGTATTAGATAGCAATACTTGAAACTATTTTACTGTGTGAAAATAATAGCAATACTTGGAACTATTTAACTGTGTGCAAACAAATGAAGTCTGTCTCATTTTTTAAAAATGATCTTAACTATAAACTATTCACTTAAAAATCATATATGTATAAACAAAATTTGGCATTTAATTATCATCAAGGGGTGATATGCCATTAAATCAAATAACCTAAACTAACCAAAAGGAATATTTATTAAATATTTCTTTAAGTTTTACAAGTATCTTATCTAAAAATTGACTCAATGTTAACTACAAAGTGATTTCTTAAATAATCATCAATTGTTTTTGCTGATAAGTCAGTCATTTCGATATCACAAGTTTTTTTGCCTATCGAACTCGTTATTTGTTACTTGGCTAGTTATCATGCTATGTGTTCATACATAAATACTGTGGCCATACCATGTGTTCATGCAGAAAGCACTGTGGCCATACCATGTGTTTATGCATAAGCATTGTAGCCATGCTGTGTTCATGCAAAAGCCACTGTGACTATACCATCTAATCTTGTATAAACACATGTCTATACAGTCACAACAAAGGCAACACAATGAACAGTTTCAATATTTTGAACAACTCAGAACTTTGCTTTTCTTCAATATTTGCAGTTGTGCTTATAAAAATTTTATGCAAAGTGATATTTTAAGATATGGAAAAAGTATTACTTTCTTTGAACTTAATCAAGTCTGGTAAATGGTTAGATATCTGCAGCATTTAAGATTTATAATTGATTAAACAGCATTATAGCCATTTTCTGAATAATTATATATACGAAGTAAGCAAAATAAAAACATCCCAAATGTTTAATTGTAGAATCAGTTATATATAATGGTGGTTATAGAAAAAAAAACAGACAAAATTCTTGATATTAACCCCTTTTAGTACCAAGAGCAAGGCAAGTCACCTAATATACTTAATGTGGAATGCAACTTTAGTCCACATTACTTTAAAATCTTGGATTTTGTGCAATATAACCCCCAAAAATGTTTATTGTTCAATATACCCCACCTTTAAGATTTAAAAATGAAAAATACTTTATTATTTCTAAAACTTTAGTAAAACTACCCTTTTCAGAAGTATTGACAAAAAATAAAAGAATTCTCTTCTAAACACACTTGTGTGATTTCTCTCTCTCTCTCTCTCTCTCTCTCTCCCCCCCCCACAATGCCAATAGTGTATTATAGTATTGTAATTATGAAGCTTTGATAAATATTTTTATTTGCAAAGTTGTTTTTTTTTATTTTACTGTCAAAAGTGAATTGCAACTATTAAATTTGTCACCAAATGCACTGCATCAAAGCAAGCTTCATAAAAATTTATTCAACATCAAAAAATCATTGTTAAGTGATTATGCAGTTAACAGTCATACAGAAAGAAAAAACAAAAAGCAGAACAAAACAAAATTTAAAAAAAAAAAAGCTAAATTAATGTACATTAAAGATCAGAAAGATAAACAACAAAAAAAGAAAAGAACCTAGTCAAGTACTATAAAGTAAGTTGGTAACCGTAGTCGAAGGTGACCCGAAGGCTCCCTTTTCGATAGCTACTACACCAAGGTGTAGGGGAGGGTGCTACTCTTTTCCCTGGATTGATCCATACCTTATAATGCTGAGTATTAAGTTAGGAGGCATTAAGTACCATTTTTTGAGTCTTTGGTATGGCTCGACCTGGAATTGAACCCAGGTCTTCCGGGCCATTAGCAAACACTCTAACCATCATGGGACTTACTCAAGCACTATACAGTGACTATAATTACAATTGGAGATATTACAAAATAATTTTGAGCATCTTAGAGTGAGTATTTCAGTTCAAGATTCAAAGCAATCCAAACATTAACTGGTGTAAAGAAAAAGCCAATGAAAAGAGTTCACAATAGATTACTATTAGATTTGTAAAATAGAATTCAAATTCTTTGTTTAACAGTATATTAACTTTTTATAGGTTATTTAATGCCAAAGCCATCTTTTGAGTAAGAATAGTGGTACATCTGTTGGCAGAGATAAGATAGCTCATGCCTTTCCCAAGGGTATTTGACTGGAGTTCAAACTGGCCTACTACAATGTCACAGTCCAGTACTTTAGCCACTATGCCACAGGGACACAAGGATTTTTTTTTTCTTAAGAATGTGGAATCATGTAATTGTTTGATATATGTTTGGATTTTTTAATTTTTTTTATTTCTTCCAGGCTGTACAAATCACCCTTGGCAATGATTATATTTGGTGTATGGATGACCTGTTTCCCATTTTTCAATATGTTGTGGTTCGATCCAAGATCCAGCATCTCGGAGCAGAAATTCACCTAATTGATGACTTGATGGAACGACACCTGGAATACGGAGAGTTGGGTATCATGTTCACAACACTTAAGGTAAACAATAATTCCATTTAAGTTATCTGCCCTTCGCAGGGCTTTTTTTTTTCCTTTTTTCTTTTTTCTTTTTTTTTAATTAGGTTTTAATTTTTGCCATGATGTGAAAGGTCACATACAAGCAGCATTTTATGAACTTGGTTTTGTTGGCAATTTCTTTTCAATGTGTTTGTTTGCTGATAGGTTTGTGTTTAATGTGTGTCATAGTTGCTGTAGCAATCAGCTTGTTTTGTTTATTTGATGTGCCAGGCTTACTTGTTGGCATTAGATACTATGTTTTATGTTTCAAAGAATTTCCAAATTCTATGTCCCAATAAAATGTAAATACAGGCTCACATGTAGGTGCAAGTGATATATATATATATATATATATATGCTTGATGGGAAATTTTCAGGTAATCTTACACCAAACTCTCCAAAATACCAATTACAAAAACATGTTCTATGAGAGATGTGTGATATATATATATATATATATATATATATATAGGTATTATTCAGTCCAGTTAAACCAGAGTTGGGAGTAATTCCTTCAGGACAAGAAAATCCTTCAAAAGCTGAACAATTAAATTTTCCTGGTAGAGAGCTCAATGCAACTAATATTACAGAGCAATACTTTCTTTAAAGAAAAAACCAAAGACCGGTTATTTTAGGATTATAAATTTATTTCCATTATGTTTTGAATTTCTGATGTAAACCAAAAACACGAAGAAAAATATAACAGGACTTCTTCATCAGAAACACGAAACATGATGGAAAGAAATTTATAATCCTAAAATAACCGGTCTTTGGTTTTTTTCTTTAAAGAAAGAATATATATATATATATATATATATATATATATATATATATATATATATATATATAATCATTGCAAAAGCTTTATCTGTAAGGATACACTCTTTGTTCCAAGCAATTTATAGGGAAATCACAATGGCCTTTCAATTTTTGAATGAATAACTCTAGCTAGAGAATTTAATCTCTGAATCATAATAAATTTCTCCCAGGTGAACAATGTTTATAGCTATAACTAAAGATATGACAGACATACTAAATTCACAATAATAATGCAAACCCTACTAAACCCACCACAATGATGCAGACCCCACTAAACTCACTATAAAGATGCCAATCCTCATAAACTCACTACAATGATGCAGACCCCCATTAAATTTACCATAATTATGCAGACCCTGCTAAATTTGCTTTAATATTGCTGACACCACTAAGTTCTCATTAAATTTCAAATTAGATTGGAAATTGTTTCATTCTCTAAGACCATTTTAAGTATATTGCTCTCATAAAACCCTTTCTATGAGGTAATATTTTTGCTGGGTTACACTTACATATATGCAAAGATCATGAGAATTTTAATAATACTTCAATAGATGTTGTAATATATATGATAGTATAAAGTGCTTCAAGCTATAAATAATGCATTTGACACTTGTTTGTATTGAGACCAAATTATTTTGTCTTGTAAAGATAAAAAAGAAAAGATGATTTGAATTTTGTTTGTCAAATGCTTTGGTTTTCTTTTTTTTTATTAACTTTTCCTGCATATTATTTCTATCTTTTGTTTTATTCACTTTCATTTTACTTTTTTTTTCTCTTTTTTTCCCTAGGCTTGCTACTTTCAAATCCAGCATGAAAAGATGCCCACTTGAATCTGGCCCCACTTGGATAAAACATGATCTCACATAATTCACCCTTTTTCCCAGATTCAGAAGAATAGAATCTGAATTTTATCAAAGACCTGAAAGTAGGCACTAAAATTTTGTTGTGAAGTTTTAAAAAAACAATTTGGGGAGGGGAAAAAATCTTCTATAAAACCAGAAATGGACTTGTTTTATTTTTTATTTGAATGGTTACAGAGTATCTGTTGTAAATAAATTAAATCTGTCTTTAATTCAATATATTGTCAACGCCCTTCTCAAAGGTTTGCATTTTAAAAATTATGTGGACAAAAAAAAAAAACAGTCCTGATGCTTCTTGTAAAAAAAAAAAGTATTCAATAGATTGTTTTTTTGTTTTTTTTTTTTGTTTTGTTTTTTTTTGTACCATATCTTTATATTTCTTAAAGTTTTCACAACACAGATGAAAGAAAGCAGATACATTTTTTTAATGGCAAATGCAAAAATGCTTTAATAGCTCCAAACGAACAGGTAGCTACTTTTCTAAAAAGCAGCTCTCACAGTAGCAATCTGTAACTCTTTAAATTTTTTTCTTTTTATGAATAACGAGGATATCTTTCTTTGGCTGCTTTACAAATAAGACAGTAAAAAAAAAAATAGAATAAAATCTAAAAGCAATTTTTCTTTTACTTAACAAAATTATCCCCCCCCCCCCGATCCATTTTAAAAGCAGTTCTTTGTTGTCAAAAAGAAATTTTTAAAGAAAGTACTTCTATAGAATAGTCCATCTATGGAATAAGCAATCATTCATCCGAATATATATTATATCTTTAGGCTATTTAAAGCTTTATATCAAATATGATGTATATCTAAAAATACTGTCTTTACATTCGTTAAGGTTCAGCTCTTATCTACCAATCCTGGTTTTTATTCATTGGTGAAAAATTTATGGCAAAGAGGAGGTCTGCTGTATCCCTCTTCAGTGAAACTATGATTGTATTATTTATAATTTGAATCATCTTGTTTCTAATGTTCTGGCATATAAAGTTTTCAGCCTCTGTATACCCATTGATTGATAATTTTTTATATATATATATATATATATATATATATATATATATATATATACACACAAATTCTGTGAGTGAATTATTCTATAGAAGCACCAAGAGAAAAAAAACTTTGTAGATATGTAACAAATTTAAGGATTAAAAATAAAGGAAGAAATCAGATTTCCTTTTAATAAGAGGCTGATCTCTTTTTCACTTTTCAAATCAAATTCTGTGACAGCAAGCTCTGTTTACATAAAGTCTTCATGATAATCTTATTGAAAAAGAAACAAAAAAAGATCCTAAAAAAGCTCTTTTTTATTCTTCCCTCATTGGACTTTATTAAATTTGTGAGTGGAAAATGAATGCCCATCTGGTGAACATGTAACTCAGTGATGTAAGCAAAT